>VZSC01014165.1:6196-49411 GCA_013398225.1 Steatornis caripensis
CGGCCCTGCGGGAGCTGCGCGCCCAGTACGAGGCGCTGGCGGCCCGCAACCTGCAGGCGGCCGAGGACTGGTACCGCGCCCGCTGCGCCCGCCTCCACGAGCGGGCGGCCCGCAGCCAGGAGGCCGTCCGCGCCAGCCGCCGGGAGGCCGGCGAGTGCCGCCGCCAGCTCCAGGCGCGCCTCGCCGAGATGGAGAGCCTGCGCGGCGCCCACCAGTCCCTGGAGAGGCAGCTGCAGGAGCTGGAGGAGCGGCACAGCGCCGAGGCCGCCGGCCTGCAGGTGAGCCGGGAGGCGCCGGGAACCGTCACCGTCCCCTCCACCCCGACGCTCGGTACTGTGCGGCACCGAGCATCCTCCTCCCGTGCAACCTGCCCCGGCTCTCGGCACCTCTGTCCCAGCGGGCTCCCCCAGTATCGTGCAGCACCGGGCATCTTCATGTCACGCAATCCCCCCCGGCACTGTGCAGCACCGGCACCTTCGTCCGTGCAAAATCCCCTCCCCTGGTCCTGTGCAGCGCTGAGCATCGCCACTGCATGCAAAATCCCGCAGCGCAGCTCCATCCTCTGCAGGAGCCCCTCCCCCAGCACTGTGCAGCGCTGGACACCCCGGCCCAGCGCGGTGCCCCACCCGCACTCAGCACCCCCCGCTGCCCCGTGCGGTGCTGCACTGCGTGCAACACCTCCCGTCCGCCCACCAGCACTGTGCAGCACCAACCCCCTGTGCCTTGTGCAGCGCCCACCCCACGCAGGGACAGTGCCCCCCAGCACTGCGCAGCGCCAGGCATCCCTGCAGCCTTCTGCGCCCCGGTATGCGGCCTCTCTGCCCTCCGCAGTGGGTCCTGCCCCACCGCGGCACTGCCTGCTGCTTTCACTCTTTATCCATAGGCAGAACCCCAGAGTGCAGGCTTCGGGGGGGGGGGCAGGCAGGGCTAGGACACTCCCTCCAGCACCCCCTTCCTGCAGGCGACAAAGGTCTCCCTGCATTTGGCAATGTTGTTTGGGGCATCACCCCATCCCTGCTCTGTTCCTTAAGGGTCAGCTCCAGAACTGCCAACACATTCCCTGTCGTTGTGGGTAATTCCTCGAAGCTGTCTGTCCAGGCTTGGCCCCTCGCCCTGCAGCCTGGCTCTTGGCACCTGCACTGCAGAAATCAGAGCTCTGCAAACGTTAAGGCTGAATTTGCAGCCAGATCTCAGCATCTCTTACATCTGTGGAGAGACTCATGTGGGGCAGACACTGAGCACTCCATATCTGTCATTCCATTACTGCGGTATTACCACATTTTCTTGCTACAGGGAAATGTTCATGATTTATAATAAAATAAATTCTGAGATTCTTCTATTACACGGCTATTAAATGATCCGTGGTTTCTAAATCAAGCCGTTTCCTTCTAAATACTGAAACAACTGCCTTACGTCATACCTGAAGGATGTTGTTATTTCGCACCCAAGTAATGCCTTGTCATTTTGAAGGCCACGTTTTGCCAGGCTCTCTAGAATTCGTGACTGTAGCTCCAAGCTGCTTGCAATTTTCTGAATAGTTCAGGTCTTCTTCAACAAATGTCATGGAAATAGGCAATATACAATATTTCCCGTAGTGGGTGAAAGGGTTACACTCAATAATCTTCTTAGTCTTGATGCCATGTGAAAAGAGGGATTCTGGGAACAACTTATCAATTGGGGAAAAAAATGCAATTGGATTAAACAGCACCATAATTGAAATCGCTTTAGTGACATCACAGCAGCATTTTTCCTACATGACCCTCAGGAGCTGCTTTAAGTGTGGTAATACTTAGGAGTCTTCTGAAAAATGTGTATATGTAGGAGCTAAATAACTTCCCTGGCTGAAACCTGTGGAAAAGGATGGAAGTCTGGCTTAAAAGAGGATAGTCCTATTGTTTGAGCTTTTAAAATGTTCCTATAGACTGCTAAAGCAGGGATAAGTCTTTCTATTTGTAGGTGATCCAGTCAAATCTGGACCAATAAGTGAGAGCTTTCCGTTAGGGGACAGGTTTGCAATGGTGTGGGGAGGGGGTTTTTATTGAACCAGCTGGTAGAGCTGGGGCGTGGGAGAGTGGTACAGACAGGGTATCAAGGATAACCGATTTTTAAGGAGCATTTTGTTCACACAGACGGCAGGCAGAGGGAAGGGGGCTGTAGGCACGGGGGTCAGAGTAGCAAAAGCGGGGCTATCCTGGGGTTAGGTTACCCCAAGTCTCACCCTCCTGTCATGGCTCCGTGCAGCAGCAGCCTGGCTGCATCAGAGCAGACATTTTATCTGTACTGCAGTGGCATCCACGCGCATCCAGGGGCTTTTCAGTTGGTGCCCCGATGGTCTCCTTGAACACCTTCCCATTGCCCAGTCCCACCTCAGAGGCACAGCTCCATGCAGATCTTTTGCTGCAGTACGTGGTCAGGACAGAACAGATGAAGGCAGAGACCCCAAGGATGGCCCATAAATGTCCCGCAAGGCAGGATGTGTCCAGCTAACTTCACTGTGAGATGCTCTGTGCCACATTCAGGATGAGCTGGCACTGCTGCTCTGAGAGTCTCTGTTCAAACTGGGCTTACTGCATCAGGCTCACTGCAGCTCCCTGCTCCTTGGGCAGCTCCATGTCTCGTGGCTGTCTCTGCACAAGGAATGTTATGCAGGGCATGAAGGAGGGGACAGGATGGGGATGATGTGGCAGGATGAAGCTTGTTGGCTGGAATGAAGCAGCTGGAAGCACTTGCAAAGGCCTGGCTGTGGGAGGGGGTACAGGAGAGCAGACGCTGGCAGTGGCCATTGCAGGGCTTTGCAGGCAGGGCTGCACTTAAATGCAAACTGCTTATTCATTCCTGCTCCAAATCACGCTCCTCTGGTGGTACAGCGGGGTGGCTGGCAGCAGGAACCATCTGATCTGGGAAGATCCCTGTACAAGTGGGTTTCACTGCTTTCAGGCTGCTGCTTAGATGCCTGGGTGAATGCGGGAGAAAATTAGGCTGCTTGTTTTCTGACAAAAAAATAGAATTAGTCCCTTTTGTTGGCAAGGAGATCTGGCCTTGGACTTCACATCACAAGCAGAACTGGATGTAGCAGCCATGGCAGGGATGCTAGAAGGATGTCATCATCCAGCTGAGCACCCCAGCTGTCACAGGGCAGGGCCCTGATTCCATAAACTCCCCTCCCAAATTCCTAAATTCAGAACCCCCCAGCCTGGAGCTCTGAGGCATTTTCCAGGGAAGGTGTTGACTCCTGCAGGCAGCTCTTCCCTACTGTCCCGGTGACACCAACTCTCCTTCCAGCACCCCAGACACACGTCCCAACCCTTTCTAAGGCCCCAGATGCAGGCTGCAGCCCTTCTCCAGGCACTTGCTCCCGTCATGGGCTGCTGCAGTGCTGGGTGCTCTTACTTGTCCTGCTGAGCCACTGTCCCTGCTTTGACAATGTTTAAGACTAAAACATCCCATCCTTCCCTTCCCTTCCCAGTGACCTACTTGCCCCCCACAAGACTGGAGCCTCCACTACCATGCGCTATTCGCCCCTGCCACTGTCTCACAGACCCTGCTGCAGATTTGAAACGATATAAATCCGTCAATGTTCAAAGCTTCTCCCCATTGCACGCACTCATAATCCATGCCTGGTGCTCTGCCAGCTTCTCCATCCCTATTAGCATGAGATTTCATGGTCCCAAGCTCCTGGTGGGATGTGCCATCAAGGACCAACTTCCCATGGCAGCTTCCCTGTCTCTGCAATGGGCAGAGCGGAAACCTGTGGGAGGTCACTGCTCCAAAATACAGGCCTGAGCGCCCTTGCCTTTGCAGGACACCATCGGGCAGCTGGAGGATGACCTGCGAAACACCAAAAACGAGATGGCTCGCCACTTGAGGGAGTACCAAGACCTGCTTAATGTCAAGATGGCCCTTGATATCGAGATAGCTGCCTACAGGTAAGGCTGCTCTGACCTCACTCCACCCAACTGGCTCCTAACCCAAACCCCCAACTCTGCCAGGGTGGGATATTTTCAAGAGTACACACTCAAGGAGCAACACCATCATGTTGCTCCTCTCCACTGCCTGGACTTGCCCTGGTCCTGCTCAGGGAGCAGCCATGGCTCCATGTCATGCCTCCCAGTTGTCCCAGAAGCAGTGGTTTTTAATGGGGACAGTTGGGGCTAGAAACTTGTTCATCTGGCAAAGTCAAAGTAGATGCAAAAGGTGGAGTCCCTCTGGTTCATGGTTTGAGTTTCCTGGGGTTTCTGGAGGGAGAGGAGGTCTCACGTACCCCATATTGCAAGTGCTTCAAAAACCATTGACCAAAGCATGTGATTTTGAACCAGTTTCATGGTGCAGTGTGACCTCAGTGGCTGTCCACTGCAGACTGGGATGAGGACCTGGAGCACTCAGACTTGCTCACAGGTCACACCCTCAGGCTTTGCAGATGTTTCACATGAGGTGTCCTCAGTCTAACCTCTTCCCTTGTGATGTGCTTGCAGGAAGCTGCTGGAGGGAGAAGAGAGCCTCTTCAGCACAGGAAGCGTTGGCCTTTCAGCGCTCAATCCCCTCCCTGAGCCCACCTACTCCTTCCAGCCAAGAGGCTTTAGTTCTACTCTGTCCTTCAAGGAGGAGGAGCAAGGAGAGGTTATTAAAGTGACCTCTAAGATCTCATCAAGCCGAGCTGAGATGGTTGAGACAACCATAACCTCTGCCAAGAAAAGAGGAAGGTTAAACCTGCATGAAGGGATCTTTGCAAATGCAAAAATGTAAGCATCAGGACCCCGTCCATTTTGCATTTGAAGGGGAACAGTCTCCACTCGGCCTTTAAATTGCCCCTCTGGGCACGAAGCCACTGGGCTTGTGCGAAGCCCCCCCTTAGAAACATGTAACACCCCCCCCCCCCCCCCCTCCCGGGACACCGGCCTGGGGCTGGCTCCCTCCCGGGTCCCACCATACAGAGGCCGAGCTTGGCACATTGCTCCCTTTTAAATGGGGCGGAGACGCGGGCCAGTAGCTAGGTGCATGTTGGTTGTTGTGGTGGCACAGTGGACTTGTAGCACCCACCATCCATCTCTCCCTCCTGCCTTGCACAGTGGGCGAGGGGGAGCTGGCTGGGACTGCTGCTCAGCCAGCTCTCTGGGGACAGGGGCGGGAGGGAAACAAAACTCAACACATTTGCTACAACTAGTTTCAAGGCTACAGTCCTTCATCTACTATCCAAATCCATGTATTGCTAAACTCTTCCCCACTCCTCAAACTGTAGCCATCCACTTTTAATCCCAGAAGCACAGAAATAGCCATACTGGACTGTAACCACAACTGACATCTGGTCTATGAGCTACTTACATTGTAAACTATAAGGAATGGTAATTTTTTTTTTGTTCTGACAACTCTGGTTTTCAGCAGTGTTAGTCCAGCCAGGCACACAGGGTTTGCTACCAGCAGGTGCAGGGCAGGGAACCGGTGCATCAGAGGTGAAGGCACCACCACAACGCAGGGCACAGCACCTCATCTGGGTTTGCTGGCTCCAAAATGTCAGGATCTGCAGGGACCCTTGCTTGGCTGCACCACCATCATATGAAAACCCCAAGCTCACATTAGCATTGCACCCCAGACAGCGCTGGGAAGCTGCAGGACTCCCAAACACCAGCCCACAAAAACATCCTTGTCTCCGCTCTAACTGTTCCAACGTGTGCCAAATTTGATATAGGATTTACAACTGTAAGTTTCCTTCAATGCCTTAAAATTGCCAGCAATCGCTTTTGCAAGAGCCGGAGACTCCGCATGTGCGTGCGTTGTGTGTCAATGCCCTGGCAGGTTATCATCACGAGACCTTACTGCCCTCATGGTGGTGCCAGAGTAGTTCATGGAACCAGCAAATTGTTTGCTCACACTCTTTCCTCTTCTATTGTAAGGCACAAGTTAATAAATTAAAAAGAAAGAAATAGTTATGTGGGTCAAACTGAGCTGTTTTGTCTTCTTTGCTGCTGCTTTGCCTTGGTAACACACCTCACTGCAGCTGGTTCGGTCCCCAGCAGCCCCTCTGGTCCCCTGCAAAAAGCTTGGTGTTGGGGTACAGCTGCCAAACTCTGGTGCTGGGGCTGCAAGGCCAGGCTGGTCCCACCAATGGCAATGGGACACGTCTGGGTCTCACCCCCAGGTGCCTGTCACAGTGGCCCAGCTTTGTAGAAGAGTTCATGGCTGGCTGGCTGAGGGAACAAGGCCTCCCATGGCCCAGCGCACCATCATTTGCCCAGAAAAAGAACTCTGAGGCTTTGATTTACATCACACTCCTGACAGCTCAGTCCCAGGATACCTGCCATCTCTCCTCCACCTTGCCTGCACACTCAGGGGTTAAAATAGACTCTTTGCCTTCCCAAGTGAAGATACATCGAGTTACGCAATAGCAACTAGAAGAAGTGAGGGTGCACCCACCTCCTGAGTAAACCCAGCAAAGGTGCCCGCAGAGCTGGTGGGACCAGTGATGGCTTATATGCGGACGATGCTTACGCTCTGCCCAAAACGGGCCTTTAGAGGGGCACACAGGAGGGCATCGGGGCGTGGGAAGAACACAGGTGCTGGGTAGCCCTGCTGGCAGGACGCTGCCCTATTCCTGTCTTGTCATGCCACGCCACACATGGCAATGTGCCTAGGGACACAGTGTGACAGTCACCGGCTTCTCCACCAGCACTGCAGGCCAGGAGCAGTGCAGCCACTTCCCTCGACCCTGCCACACTAATAACCTTGGGAACGGTGCCCTGGAGAGGCTGTTCACCGTGGGGTGATGCAGCCCTGGGGAGGGCAGCCCTGTGGGCAGGTGAAGTAAGGGACACTTTCAGAGGCCAAGGAGCCTGCCCAGGGCACAGGTGGGGCAGCACATCCCACCAGCAGCCCCCAGCAAAACAGCACAGAACAACTTGGGGTGTCCAGGCAGAGCTGGGGCGGGGAGGCAGCACCTGCAGTTAAGTCCAGGGCACCGGCACATAAGCAAGAACCAACCTCCAAATGTCTCCTGGCTCAGCTGTCAGTTAGGAAATGCAAACACACAGCATTTCTCCTTAACCACAGGGGGAATAAAAGGCAGATGTGACTGTGCAGCTAATGTAATATATTCTGAACCTCAAATGCCCTCCAGCACTGCTTTCTTTCTGTCCCTCGAGTAGAAGCAGCCTGACCTGTCCTTCAATCCCAGCACAAGCCTTTGTTGGGATTCCTGCTTGCGCAGCTGGCTGGATGCTAGCAACAACACTGGGAGTTTTACTTTGGCGATACTGATGCAGAGGGGCTGCAGGAATGGAGGAGAACAAAGGAGCTGGGGGGAAGGATGAGGTGCTGTTTTGGAAACTATCTTCTGACCAGAACTAGCTCTTTGCAGGTGCCAGCTCCAGATATCTCCCACATTTCTGGAGCTCTGCGGTGTTTTGGTGCTGTCTAGCGGTGCAAAACCCCCGGAGACAGGAGTGGGGCAGCGGGCAGGGGAAGGACCTGGGCGCATAGGATACACCAGAAAGGACCAGGACAGATTTTAGATTACATTATGGTTTTGGGAGCCCCTCTGCCAGGCTCTCTCCCTGTGATCTTACAAGGTCTGAAGTGCCAAGTTTTAATTACTCCGTTAGCAGCAAATCATTGACCAACCCCAAAAACACCCTCCCAGGACTGAGGGTGAGCAAGAGCCTTCGCAAGAGGGGGACACGCCGCTACGCTGAAGGACAGAGCTCAACCACAGGTGCTGTGCAGCAAGGGAAGAGCTCCCAAGGAGGGTCAAGACTGGCTGCAGCTCTGCAGCAGCCTGTTGGCTACCTGTGGCCAGGTTCTGGCCACGAGACCTGTGCTGCAGGGCCCGTGCAGGAGAGCTGGTCCTATAGTGATGTCCTCTGTGAGCACAGAACCAGGAGGAGCAGGGAAAGCGGCTGACTACAAAACCCAGAAAACCCAACCATTTCAAACCCCATCCTGCATGCCTCCATTGGCCTTCCGGTAAGTCCCATGTCAGAAAGCCTAGTCTCATGAGGGAGCTGTTGCAGGGGACTCATCTGCTGTCCCCGTCCCTCCCAGCAGCACCTGCCCACACATACCCGGGAGCAGGAGAGCGGTGACCCCTCAGGCACACGTGGGGAAGGCAGCCAAGGGCCCTTCATCCCACCACAGACACAGCCCCTGGGGACAGCTTGCTCTGGCCACTTCCTGGTGCTCACATTTTGGCTGCAGGATCAGAGAAGGGATCATCTAACATCCAACCAAAGCGTGCTGAGCCCCATCACTCAGCTCCTGTGGGCCCCCCAGGTGGCTGTTGCTGTTGGGGCAAGAGGCATGAGCCCCTCCCTGGTGGTGTGATGCCATGTAGCCCAGAGGGCTTGTGCCCTCACTGCTGACCCTAAGGGAGACTCATGCCCTTACTCTCCTCATCTTTGGGAGAACAAAGATAGCAGAGAGAGATGAGCCTGGCTCAGCATGTTACCAACACTGACCTCCAGCTATCTTCATCCAGGCCTCCTTTTCTATCACTGTCTTCTTCCAGGTGGCTCCTTTCACCTGCCAGCTTATATGCACCAGAAGGCTTCTCCAGTGGAGCCCTAAGCTGGAACAGAGCAATAAATCCTCCTTTGTGGTTCCATCTTTCTTACTGGGTTAAACACTGAAGCTGCCAGAGGAAAGGAGTGAGTCACACTGCAGATGCTTAAAGATTTATACCTTTGCAGAACCTCGATCTCTCAGATAAAAGGCAGCTGTGGACATTGACTGCACCATCAACTCAGGAAGAAGCAGAGAGCAGCCATTTCTCCATGATGCTGCACTGCCTTCATCTTTATACTGGGGAGAACTCCAGCCACCATACAGGAGTGCAAGCTCCCACTACAGGGCTGGCCAGTTGGTTTTTTTTTTCCCTGGATGGAGATGCTGACACTGTGCAGCTGTGCTTTGGAGCTGCCTGGCTGTTTTGTTGCCTGGGATGTCAGCTGGGGCAGGCCTGGGTCACAATCCTGGCTGCTCCAGTGATGAAAGAGCCTTGTTTCCGTCGTGATCCTGGAACCTAGGGTTCTTCAGCTCCACCAGAGGTTCCTGAAATAACTGTCTGAGCCAAGAGGCACCGCACCTTAAAAACAGAGAGAATTGCTGCACATAGAGAAGCTTTGTTAATGATGCTCGTCCACATGCTGGAATTCATTAAAGAGTAAGCCAAAGAAAAAGCAGCCAAAGAAAAGAAATCCAAACATTTTCCTTTGGCAGAAATGCAGACATCTCCTTTTCCAGACTGGGGAAGAAGGAATCAATAGGCAATTCAGAGCAAAGTCTCTTCCAGCACCTTTGGCCAGATCCGTCCAGCTCTCTTCTTGCCAGCTCTTAGCACAGAGTCCTCCTCAAGAGCAGCGTCTTCCCTGAGTGACCAAGCCACACAGAGCCCTAATGCCAGCAGCCAAACAGATGCATCTGAACAATCAAACGTCCACATCAGTGGGGTCTGACACTTTAAAGCAAAGTTTATATCAAAATAGCACAAGCAATGCAAGCTCATTCATGCAAGTCTTCACAGGCATATGGGAGTAAGTATCACTTGGGAAATGCAGTGTAACATGCAAACAGGGCACTGCATGGGGTAGGGTGAGAGAATCCTCATCGACCCTGTTCTGTCCCAGCAGATTCCAGCTGAGGCAGAAGGGCTGCAGATTATGGAGATGGGGGGATGCACTCCTACAGCAGAGCAGTACAGCCTGTGCAGGGCTCAATCCCAAACCCTGCAATTAACTCAGCTAAGAGAGAGTAACCTGCAACTCTGTGACAAATGGCTACACCCTTGTGAAAATAGAATGTATTGCAAGGACACTACTGCCCAGAACTGACCACCCTACTGGCAGTCAGCTGTGTCCACCATAACACAAAGAAGGAGCAGTGTTCATGCTAAACACAGACATACCTGCTTAGATAGAAGGGAAATGCCCAGACAATTTCAGAGTGCAATTCCAGAGCCCCAAGCACACATTCACCTGCTGCTCGTAGATGGGACAAAGCTCTTGGGGTACTTACCGTGAGCACCAGTTCTGAAACAGAAGCACCAGAATCTGTTCCTATCACAGCAGGGCCAGCTTAGCTCCTTTGCCTTTCAGTAGACAGGCAGCTGCTGGCTGCCTGAACCCCAGAGAGCACAGGAGACACTAGCTCCTGGCTCCCCTATGCCCAGGGCAGCCTTGTAAACGCTCTGACACACATGGTCATGCTCCAAGATGGCATACATGCACAGGCCCGAACACTGTCTTTACAAACAAGCTGTTTGGAGATGTCTTTTGGAAAAGCTCAGGTTAGACTGAAAAATGCAGTTTGCACTGAGGCTTAGAACATCATTAAGTTTAAGCAAATTTTCAAAGGAAACGCAAAAAAACCCCCACAAACCCCAGACACAAGGCGCTTCATTGGCAAATTCCTCATCTGGCAAAGAGGCCTAAGAGCTGTATGAATAAGAATGCCTGGCTTGAAGCAAGCCAAAATGTTTCAGTGAGCCAAAATATTCAAGCTAGATTCTTAAGGAAGCAAGGATTATGGGATCATACTGTGAATGAATGTCCCCTTAACCCTTCCCCAGTCATTTTTTTTATGCTCATCAGCTTTACTTCAGCCACATTTGAGAGAGCTGAAGGTCTCAAAGATACCAAACTCCTCCCAAGTTTCATGCAAGCAGGTGCATAGGTAAAACACAGCTCCCCTTACTATACACCAGAAAAGCCATTCCTAGGGCAGAGTTAATGAATGCCTCAATACAAAGGCAAGCTTCATTGTCGCCTCATTTGCAACCAAAAGACAAAGTTGTAAAAGCAAAAAAACCCCGCCACCCCAGAATGAAACAAGCTTTTTTTTTTTTTTTAAAAAACTTTTCACCAACTACTTGCTTCTTAAAACCAGCTGAATCCTTTTGGTTGAACTTCTCCACAGGTAACTACATCAATCCATTTGCAGCTAGAAAAAACGTGCAACACAACAAATTGAGCCCAGATGTTTATCACTTGGCAAAAATTTAAACAAGTAAATTCTTGAAAAGAAACACACTTGGTTGCTTTGGCAACAGGTAGCGTTACCAGTCCTGCTATACCTGCATTCATGAGGAGGGGCTCAACAGTAGTCTGCTAATTGCCTGCCCCCACAGACCCAGCAATAGCATGGAGCTGGCACACACAGCACTTAATAGGAATTATTGCTTTAGATGGACAGAGCTCAGAAGTGAAGAACTCTGCTCAAGGTCATACAGCAAGTCAAGGACAGAGCTGAAAAAAGAATGCAGGCACCCCTGTGCTCATCTTATCCACTCATGCAGAGGAACACCACCACCACTCCCATTCTGTACGTTGTGGCACAGAAATAATCTGTTATTTTACTGCCACCAATAGCTGAAATGTTTTCCCATGTCCTGCAAGGAAGAAAAAGGAGACTGCAGGTTCTTGTGAAAGGTATTGTGCTTCTCACCCAGGGAGTTCTTACCTTTCAGTCCCAGGCACACGCAAGAAAGGACACACTGGTCCTTCATTTAATACAACTGCTTCTGTCACCACAAGCTACAGAAAAGCATGCTGCAAGCAGTGTGCTCCAAGCACATCGCGCTGTCTTGGAATGACTGGTTGCTGCCCAGTACCACATGAACAGGGCTCCAAAGCAGCTCTCCCAGGAACACACGATTTTTCTCAACCTTTGCCAAGTCCCCACCACCCACTTTTCTACTGTTAATATTTCCCTTGGAAGAAAACAGACATTCGAGGATTTAATTTCCAAACGGACTAGTTTGCCAAGCAATGAGAAAATATAAGCTTCCTTTTTCCACTTTGGGGAATATTTCTTTCGCAGATCACTGCTGCTTTGACACAAATATGTTGTTGTTAGACTAAATCAAAACCCAATAAAGACGGTGATACAGCTCCAGCAAGAATTTTGCAGCTGTAGGGCAGCCAATCAATATTGCATTTCACCTCATTTGAGATTACCATTTATCTCTCAAAACTAATAAAATGTGACCTGTTCAGTGATTAACTCTGTATCTATGGCAACTTTCTGAAACCTCAGCAAATGTAAATATCCATTGGCTCATTCAGCAAGGGTCTCTTAAGATGATATGAATAAAATTCAACTTATTATCACCTTGCTGCTTCTCTTTGTGCTGAACTAGTTAGGGTTACAGAAAAAAATGAGGTAGAAAAAAACCAAAAAGCAAAAGTGAGGAGAATGCACCATTTGCAACATCCTCTCAATCTTTCAGCAAGTATCTATCACAGCAGAACAAGTATATTTAAAAGTACCTGAACGTTCAGGCTGGCGCCTGGTCCACTCTATTGATCATGAAGCATATTAGAAGATTCATGTGGACAACTTTACCATCTCCCTTTGTAAGAATGGGATGCAATACATAAGACTCCTATGCCTCTGTTAATAGGCGCTCTTAACTGCTGGAGTGAATCCTCCCCACCCCGATTTGTATGGAGCACAAATTTTATAATAACGATACTCCACACTGAAGCAAAGCAAAAACAGAAATGTCAGGGATGTAATTTGTTAGTGACTGTTAATATGCATTAACATAAATCACTGCAAGTAAATACCTGATGATTGCCTGAAAAGAAATTCAGCACAATACTAGTATTAGACAAGCTTGAATGATTTTTCAGTAAAACTCACTGGTTGTTTCACATCTACGGAAATGATTGTTAAGGGTTCTCCTGGCTCATGTGTGCCACAGTCTGGTGGCAATGCAGATCAGGGCTGGGTGCAGCAGGGGTGTTCAGAACATAAACGATAGTTTATCCTCAGAGAAACGTCTGGGTCTGTGCCAAAACACCCACCCGGCACCGCTGCCTCAGGCCACTACCACCACAGTGCCCCTCCATTTAGAGGGCTCAGCTGCACATTTCACTAGTCTTTTGAACTTAATCTTATTACACTACATCTGTATTAAGCACAAAGAAAACAGGCAGAACGCAACCAACATGACTCAATGCTCATGACTGGATTGTAGCTTGATTCTGCACTTACCACAACTCCTGACACTAGGGCTCACCATCTCTTGCTGGGAATTAGCAGATCTCTAAAGCAACTCAGAATTATGCTGCAGTGCAAGTGGCATTTAGTTAGGATCTGTGTTAGCTGTGACATTGCTAAGTAGGTAACCAGAAAATAAAACCAGAATTATTTCATCAGGTGAGGAAACAACAGTGTCTGTAAAATAATGAATGAGTCCAAGCACACCTTCCCTCACTTCCAGAGCACGAAGCTGGCTCATCTCCCATGAGGGCAGAGAAGCCACTCCACAGACAGCCTGTTGTTACAGAAGCTCTTCTATCATCAGGACCAAATGCAACTGGAAGAAAGCCAAGGTTAAAAGGAGACCAACAGAAATAAAACAGCAGCAGGAGAGCTGAAAGAAGATTGGCACATTGTAAAGCAAGCAGACTGATCATCTTTATGCAGGAAACCGCACAGCCCACAGCTCAGCCTTGGCAATAGCCAAAGGTCACCCCCGCTGCATGCTGATGTGCCAAGCAGAGCCCCAGGAGACACTCCAGGCGCTGGAGAGCAGACAAAGCATCAGTGCCTGCAGGGTATGCTTTAAGGTGAAAGAAAGCAGGATGTTCAGCCAGAAAAACTAAGCTAAGAATATGCTTTCTGAAGGCAGGTGAGGAAGAAACAAAGAAAGAAGCGGACAAATGGGAAATACGAGGACACTAAGCATTCATATCAAAGTATCATGGGCAACAGAAATGCATTAAATCTTCAATCCTCATTAAGCCACTGCAAGAATGAAGCAGGAAGTCTTGGCCTTCTAGATTTTAGCTGGTATGTGATTTACCCTACAGAAAATCTCTCTTTAAAGATATTGCAGAAGCCTTTTTTTTGAAAAAAAAAAAAAAAACAAAAAAAACAACCAACCCAGAAACTGACACTGACATCAGAGCCAGTGACAGCGTAGTCATCATGAGGCTTTGCAAAAGTCAGCAGTATCCTAGAATGACATGAATTTGAATTAACTATCAGCTTCTAAACAGCTGTTAAACTTTGCAAATAAGCCTCTCCGTGGACATGAAATTCAGGTCTGGAATAGGGGAGAATTTGCAATGTAAAATGTGACTATACTGCTAACTTTTTTCAAGCATAGAGCTATACATAGAAAACAAAACCACGCGTGATAACAAAACAGGAAGTGGCAGTATGAAGTATATGAGCCAGATGCTGTGTATAAAGCCAGAATGATGACAGCAGCAGAGAAAGATCCGGTTCATAAGGGACTTGGTAAGAGCAGCCATAAACATGGACGAAAAGAATCCAGAGGCGGCTTTGACAAAAAGATGTACGTATTGAGTAAAAAAAGGGGTCCTGTAACTACATAAGATTATTTCTCCTGTATCTGTGCTGAAAAATCATCTTGACATCTTTACTGAGCTATTTCTCACTTAAATCCTCATTAAAACGTGAGTCCCAGAAATTCCATGTTACTCCAGCTAACGATACCGCAGCTAGCTCCAGTGGAGATTCTGGTCTTAAACTACTCTTCACCATTCAACCTCCTAATCGAAATATGTCATTCTTATAACCCCAGAGCACATTCAGCAGTTTCAATACCAGCTGCTACAATTTTGAGGCTGACATAGCGTGCATGGCATGGAAATACAAGAGCTCAATTTTAAATTGACTAAAATAAAGTTTATTTTACTGTTACAATATATAATCTTTTATCAACACACCTCACAAAGTGTTTACAAAATAATCTCATTTTCTGCTGCATTTTAAACACTACTTTTATACAAACTTTAAAGGTAAAATAGGAATTTGTAGCTAGAAATGTTTTTGTTACATTTTTTAGAAGCATCACAAGAATTACTTCAAACAAGACTTTTTTTTCTTATGGTGTCATCTTCACAGACAAAACTGAACATTTATTGTAACAACCTGAGGAAGGATTCATGAAAGCTTTCTTTAGACAAAGGATGCCAGTCCTCTTAGGTTGACAGTGAGTAAGTGCATTTGAGCTAACTTAGTGCTCTGAAACACCTTACAAAGGAATCTCTTCCCTTTCCCTACACCGACTACAAGAAAGGAAGAGAGCCTGGAGTGTAACAGTATCTTTCATGAATCCCTACATTGATGACCCAGTACACAGCAAGTCCACAACACACAAAGCTCTGGTCCTTAATGCTGCACAAGAGAGCATGGAAATCTTAAACTGAACAGAATGCGAAGTATTACAGTTGTCACAAAACCTAGTATTTCAATATGTTAAAGTTACCTAATGTCCTCGTGAATCTGGTAGTAACAGGCAAGTATTACATTACTCAACCTTGGTCTCCACTACAATGCACTAATACACATTAGAAAGAGTGGGAAAAGCTACCATTTTCACTGCTGCTAGAAAGGTATGTGCTGAAGGACAAGATTTATGCTCCTGCTAGTCAAGTCAGTTGACAGGTTTTACATGCCGGCAGAACTAGATGACAGTGATTATTTTACATACAGCAAGCAGGTAGAAAGAGGTGCTACTTTTTTTTCATGCATAGTTTAATCAGCTTACAGTCAGCTCATTGCCATTAAGACTAAAGATGCGTGATCCACCATTTGGTATAAGCCAAACTACCAGTAAAAATATTTCCAGTGCAAACAAAATTGTCTTTCTTCAAGAAAAACAACTAAATTTAATGCTACTTCTCAAAAAACAATGCTTATGACGTGTAATTTTCTACCTGTTTGGTCGGCATTTCTGAAGTTCCCTTCCTCTCCCCAAATCACAACCGAAGACAAATGATCACAGTACACTTTTTTGTAGGCAAATGACTGTCTCCTCCCCAGAATAATTATACTGCCCACTGAAGATCATCCCTGAGAGTACTGTTCTAGCTAGACACTTAGAAAGTAAGTAGTATCTCATAGCTTAGAGGAAAAAGAGGTTGTTTACCCTGTGAGATCTTGTGGTTTTAGAAAGTAAAAAAAATGCAGCTACTCTGAGCATTTAAATTCCCTGAGCTGAGTGAAATTTGAAGACAGTAACTTGTAACACAAAGTATAGCAAGATTTATAGCTGTACTTACAGAAGCTGTAATTTTTTACAGTGGTAAAGTCAGATGTTAAATTACAAGCATACAGCAGTTAGTGGTGGTTCCTTTTACTTGCTTCCTGTCACAGGAAATACGATGGCAGCCTTTGGTGAAAAACAGCAGTGAAGAAGCTTGATGACTTCAGATTCTTTTGCCTTCTGATATTCTAGCAATCTTTAAGTCACAGTTAGCGGAGCTACTACCAGGCCATAATGCAGTACAAGTAAACCATCCTAGAGAGAAGATAAAGAAACCGCATCATCATATCACTTCACCTTCTCCATGAGGCATTTCCATCACCACCCGGTATGACAATCACTGCATGGCAGAACCTCAGCTTCAATCTCACCATTTTATACCATGTCCCTTCTGTATGGCAAATGGAAGTTTTGAAATATCAAGGCAAATAATTATATTCCCTTCTCCTCTTTGAGAGAGAGAAGGGTGTTAAAGTAAAATATGGTACTTTTATTTTAAAGCTATAATGGAATTATCTCATCTTCATGCAACAGGCTCTTGTTTACAACTCATGGTGCTTTCCACATGATACTGTGGAGCTGAAAAAAACATGTAGTAATCTATTACGTAGTTCTAGAAGGTGCTGCCAAAAGCTTTACTGGAAGAGCTCACGCTACTACAACGCATTTATTAAGTAGCGAATACAAGGGATTAAAAAAACCCCTACAACCCTATTAGTTTATTAAGTCACATTTCTCCTCTTCTGAGACTGCTCCACATCGTAAAAAAACCCTTTTGCCTGTGAAACTGGACACTTCCTGACTCATTAGTCTTCCTTATGTCACTTAATTCACGCATAGCTGGTGAAAAGTCTAGCACTTTGCTTCCACCACTGATCCACTGGGAACCTGACTTGTTGCATTAGACCTATTTGTATGGACAGGCTTTAATAAAAGTTTTCTTTTGAAGAGAGAACTACATTAATCACAACTGACATGTTAGAACTTCTACCATATTTTGCTTCTGATGGTTTTGCCTATTAACATACAGGACCTAAGATAACTTATGTTCCAGAGAAGTTACATAGTACTGTTTGAGGTGGTATACCAGCACAATAATAAAAAAACATTCTTTAATTAAAAAATAAATAGTAACAAAACTGTCACCACTTTACAGGTTCTGTATTATACTACAATAACAAAGTATTATATTAGTCTAAACACAGTGTTTTAGAAGAAAAAACATATTTTTTTAAATAATAATTTGTTATCTATGTAAAAAGGCTTCTGACTGGTTGGTGCAGCCTCAACTACTCATAAAGAAATCTGAGCCATTTTGCATTGGAGGCAATTGAAGATTAAAAAATTGATCTCAAAAAGACTCAAGAATGTGCTTTTCCATGCCGCCATAACATGCTTTTTCTTCCCTTGGGAATTCTTCTCAGACAGTGCCCATCAACACCTTTATGTTCCGTCTGGAAGATGACCTCTTATGGAAAAATAGCCTTGTTTTGCCCCTAGTGCCACGAAGCTCTTTCAACAGGAAGCCACTCTAATTGCTGCTGTGTATAATTATTTTACTCTGTCTTCTACAAATAGTTTATTTAACATTGTCTGGCAGCTAAATGGTGCCACTGGGAACAAAGCTACTGTTCCGGAAAAAACCCTGAAGTGCAGTATGTTATTTTCAAGGGAAGAAGAAAGTGGAAGACCTACTGGAGTTTTCAAATGCGATGGTGAAAGAAAACAGATTCATGACAAAGGAGAAGAGAACTGCAATAGCAATAGTTTGATAAATTTAGCCAACATGCTCATTTAGTAAGACCTGAAACTCTGCTTCTGGCTACAGATTTTGTCATTTACTTCAAGAGGAGATTAATATTCTAAGCTGGGAAAAGAGGGCTGCAAAAAAAGAAGCTAATTAAAAAGATACATTTAAACATGTAAGCTCCTAAGAACGGCCATACCAGGGCAGACCAAAGGGCTACCTAGCCCCAAGGTGAAAGCCTAGATAAAAAAACACATGAAAAGGGCAAGTATGCTACCTCCCTATGTAATTTTCCAATTTCAAAAGCCTTTCTCAGGAAGTTCGAGCCCCAAGTCAAAGTAGCTTTGTATCAAGTGTCTTTGATGACTTTTCTATGAACTTGGTCTGTTGCTTTTGAATCTACAAACTTCTGGCATCCACAAATCAAACCTAAGGGAAATCAAATCCAAATGCTTTGCATCACTGGACGTGGTGGTGTCAGTCATAAGATCAACATTGAGGATCCAAAAAAGGAATTCAAATGCAGGCACTGAGAAAAGTGGATCAAAGTATTCTGTTATAAGAACAGTCAAAACTAACCAGAAGGGTCATGTTGGAAAAGGACAGCACACTAAAACATCTATGGAAGAGACCACATTCAGGCTACAGCAAATACATGTGCCCTAACTCTGCAGCTACAGGTGATACAAAAAGCTTCAGAGCAACAGCAAATGTGCTCTGAGTCTCATGCAGCTTCACTTTTATTTAAAGGATGTGCTCATGACAACAAATGAAGGGCTAGTGTAGGGTAGATGCCAATCAACCTTAACTTCAATGGACAGGAAGAAAAAAGAGACTACTGTATTCCTGTGTTATTAGTACTAGCTCACTAACTTTCCTTCATCATTTCATCCTGTTAATAACCAGAAACCCATTGCTAACTCCTAACAGGATACAGGAGGAGACAGGAGCTTCAACGCATTCACACAGTGTCTAGCATAAAGTGGGATGACTGCATTGCAATAGAAAAGATAGGATTCTGATTGTCCTTATGTCTCGTTAGGTAGAACAGGTACTATGAAGTTACTTACAAACCTCTTGGCACATAGTACGTTGTTATGCCTGCACAAAGGTATACTTACTCCTTGTGGCTGTTAGCTACAGGCTAGAGAAAAACAAGACACATTCAGGCTTCCTTTTTTGGAGGACTGTGGTCAAAACCAGCTTTTCCTCTACAGCCGCTTCTTAAAGGACAGAAATTTATACCATAAGAAAATGCTACAATGTATTCTTTGATGGATGAGTTTTGAAATGGTACATTTGGCAGTAGGACATTTAAAGAAATTATCTACACAGGAAATATCCCTGTATACCAAAGGCCAAACCCACTGCAATTCCTTCAGTACAAAGAGAAGCTAAGAGTTAACCCAGTACTGGCACTGCTTACTCTGTAATTATTAACTTTTTAAGTATTATACATTTCAATATATAGTCATCTGCTTTCTCTGGATATTGTTCTTAAAAGGAAATCCAAACAGAGAATGAGCTTTCATTGCTTATTACAAATCTCAATTCAGGCTAGCTCAGACATGCCCAAAAGAAAAGCAAAATGAAATACAATCCCTTCTTACAGCAAAACTCTCCAGTGTTCTTTGCCACACATTTAGGAATCTGAACTAAAACATGGAAAGGATCCCACCTGTTACACCCAAGTATAAACATTAGAGTGGAACTGACACACAGAAACATCATAGTATATACATCTTTTGATGTTACAAGAGCAGCAGCAACAAAAAGTGCACCACTTTCCAAATTCAATTATCCCCACAGCAAAGAGTAAAACACTTGCACAGCAGAAGTGTGCTAGAGGGTCACAGTAATTAAATTAGATCACAGCTCTTACTGCCTAGCTCAGGAGTGACCAAAAAAATACAATGGCATTGAGTAACAAAAAGGTGAGAGTTACAAAGAGACCACAGTGATCTGCAATACCTCTGTGTGGAGGGCCGGGGACATAAAGGAAGCTACTCTTTCTAGCTTTTGCCATGTGTGAGCTCATTATATCCATCAGTGAGGCAGAGCTCTGAGAAGGCCAGTTTCAGGCAAGTGAAAATAACTAGAGCTCGGATCATGTTGCATTTGTACAGTGGAGGGGAGGAAGGCAATACAGGGAAGAAATTATATTCCCATATAGTTAATAACAAGCTTCCTTCCTCAGTTACTTGATCGAACTCTTAATTACAGGCAGTTTTCAAAATGCTTGGCAACAAAATTGAGCCTTGAGACTCTTAGAAGTCTATTGGTGGTTTTTTGATCTCTCCTTGCATTAAATTCGACAAGTTTTACACTGTTCTAAAAATTAAGCAAAGTTGCTTCTTTTTATATAAATTCTGTGCAGCAAATTTTTCATGTTTTTCCCCTAAACAGAGCTAAAAATCCTATTTCCAGCTAATCAGAAAGATTCATCCAACCACCCAATTTCAGAAATGTTAAAATATCTTGCGATCAAAAACTAAAACAAGATTTATTTCTGATTTTTTTTAGCCTTTTATCAACTACTTAAAAACTAACATGTTAATTGTTTACATTTAACCACTAAAATTAGTTGCCTATTTACTCCAATTAAAACAACCCAAACAGGTTAGTTACTATGCTGCCAGTATCAGCAATATTTATTTTACCATCAGATCACACTTGATCTTCCCACACTTGCTGGAAAGGCACATAGTTATCCAGAACAGCTAAAACTCTGCGAGATTGCACCTATAGGAGACTTTAATTTACTAAGACTCTAAGGCATCACTACACATTGTTACTCGATAGGAAAAAAAAAAACCCACACCCAAAATCTTCACAAAACAATCTTGAGCATTTAAGAACCATTCAGGAGGAGTAAAAGCCCCTAAAAAATTACAGTGATTACATCCCAGAAAAATAAATCACACACAACATATGTTATGCATTGGGAGAAAATTCCAATGTAAATGCTGCCAAAGAATGTATATTAAAATTAATGTCTTTGGCAAAGAGAAACTTATCTGCATTTTAAAAATCACTTTTCTCAGCAAAAAGAATAACTTCTGACATAATGAACTCGCAAGTGAGAAATGCAGTTCAGAAGAACAGTTATTTTTCTCCTCTACAGTGACAGTACTCATAAGTAACCCCCCCCCCAATGTTTACTCCTTTAAATTACTCTGTATTGCGTAAGTAGCTACTGAAGCTATTTCCTTTGCACGAACAAACCTCAGAAACTGGTAAATGACAGCAGCAGTTTTGAAGAGTGATTCAGCACCCTAGTGAGAGCTGGTAGGGGCATTCCAAGCTTCAACACTGGTTTGGAAAGGCTGGAAGGTTATGATGGCACAGGATGCCCTTGGAGCTTAATGTAAAATTCATCAAATGTTCCTCTGTAGTTGTAGTCTCACTGGGCCAGGATAATTATGCCCCTCATTGAGCTTTAGGTCTTGGTAAAAAAGAAACAACCTCACCATGTTTAGACTTGACCTAGTCATCTTTTTTGTTTTCTTCCAGATAATTATCTAAAAACATTTTCCAAGTTTTTTTAATCCTAGAAATACATCCGCTTAATTTCTGCAAAATATAATACGAGACTATAAAACATGAAAATGTCACAATTATTCTGATGTCAAAAAAGAAGCAACTGTGGCTTATTTGTGACATTCCTACTGTAACTATTTGGCATCCTAAAAGGTTTTGTAGCAAAAAGAAGAAAAATTAAGGATGAACCTGATCCTTCAAATTCTCTGGCAAAAGTGACTATGAAAGCACAAGACTTCACAAAAAGCAAAGATCTTTTTGTTTGTTTGCCCAGTAGCGCAGGCCTGCGAGAATTCATCACTAGCATACTGATTTTGTAACAATGAGACTTGAAACATCACTGGAGAACATATCCCGAGATAACTGTTCTCTTTGTGGAGCTGCTGACCAGTATGCAGCCACTAAACATCAATCAGGCAGATTAATTTCTTCTAAGAAATGAAACCAATGCAGTTTTCCTTAAAGTGCTTCCCCAAGAGCATTTTTCATACATGAAAAGCTTTTGTGCTAAGACGAAGTCTAAAAGCATGTACATTTGACTATATCCTGGACTGAAAAATAAATCATCTCCCTGCTATTTACTGAAGCTTTTAATAGAGGGTACTTCCATCACTATGTGCCGATTGCTGCATTTACTTAGAATCAACTCATTATGTTAGAAGCAAGTTTGTTACCAGTGTGCCTTCCTCCTGGTTTCTATCCCCTGCTCGCCAAAGTGCATTAGGTAACATTTTCATTTTTTCCTTCATATTATTATATACACAGCTAGACAAAGAAAGTATGGCATTTATTCCCTTTGACTGCAGAAACTGAGGTACACGCCACAAGCCTCAGATTTTTTTTATGTCTGCCAACACTTGCATGAGCAACACACATCTGCCCTGACTACGGGATCCCTCCTAGTTAGGTCAGGTACAAGGTGATGCCATGTTCCAGATACCTTGAAATTGGCTTTCCACTTCTTGCCCCGACACAGAAACCCTCCTGTAGTATGAAAGGGCTCAGCAGGAAATTTAAATCTAAAAGACTGTACATACGTGTGCACAAACAAGTTAAGAGAATTTAATTTGCTACTATTTCAGCCTTTCTGCCATCTGCTTAGAGTGCTCTCCAAATAAAATACCAATTTAAATGCTATCTCTTCCCACTGTACTAGATTAAACATTAAGACTTCCAAGTTTAGATTAATATACAGCTTACCATATATCACGATTTTACATCTGTATCTTACTATGTACGCACTGGGCAGACTACTTCATTGGTTTTGCTGCACTTCTAAAATGGTACGACCCTTCTCATTATCAAGATGCTTGAAAAGATTCCCAAGGAAATAAAAGAATGCTTTCTTATTTGCAGAGCCAGTAGTACTTGAGACAGTAAGTTATCAACAAGAAATAGTTGGCTATACACTCATGCTGTGACCAGGACCAGTATAATATGAATTCAAGCATATTAGTTGCATTCATTACTCTGTATCTTTGGTTTGTGCTTTTATGAGCAAGTTTATTCCCCTGACCCAGTCACAAGGCTAGCCTTATTTGGGATGCTTCAGTCCTTGGATTTCTTGCAGAGATGTAACCGCCAGGGAGGAAAACAAGAAATGTTAATTGAAAGAAAGGCTAGTATAATTTAGCACTGATAAGATGCAAATTGTTTCAGAATAGAAGAAAGCACCACCACAAAAACCTCATATTCAGAACATCACCAAACCATCAAGAACACTCTTAGCACATGGTATACTTCTCAACATTATGTACAGTACAAAAAATATTTTGCATAAGCTGGAGATATTTTCTAAGTGACTTCTTCAGACAAGTTGGTGCTACCTGATAGCTTAAGAAAGAAGTCTTCTATTTTAAAATAGAAAACCTGGAACAAAGCCCCAGCCGCCACACGCACCTGTACTGCACTCTCTCCTACGGCTTGACGGATTTCCCTCAGTGTCTGGTAGTGCTCTAGCAGGTGATCACCACATATTATGTCTACCTGTGAAAGAATACAAACACGGTCAAGTTCAACCTACCTTTGAACTAGCAAAACCTAAGCCCTTTAAAATTGATTAGAAGAGTTCAATTCTAGCATGTTAGATGCTACAGCCATGTTTACCTTTGTTGGCCAAATGTATTTAGTGTGCATAGCACTACTGCACTACCCCAATGCCTTCCACCCCAGGTCTCTGACCTGGGGCTCACTTCTGAAACAGAGAGCACAGTTTGTTCTTTCACTGCCAGTTTGGTGCGTCCACTGAAAGAAGCTGTTTAGTAATAACTGTGATTAATTTAATGGGAATTTCGGTCAGGTATTAAAATGATCCCACAAGCATCCAGAGTCATTCATCAGTGGCAAAAGAGGGCAAGTTGTTTGTGCCACTGACAGAAAATGAGCCATTGCTACCCTCATTCTTATCTTGAGTAAGAAAACACGTGAATAAGTCTGCTTAACATGACTGTTTGGATGAAGTGTTTTAATAGAAAAGAACAGCTCGCTGTTTGCCACTGTCAGCAATTACTTTACACAGGCCGCCTTCAAAATGCAATCAATACTTCCGTGATGCAAGTGAAGGGCACACTCAGCAATTCTAAACAATGTCCTCAATTGCAGCTAAACTATGTCAATGATGTCTGCAATTCCGGAGGAGGCACTTACGTTAAGTAACTGCCAAGAAAAACAGTAATTTTGAGGAAAAAAAGAAATAATAATGAGGTATTCTGAATCCCTTGCCTTGATTATAATGAAAAATAAGCTTCTTTATAAAGTTACTATAAATTTACTGTGCATAATGCAAATCCAGTCTCTAACATTCCAAATTAGAGCACCTAACACAGCACTGTTTCTCTCTCAATCTCTGCTTGGTTACATTTTCATTATGAACAATTTCTAGATATGGAAATGAGAGGGCTCTCATCTGTGATTTACAATGATGAAACCTCAAAGTTAGTTAGGAGCATTGTCAATGAGCTGTCCCACAGCTTTCTGCAAGGAAAGTGTCTAAGCTCTGTCACTGCAGTAGTTGGGGAGCATACTGCAGTATCATTTTGTATTCTCTTATACGGCCACTTTCCACTACAGGATGCACTCTGTGCTTCAGCTATTCAGTTCCCCTGGATTTATCCTCTTCTGCATGCTGACCCTCTCTCATTTTTCATGGAAAGATTTAGGAAGATTTATGCCTCATGCTAGCAGACCATGTTGTTCTGAGAATCAGGAACACAGTAATTCTACTGCTTAGAGGCTCAAAAAGGGCTAATTTACTTCACCAATCTGTATAGTATTAGAATGATGTAAAATACTCTGTTCATGTTAGGTTGAATCTTAAAGTGCAGAAAATGTAACCTGCTTGGCATTACTTCTGCTTTTAGTTTCTAGGAGGAAACCAGCAAGTAAAACCTAATCTGGACATAACATTAAATATTGGTTAGATACCGATCCATATATACACACACGTGTATATATTTAACATCAACTTTTGAAGTATTTAACACAAAACCTGAAAGAATGTTTGGGGCTTTTTTTAAAGCTGGTTAGTTATTTCTGCTGTTTCCCATGCATTCTAACCTCTATAGTTATTACTGAAGGAAGAATTACTGCAGGAAGACAGACACGTCTGCTTTGTTTTCCAGTGATATATGAGTTTAATTACTTCTGCTTTATAAGCTTACTTTTATAATTTTTATACCATAAGGCACTGAAAACTCAATCCTGCTCCCACTGAAACATATATACATACACATTTTATATATTCTACAGAAACAAAAATCTAATCTATTTTCCCAACACAGATGCAGACAGTGACAATTGCTGACAGTCTTTCAAAACAGAATCAGAATGCTTGTATGAAAATATCCCACTGTTGAGCCTGCTGCTCTAGTTTCAAATGGCAGTCATTAAAGATCCAGTGTCCTCTAAAAATTGAGACAAGTTTTTAAAATTTATCGTGTTCAAGTGCTCTGAATACTAAATGCCTAGTCTCCTCATTCTAGCACCAAAGCCTAAATTTCTGCCTCCTAATTGTTATGCTAGGATTCATTCTATAAGGACAAGAGTGTAAAACATACAATGATAAAAATCCCAGTTCACTGTGAAAACTAGTTGCAAAATGTGTTTCAGAGGAATCCTTGTGCCATACAGAAATTAATATATTCCATTACAAAAGAGGCATCAGCAACACAAGTGCTATGAATTTACTACAATTTTAACTGACTGGTAAAACTGGAGCCAGCTAGTGCTGATAGCTAGCAAGACAGCAGTAAATACAGTTTGACATTTTGCTGAAAGGAAACACAAAGGTGTAGCTGCTGAATACTCAGCCACTTCTGTTAAAACTCTTATTAAGGTAGCCTTTCCATTATGTCATTTATTTTCTTTAGGTGGTACATCTGCTATTAGAGCTATTTCTCTAAAAGTCAAAATTATAAATTAATATTCAACAAGTAAGACAGAGATCAAAATGGAAAGCTTTCATGTAAGGGACATCTCACATAAGATTCAGCCCAAGGGGGAATTTGGCCCAGAACGCAGTAGTCCCGAATCAACAGTTTCTATGCCAACCCACACTATCCAGGGCAGGAGAAGGAAAACACAAATTTTTAGAAACTGACATGATATTTGGGCTAGTTATTCAAAAAGCTGGCGAAGTTTTCAATTTCCTCTAGCTTTTTATTTATTTTTTTTTAATTTTTACTTTTCAAAGGTAGGAGACATTTCTGTTCCAGGGTCTAAGCCTATCATGAAGAAACTGCATCAACAACTACACTTCATGAGCACAGACTTTCTTCCAATCTTTCCCCAGGCTGCAGTCTACACACACAACATTCAGGAACACGCATCTGATTATGGAACATTTCTACTCCATAAGCTACATTAATGCATTCAGACCTTGTCCTTACAGAATAAATGGCAAGAAGGGACAATGCCGCTGCAGGACTACCTCAAAGAAAATAACAGTTTAAAGAAAACTTGTGATTTTCTCCCCATAGAACACAAAACTACATAGATGTGCGTCAGATGTCGAAGTCAAGTACCTAATGGATTCCAAACACTGTATCCTGTATTTAACTCAAATTAAATGTTACCTATTTAGCTATTACTAGCAATTCCGGTTGCTCAAAAATTATTTTTACAACCCCCTCCAACAAATTCCAGCAAGAATATTCAAGAGAGACCTTGTAATGAGAAATATATATGAACACATACAGAAAATTAATCTTTGCCCAAAGCACAGAGATCAAAACAAAGTACCAGAAAGAATAAGCTACAGTCTGTCAGCTGAAGTGGTAGATAAAAATACATGAAGCCTTAACCTTTCAGTAAACTAGGGAATTTGAATTATAATCCATTCACAAACTCAAATACAGAAGTCTGAAAATAATTTCAGGCCTCAGACTAGGAAAAAAGAATAAAGGCATCAGCTTCATAACTGCTTTTTAGACTTCATATATACTGTTACATGAGTCAGATGGCTTATTTCACATTTTCATTAACCTCAGTCCAACCCACTTGTCCACTTGTGCAGGTCAATGAAGAAGGACAAATATTAGCTAATATTCAACATGAAAAAATTAAGTCAAAAAGGTCCAAGTACAGTCAGTAGTTTGGGAGAACAGGTAACATGCTTTCTATCAGTCACTGAATCAGCTGTAACAGGGACTTTCTCAAATAATACTTTTGCAGACTGTCAAACTAAGCTGCTCTTCATTAGGAACCGACTACATTCATTAAATAACCACACCTAGTATCCTTACTGGAAGTTTCCACAATGAAACCAAGGATGTAATCGATATACTGAGGAGAGAAAGGAGGAAACACAGTGTGCCCTCCTCACAGTCAAATCTTCAAGTCCCAGGTAAGGCACAATTAAACACTGTGGCAGTAAGCTTTCTGTAGATAAACATGGGAAAAAACACTGTGATGCAGTGCATTGTAGCCCAATAGTGCCTGAAATATGCATTTCTGAAATAAATTTCCTAGCTTCCCAAGAGAATCTAGTTCTTGGACTCTAGTTCCCAGTTGAGCACAGCAAACTCATGACATTTTATATAAAAATTCATTATTTTAGGTAATGAAGAACTGGAGAGAGTTAGAAATCAAGACTAAAGAAGTAATATTAAAGAGAAAAGCTTGTTGTCTTAAGTTAGTTATCTATTTCTCCTTTAACGTACTTTGGGGAAGCCTAGAGGAAATGAACCACTGCAGTCCTCAACTCTCTTAAATTTCTACAGTAAACTAAAATAGCAGCCAAGCACCCTCTATATTTATATTCTTTGCACATATGGTTCGCAACTTATTTCCCTAAATTCTTCTGCCTATGCTAATTTATATTCATGTTCTCCCAAATTTTGTTTTGCAGTTTCTGTTTTATTAGCCGTACTGGGAAGTTTGAGTAAGACATGATTCATCAGGCTTGTTAATCTTCAGTGACATATGTGACATTTCTTTCACTTTCCGCATCTTTACCAACAAACCATCAGCTTCAGTTCTGCATACTACAATGAGAAGGTGACAGCTCAGTACACACACTCCTTTAATCTTAAGTCCCCATATGACAGAGAAATAATCAATCACGATAGGAAAAAAACTTCTTGCTTCATTTCCCTAATCTTTTAAAGATAAGCATGAATATCTTCAAGAAATCAGTCATTATTTCTGGCATGAAAATCGACTACAGGTTTCCAGTGACCAAGAAAATTCTCGTTGAAAAAACTAATAAATGGGAGCAAACCAGTTAAGAGGAAGAAAAAAGCAGCCAAAGGATCTGACTAGAAGAAAGCAGATTTACCATTTTGTCCAGACATGCAGGGCTTGCACAGAAGAGACCAAGAGATTAAAACTAGGCAATGACTGTGCCTGACTCCAGAACAGCAAACTGGATATGAGCAGAGGTAAAAGTGACTGGGTCAGCATCAAGCAATATCTTGAGAAAGGAAATCTTATGAAATCATCAGCTTTTGAGAGACAGTAACATTTACCCACTAACAGTGGATCATATCCTGTCTGGTGAAGTCCAAGCAGAAAGCAACCAACAGGGGAAAAATTCTGAAGTTATTTCTATCAGACAATCTCAAGACTGCAAAATCTGAAAGACATCCAACACACAGGCCTGACTTGATTTTGAGAGATGGGTAATTGCAGTTTCCATTATGGATGCTCAGTGTTCCTGATTCTGCTGTACTAAAGAAAACCCAAACAAACAAGACAATTCCTTCCCCTCAAATAAACAAGAACTCAATTAATGCAAGAAGTTTCTCTAGCCTCATTTTGACGATACTTTTACTTGTTCAGAATATCAGGTCAACATCACATGAAAGCTACAGAGACTTTCACTGAGACGAAACCAGCACAAAAAAAAATACATTACTTCCTCAGAATGATGAATAATTTATATCTGATTTGCTTCGTCACCACTGAAAAAGTAAGCAGCATGAATAAATACTCGTTACTGAGGCACACAGCCATGCTGTACTGCCTCAGACAGTTACTGCTATATGAAAACACAGCCTTAACTCCAAAGCCAGCACTTAACTTCCACCATTTGGCTATTCACATCAGTATCAGCTTGATTTACCAATAACTGACAACTTTAAGAATTGTTTACACATTAAGGAACTCCTGCACCTCTCTTCTGAATGGTTGCTGAAATACACTGAAGAATTGAAAACTGGTCTTGATGTGCAATTCCGATCAGAATTGTTGAGAAACATGAAGTTACATTATTTTGCACCATATTCTGCTCCTTTGAATTCTTATTTGGAGGTACGTGCCTACATTTGCATTCACTCCTTTCATTTCAACACATCCATCCACAGCATCATTCCTTCTTAGCCTCTGCTTGCTTCTTCAACACTCAGTTAAATTTTACTGTTACTCAGCTCCTACCTGTCTCTGCCTTCACATCCTCCCACACTTTCCTGTCTATATACCCAGTTTTATCTTTGAAACAGCAGCATCTTTTGGTTTTGAATTTCATCTACTGAAATCTTACATGGCATTTTAGAAACTCTATACAAATGGAAAGTATTATACTGAAAATTTAAACACATTGCAAATGAATTGGGGGAGTTGTTCCTTGCGGATCACAACATTTCAAACCTTTCATTTTTTAATCCTTACTGCATTAAAAAAACCCCTAATGCTACTTCTAGACTCTAATGAACACTGGAAATGTTCTGTCTGAAGCACAGGCATTGCATTGACCACAGTGAACTTTTACGTGCTACTACAAGTGGCATACCTGACAAGTAGGGTCCAGATCCATTTTTCTTCTGAGGAATTTCTCCACATGTCCAATTGTTGCCTCCCCTGAAACACGCACAAATTTCTTTTCCAAAGGCTGCAAAGAATAAATGTAAGATTTTAAGACAATGTACATTTTCAGCCATCCTTCCCAGTAAACCCCAAACTCAAACGAAAGCCTGATAACAGAGGGAGACAACTTAAATTTTTGGACCCTTGTCTGATCTACTTCTAGATTACCTCATAAGGAAAGGACTAAATATGTATTAAGACTCCAGGTTCAAAATTCTAAACTTTCTGCTGTTTAAAATGACATTTAAAAATAACCAACTACTGACTTCACTTCTATTTCACTATAGAAGTACCAGAGCATAGTATTTGCTATTAATTACACATAGAAATCAGTATTACACAGCATTTTAAGAACTCATCTGCCCACAAGCATTTACTCTTCAGAAGCACATGAACCACTTCTTAAGTTTCCTTATTTTCCCCAAATCAGGCTTGTGTACCAAAAACGATTCAGATAATTAAAGCACGTAATTTTATAATGCAAGAAGCTTAAGTCCTTTAGCATTCTAGAAGTATTATGGCTTGGGCTGGGATCAACTTAGTAGCCCATGAAATTCCAGAATCAATTAAAATATACTACTATGCAGAACACAAGGGCAAGACCGGTCTGAAATCTTCTTCTAACATTTCTAAATACTTTCACAGCAAGGACTGCAATGACAAGACATTTGTTATGCCAGCCTCAAAATTTTAATGGGTTTCTCTTCTATGGATAAAATTTTAAACAGCTGACTGGTTATGTGGACAGCTAAGACAACAGGCACAAAAGCAGAGCAGATGACTGCATTCAGTGTGATAAATGGATTACCTTTTGTGTCAATTAATTGGATTTTTATGTTGACTTCTGAACAGCTGTGATTTACTATCCAGGTTAATCATATTCTTTCAATCTGAAAGCAAGGTCAGAGGGTCATGGACTACCCTGGAATTCAATCAATCATGAATTTAAATATGTATCCATGATAACTGTGGTTTTGGAATAATAGTTTGATTGATTCATGTACAAGAGCTAGAAATGACAGTCAGACTTGATCTAGGGAACCATGCTGCTGCAAGCTTGATGATGCTGAATTTATGCTTGCTGCATGTATAAACCAGAGTTTATGGCCATAGACCTTGCAACCTCTTCTCTCTCCTCTATCCCCACTTAAAAAAAAAGGTTGAAACCCCTTCACATATGAAGTGCAACATCTAGGTCAGAAAAATAACACAGATAAACAAGTAATGGAGGACAAAGCAATGCTAAAAATGGATCAGGGAATGTTTTCTGAGAAGTGCATATGAAAGAGGATTTGGAAGGTTGACGAGTAAACCTCTTGGTCATGAAGTGGAATAAAAAAGCATGAAGATAGAAAGTGTAGTGAAGAAAATAAGGATAGACAGGAAGAAGAGAGAGTGAAGTGGGGGGTTAACATACAGCAAAGAATCTGAAAATGCTTTAGAAAAATACCAGTTAAAAGATGTGGTATTTCTTAAAACTCACATAGCTGCTATAAGAGTCTAAATATGCACGTCAGCTGAGTGGCACTTTAGTCTATGAATAGCAGGATTATTTGCAGCACAGAACTATTCACTGTGAGTAATGGCGGGCAGCCGTTCATCTTCAACATCCTCAGAGCACTAGAGTTAAAGTGAGCAGGAATATTTACGGCTTAAAAGGAAAAAAACCACCTCAAAAACCACACACAAAATCTTTCCTTAATCACAAACACTGCTTAATTATATTTGAGCCAAGTATCTTTTTTAAAAGACAAAACTACTCGCATCAGAATGGCGTGTTTCTGAGGAAACCAGTGTGACACGAATTTTAATACTATAACACACAAGTTCATAAAACATTTGAACTGCCCTACAGTCATTCTTGTGTGGTCCAAAATGAACAGGATAAAAAACAAAGCAGAAAGAAGGGCAAATATGAGACAGAAAGAATGGGAGGTGATACGAGGGCAAGATGACGAAAAAAATAGTGTGAAATGTAAGGGTAAAAAGAAGAAAAAATGCTGGGTAGGTGTGGGGGTGGAACAGATGAAGAAAATTAACTGCAGACATTTTCAGGAACACTGCTCCCCTTCTACAGAATAATTTTTTTTTAAGAAATTATGCTCACATTTCAACTCTTTGTGAAAATTCTTATTTCCGGATTTGAAAGTTTGAAATTGCCTCCTAAGTACTGCTGTAACAAATGTAATTACTATTAAAAACATTATTATGAATAACTGCAATCAAATCTATCAGTTCAGATTTGTGCCTGAATATACAATAATTAGAAATCAACTCAGCTGAAAATATGAAGGAAATTAGTAAAATGGTACAATCAGGACAATTCATATTTAAGTTACTAACACGCTTGTTTCTCAACTTCTTAAAGAGTAAAATTTTCCTGCTAACTGTATCAGTTACGTGTCTCCTATATTCCGCTGTCCTGTGTCATTCCATCTTTGAGTCCTACAATTTCAATACAATGAAAGCTTAAATGCAACATACACTGAGTAATTTTAAATTGCATTTCCTTCTTGCACTTGAATAGAGCCTTGTTTTCTAAATATTTAGCCAAAATAGTGGAATGACACACTCTGAGCATCTCTAAGTACAGCATATGAAATCATGAAGGCAGCAAACAATGTGCATACAATGTCCTCTCAGAATTTGTCAAAGGTAGGAATTTGTACTGAAACAGCTCAGTAAGAAGATCTGTATTAGAAGAGCCATATTCTTTAGCAAGGATCGGGAACGCTACTTCTTGTTTAGCAGAACCACCACCATTCAGACAACAAGCATCATTACTGAAATGATGGAGAAAAGAACAAGCTTTCTGCCGGCCAAGGAAGTGTACTGTGCCGTCTAGACAATTCGTATATTTTGCTTGTTACATGTTTAAGCACATAGCAATTTATTATACTATTGTTATACCTCAGGCTATGCTCCCTCTGAACAACGTGTGCAAGCTTTCCACTACAATTAAAGAATCTTCTTCAAAAAAACAGTATTTTAGACAATGCCTACACCTTTGTTCAGGATTCCAATAAAAGTCATAGTTGTACACCTTTTGGAGAGAGATACAAGAATAACAACCTAGAATCACCTATGTGAAATTTCATCAGTATCACTCCCATTCTCCCACCAAAACTTTAATTACATAGCCTCAGAAGCATTCTTCTCCTATTCTGTGATGCTATACACTAATAGGTTTGAAAGTACACTGTAAACCAAGGTTGATTATTACTTTGCTGATGAAAGTTCAGTCTGCACTCAGTGGAAGAAAAACAAACTAAATGAAATACATTCAGGTTATACATATTTCTCAAGTAAATCATAAGAGAAAAATTCAAATCACATCTGCACCTTAAAATTCCCTGTGCCTTCGTTAGCCCTGAAAAACAAGAGAAGAGTAAACACAGTCAATATTGCTAAGGTTAACTGTTATTAACACCCTCAAGCTCTTTATTATAATAGTGACTTTTAGTAGTCTGGCATATCAAGCTTATCTTCTGAATCAGGGTCTTCCTTTCATTAAACTCTAATACATAAAATAATATTGGACTGAATTTAAGTATCTTTTCCTCCTGCCCTTTATTTGGTAATCCATTTTTCTTGTTAATTCAGCTATTTATGACTTTAAGGTTTGTCTACGTGAAATGGAAAAAACCCAACACAGCCTAAAGCCATTTTAAAACATAACCTAACTTTCCTTTTCATAGGCCTAGGTTGTAATATTAATGCTGCTTAAACATCCGTACTTCATCATCCTTGATATTTGGAACTTTAACAGGCAGTACCTAAGAAGCTGCTGACAGAACATGCTCAACCACCAAAGAGGCTTTCTAGGCCAGTTGTTGGCCTTCCAGACTATTTATAGCACTGGATTAATGCTATCTAGGAATGCAGGAAAGCAGCAGGTGTTCCTCTGGAAGGTGAAATACACACAAAGATGGCAAATGACCAAATTGCCAGCTGGCTTTAACAGAGATTCACTGATTTGCACAGTCTGAGCACATGATCTACAACTGATCATCTATACTCTGCACCTCCATCTTGTAGTGCAATGTATAAATTTCTCAATTAATTAAGCCCAATTAATGACATTTCACTATTCTTGCATTGCATTAGCAAGTATGTACATAAGACAGAGGAAAAAATGCAGTATTTCTTGTACTGGAGAGGGCAAAAAATCAGACATCACTATAAATCAACTATACTTCTACTAGCCATTTGATACTGCAAACAAATTTGTAATGTTTGTGCAGACCACACATTACCAAGGCACTTCGAGTTACTGTAATTTAGTACCTCCACCTCTAAGTAAGTACGAGCTATCAGACATAGTTAAATAAAACTATCATCAAATTCTGCCACTGAAATAAAATTTAAAGTTACTAAGAAACCAACACAGAAAAGCTTTTCCACTCCAGCCATCATTTTCTGTGATACAGTTCCACAGTCACAGGAGACCAGATAATCTAAACACGTAAAGTAGACAGTCAAACTTTCAAACTAGTAATTTCTGCTGATTGGTCCAATTTATTCCAAGTTTTCTTTAACCAAAATGCTTTCTTAGTCTCTCATTGCCAAGATAAGCTCTTTGAACACTGAAGAGGAAAACATATTAACCTTTAAATATATAAAGTATAAAAGAAGATAAAAGGTTAAAAAACTCACTAAAATAAAATGCGAAGTAGATGCTGTTAAGCTGTCATCCTTTTTTTGTTAGAAACATTCTCTGCTTCCCTCCATAAAAGTAACAAAAACAGTGGACAATTTAACATAGTATAGATGGTATTTGCACAGTATTACCTGCTTTGCTGCCAACACTGGAATGGAAGCTTGAAATAAAACTACCAGAAAAACAAATACAACACAGATTCAAAAGTCATCTTGTTTCACAGACAGGCAGATACATATTTACTAGTTTTGAGGTCTAGGTTGCCTGACATCATCCTCTTGCTTTGAACAAAACAAAACTATACCTGCTGAGAATCACAGGAGGGGGGAAGTAACCAGGAGACTCACAGTGGAGATCTAAACCAAAGCACATCCAGTACAGCAAGTTCAAACTGTATCTAATCCTGCAGTCAACACAATCTAGGGAAGCTTTCCTACAGAGTCACCAAGTGTTCCAACCTGAACGGGACATCCTTGGAACTAAAACCTAATTCCCGTTTTTAAAGTCATTTTAAAGTGAAATTATCATCGAGAAAGACACTGGGCAGTCGGTACGAAAGCATGCTCCTGTGCCCCTTCGCTCCGTATGCTCCCTCTGCCACCTGCTGGGCCAGCACAGCAGGGGCTAGTACCCATAACGTGTCCCGGAATGAGCAACTGGCAAACTTCTATCTAGATGCTAACTTAATGAAACAGTCACAGCCAATGCAATAAAATAGCTGCATATACATTCCTAACCCAACATAAATGTAGGGTAAATAGCATTAGATTTACTCTTTTTATACTGAGATTTTAGTCAAAGCATTTTACCTTATGTCTGTACATATGCGTTTAATCGCATTTTACCCAATGGGGTAAGAAGCATGCCTGAACACTAGGTCACTGGGATCCTATACTAATTACATATGTTTTATACCACATTCATTAAAGGGAAAAAAACCTTTATGAATACAATTAAAAACTATATTTAAATTAAGTTTTTAAGTTTCAAGTGTACAATACACAATGGTCACAGGCTGAACAGCTATAAAGTCTTTGCTTTCCTGTCCTGTTCAACACATGATTCTTGGCTTTACTTATGACAATTCAGCTCTTGATGCAAAAGCATTAGTTTCCTCAGTCTCATTTCTTCAACATGTGAATGCATTTCCATACCATCCCGCTCAGCAGAATGGCAGTATAATACCTTGTTTAAAAACATGAACCTGAGACAGACTGTGTTGAAAGGGAACCAAACAAGTGCCATATTTGGGACATCGAACACTGAATTTGTCTGCAGAACATTTGATACTACAGTTTAAGTCATGACTCTCACTGCTTTCAGCTGTCCTTGTGAGCACTCAGCACTTCTGCAAGTCAGGCATACAGAAAATGAACACTGAAATTAAGTCAGGTATGTGGATTCATAAGGACATTCTACCGAACAGTCAGGGATTGTTCCCTGGAGGTTTAGCTTGAAGACCTTCTCTTTCCTTCCTGCAATCCCACTTCTCATCTATTTACAGAAATAGAGAAGCCATGTGATGGGCAACACTAAAAAAAAAAGCGAACAAACTGAAAAAAAAACCACACACCACCACGTACCCAGCCAAAATTTATCCATGGCGGAAATTTGTTTTGTACGCCGAATAAAGTAAGACACAGTGGAAACACTGGACATAAAATATGAAAAGACTAGGACATTATGTCTACAAAGCGTGACGCTGAATCAAGATGGTACGCTTTGCTGCTAGAATTTCCCAGTTTCTGATGGCTTGACTTTACATCATTTGTGCAATTTGTTTCTAATAGTTCTGTAATGTGTTTGCTATGATTACATATTGGAGTTCTCTGAACATTTTGTGCAGGCCAAAAGCAGGCACAATCTGGGTAGAGGGGTAAGAATGACAAAAGTCAAGCTGCTTCACCCCCACCTTGCTCCCCTAGTTGAGGTTCTGCACTGTGTGGTGCTGTCAGAGTAGTTAGTTTTCAATCCTTTCTCAATTACCCTCTCTCAGTCACTAACATATAAATCTGCACATGGCAAGAGCAAAACAATTTCTCCCTCCTGTATTCCTGAAAACAACTCAAATGTTTGGGCTGGATTTCTGCCTCACAATCCGCGGCTAAAGAAGTCTCCTGACACAAAAGCTTCAGCGTAATTCTTTAAAGTCTGGAAAACTGTCAGGCAAACTTAATAGGAGACCGCATTATTACCCCTACCTATAATATTTACAGGAACGCTCCTCTTGCTGCCCAGGTTGTAGCTGCAGTCCCTGACTTATATGAGCAAGTCCTAACATAGTCAGCATTAATAGTACTGCCACCCACAGGGATTAAGAAAGTGTGAGAGACGAGTATTTCATGATTCAGTTTACTGAGACTACACTACTTTGTTAAAAATAAAACAAACATGTAAGTCTTAAAACTATGCTTTTTAGGAAGCTATTTTCATAGGAAGACATCTTACAAATCTAATTAATTACCTGCATCATCTAGCTACGCATAGTTGGCTGTCACTATTGCACTGTAAGTTAAAACCAGCTCCCCATCTGCTGTTCGAGATGGAGGAAACGCACATTCGATGACAACTAAGAGCCAGTAACAGTCCAACACACAAAAGGAGCACCCTCGCGTCAGCCACTTGCTCTTACATTTGCCCACAACTCACCCAATGAACTCCAGAAGTATGGAGATGTCAAGTTCTGGTGGGATCCGGAACACAGAGCCCAGAACTTTTCGAGGTCTTCCTCTGCTCACTGGAACTGGCTGTGGGACAGCTAAAATATTCAAATAGCCAAAATGCAAACACAACTTGAAATAAAAGCAGCCTAAGATGCTAACTCATTCCAAGCAAAACAGATGAGCTCATAAGGAAAAAGAGCCCATGCAATTCATCCTATTTTTTTAATGACTAAATCAGCTCTTTATACATTCCATGCTGTGTATCTGAACCAGCATTGATTTAGCTTTCAGCATGGCAATTCTCCAAAGAGATGTTTGTTTGATAGCAAAATAAAAAATAACTAGAATAATCCCTCATCTGTCAACAGACTTTGAAGGTCTTGTTTTGACTCCTTTGTAATGTCTATTATTTACTAAGGGCCAGAAATTAAAATGAATGCACATTTTATAGATATTCCCTGGTTATAGCAAAACATAATCTGTTTAAAAAAAAATCCAACCATGATCTGGGTTTAAATGCTGTCATTTCCATCTATTTTTGCAGTTTCAGAACAGCGTCAAGTTACAGTAATCAGACAACTAAGAATACCGTATTTCCAACACTGCGTATCTTTTTCAGTTGCGAGCTAATATTTCAAGGAAAGTACTTAAGAATAAATGGCATAGTAAATATTTCTTTGACTGTGTCCTCTAAAGTGATCACAGCTCACCTGGTTTGGGCACTTCTAATCCTCTTTCTTTATAAAAGTCATGCATTTGTTTTTTCTCTCCTGAAAAAAACCCACAATACAGAACAGATTGGAATATGACTTCAGATGCTGAGAATATCCATATAGTTTTCAATGGTCATAGCAGTAAAAACTTCCGAAGTTCATACAGCCCTTTACCATCACTAGTATTCCGTACAAGGCTGGGACACTTCAGATACCCAGACTAAGAGTTAGTAGAAACAGAAAAATCAGAGAACATGGCCATAAATCATACTGAAATAGATGCAAAAACTAGTATCCTTCTGGCTGCCATGACTATATCCACTAGATGTGTATATTCCACTCAGTGCACCCGGGTGTGCAGACTGCAGATTCATTGGCTCCCAAAGTTCAAGATAAATGACAGGTGACAGTAAACACACGTAGCATCAGAAAAATAAATGTAGCAGCAAGGAAAAGATAAAAGCATGAGAAAATCGGTCTCAGCATTCTTTTTTTCAACTGAGGCAAGTGAACTTATTAGATGAAATGATTTTTTTCTGTACTTACAGAAAAATATGAGGCAAGATTATGACGTATTAACTGGATATTTATGTGGACACAGTGGCACCTGTGTTTCATGAGACAGTGTTCACATCGCTATCCATAATAGCATTTAGCAGCCAGAAATATGCCAATTAGCACAGCTAATTCATTAAGATTTATAACCAAACGTTATAAAACTATTTTAAAGAGCTCAGAGTAGAAACGGGGCTTTGAATTACTCTGTTTTCTGTTCAGTCTTTTCAATCCCTAGATGATAATAAAGAAAGGGACTTACTTTCCTCCAAATTGACAACTAATTTATACACAATGTCTTGCAGTTGCCGGTCCAGTCTATTAAAGAGGAAAAAAAACCAGAAGTGTTTTTGGTGCAATACAGAATGGTTTTCATTAAATTGTAACAGAAATGCCAAATACACTGTCAAAATATGACATCCAGAAAGAGTGAGAGAGCAGCAACTCCATATATGTCTAAATTAATGTCCTGACAGCAGAGCTTCTACAGAAGTAGTCAATTAAAGTTAAAAGCATCATCCTTCAAGAATTCATGAACAGTTCAAGAAACTAAACCTCAATTTTCAGAGTTAGTAAGTATACCATTCCAACAAAACTTTGTCTGAAGGGAAATCTAAGCAAATAGTTAAGATCTTGTATCACCTGTAACACTGAGCAAATGCAAAAAAAATGCCCAGGGTGCGGGGTAACAAACCCTAGAAAGGGATACAAACTAGATGAAACAAGAAACTGAGTATTTTTATCTTCACTACTGAGAAATAAAGAAATTTCACATAATTGTTCCTTTATTTGAAATAGGAAAGCGTTGCAAGTCTGTAAAATAGAACATGTAAAAACAAGCAGCAAAACTTGAAAAAAAATTATACCTTTAAAAATGGCATGAACTTATTACCTGATATTATAAAGGGGCTGTGTCTGATGTACAACAATATTGCATTTTGGACATCTGTTGCTATAGTAGAAGTGTCTCACTATGCAGCTTTTACAAACTGTAAAGAAAAGAAACCCCATAAAAGTCACACGGCCACTGTACAACACCATCTGCTGAAGCAAGAGGAGCAATTACACCCTGACTTCTCAAACAGAATTTGTTAGAGACAAAACAAAGCAAGTCTTTCAACTTTCAGTCTCAAGTAAACAGCAGTTCTCTGCCTGTACAGGACACAACACTCCTGAATATTCAATTAGGATTATTCCTATGAATAATCCTAATCCAACTGATGCAATGGTAGGTGTTCAATATTGTAATTGTGTTACCCAGAACAAGAGTAGAGCTAAGACACCACACTACTGACTGCTGCAGGCAGAAGGTTTGCTGAAAAGCACCCTACAAACAGTTTCAGTAGAAGAACCAAGGTAAGAAGTCTTAATTCTGCCATTTTCATTGTATTTTATGTGTACTTTAAACATTTGGAAGGAAAGCTATTGAGTGGAAACATCTAGAATAAATAACTTCCTATCAAATCAGCTCCCTATCAGCCTGAACAGATCAAAGTTTCCCCACAACATTTACAAGGAAACTCTAAGAGACCACCACAGTTGCACTTGCAACATTATGCTGTCCTTACCAACAGTTATGCATTTTCCTAAATACTAACTGCACTAAATATTAAACAGTATATACCAAACTAGTAAGCAGTGCCTCATAAAAGGAAAAAGAAAAAAAAAAGTTCTCCCTCTATGTAATGTTAGTAGCTGGAAGTACTCAGAAGCTGAGATTCATGGATTCAGGTGGGAACGTGTGGGTGGCTGAAAGAGTCGGCTTCACGGAAAGGGTTTTATTAGCTTTGAGAGAAAATAGTTTTGTTGGAAAAACTGTTAACACAAGAATTGAGGAGAAAAATAACAGGACAAGAACATTGAAATAAGTTATTTACTATCCATGTATTCCTATTCATCAGGTTATAGACTGACTGTTCCATGGGTGCATACAACCATTTCTGTATCTGAACTGGTATATCCACACAGTTGCTTACTGAGTTTCGTGAACTTACAAGCTCGTATCACCAACAGTTTAGAAAACTCTCTAGCCCATTATGAGCATGGACACTCAACTTTCTTTTCTCAGTTACATACTCAAATTCCCAGAGCCTACTTAAAAAAAAAAAAGTAGTAGCTCTGGTTTCGTTTTACTTGAGCTTTATCTTTCCTTACATCTTCTTCCCTCTTAACCTGAGAAACTAAGCCGACTTCATGACTGATCAATTTCATTATTTTCTGATGCTTAAAATATCCACAAATATATTTTCCTTAAGGAACAGAATAAATACAACGCACATTCACTTCAAGCAGAGAGTTATCTTTGTGAAGCTAGAACATCTCAACAGCTGATTTTTGTTTGAATTTGCAAATAAACTCGTAGAATGACAATACTGATACTTACAGGTGTGCAGACATTCTGTAATAGTTGTAGCATCAATGAAGTAACCTTTGCAGATGGAACACAGGATGTAAGGGGTCAATTCTGCGAGGTTTATCATACGCTACAAACAAGTACAGTTTGTAAGAGTTTGAATACACAGGCTAAGCCATGAAACTTCCTGATAAGCCTAAACCATGAAAACAATCTGGATCAACATGCTACAGAAATGGGTCTTCCTGAGATGTGAATGATTCCTTATATACAGCTCTTTCCTAAAGACTTTAATCTAGTCTTCTGAATTGACATTTTTGTGAATGGCAACCCAGTTAGTTTCACGAATCATATCTGAAAAGCAAACTATAAACAATCCTTCTGGGAAAAGTTTTTTTATAAACTCTTTAACAGAATATCAAATAATCAACAAGCTTGAAGTGGATACCGGTAACAAATAATATCATTATTTGAAAATGCTCAGCAAGCGTGGTGGGGCCCCCAATCTTGATCAATAACTAGCACTGTCTCTTGTTTCTACACACAGTTAGGGATTATACAAATACATGTTGAAGCAAAGACTGAAATTTCACTGCTCTGAATTCTGGTTATGAAGTACATTTCTCAGGAATACACACAAGCAGTTTCACAACAACTTTCCTCTTGGAAGTCTACTGTTTTAAAAAATCCCAAATTTCTTCTATAGCAATGGTCAGAGACCTGCCTGAAAGAGGGAACGATTTAGATTTTTGCATTCAGTTTCCTCTAGTCTTAAATCCAGACTAAGGGTCTTTCAGTGACACCATTCATTTTGGCCACATGCCACCGTTTACCATTCTCTCAGCTATGCCAAGAGTTTGTAACGGCTTCATTTAAATGAGGCAGGTAAAATGAACTTGGGTAATAAAAGCCTATTACCACACGGCTTACAATGCCTACGCAGCGGTCCAAATTCGCACCTGGAAGTNCCGGTCGTCGTCCGAGTCGAGCTCCCCGTCGTCCGTCCCGAAAGGAGCCCCGGGGTCCCCCTCGAGGTCCTCTTCCTCCATCTCCTCCTCCTCCTCCTCATCGTCCTCGTCATCGTCCTCATCGCCACTGGACTCCGAGCGGCTCCGCTCGAACTCGAAGGCGAGGGAGCGCGACCCCGAACAGCTGGGAGCCCCCTCCATCTCCTGGTCCTCCCCGGCTGGGCCCGCGCCTACTCCATCCCCACCCGACAGCCCCGAGACCACAGAGCCAGCGTCCACCTCCATGTCCATGGCTCGGGGTGGGGGGCGGGGAGCGGGGCAAACGCGGGACCGTCTGCTGCCTGCCCGCCCGCAGGGGGCGGCGGGAGCCGTAGTCCGCTAGTGCAGAGCCCTAGGGCGCATGCGCCGCGGAGCATGCCGGGAACTGTAGTTTTAGTGGGCGCGGGGCGCACCATTGCGCGTGCACCGAGACTCAACCGGCGAGTAATTTTAACAGCGTGCAGCTTTCTTACGGTCTATTCGCCCTTAACCGTCAGCTGGCAGAGGGACAAGTGACTTGCTAACGAAGCGCAGGCCAAGGTTTATCGCAAAACATTTATCGCAGAATCGCACCGATTGCAAAATACCAGTTTCATTAAAAAAAAAGTTTTAATCCTGTTATATCAATGAATCCGTATTTACAAAGCACGGACTAAAGAAGTATTAGAAATACCTGATGTCACGGTTTAAAGCTGGGCTGGCTACTAAAGGGACGAGCGAGGTTATCGCACGCGAACCGCCGCTACCCAACACCCTCCCCCTCCATTTTCTCCTGACTCCCGCCACCCCCGCTGCCATAAAGCGCTCCTGGTAGCGTCGCAAAATGAAGCCGTGAGGGCGTAGGTAGGTAGCGACTGTTGCCCTGACAGTCGCGAGAGTGTCCGCGCCTGGCGGCGCCCGCCCGCTACCGGCGAATGGGGGGCGATGCAAGATGGCGGCACTACCTGAGGAGCCGGCAGAGGTGGCGGTGGTAAAGCCGGATCCTGAGGCGGGGACGCCGCCGCAGCCCCCCGCTGCTCCTCCAGCTGCTGCCGCCGCCGCTCCCGCCNAAATGCTCAGCAAGCGTGGTGGGGCCCCCAATCTTGATCAATAACTAGCACTGTCTCTTGTTTCTACACACAGTTAGGGATTATACAAATACATGTTGAAGCAAAGACTGAAATTTCACTGCTCTGAATTCTGGTTATGAAGTACATTTCTCAGGAATACACACAAGCAGTTTCACAACAACTTTCCTCTTGGAAGTCTACTGTTTTAAAAAATCCCAAATTTCTTCTATAGCAATGGTCAGAGACCTGCCTGAAAGAGGGAACGATTTAGATTTTTGCATTCAGTTTCCTCTAGTCTTAAATCCAGACTAAGGGTCTTTCAGTGACACCATTCATTTTGGCCACATGCCACCGTTTACCATTCTCTCAGCTATGCCAAGAGTTTGTAACGGCTTCATTTAAATGAGGCAGGTAAAATGAACTTGGGTAATAAAAGCCTATTACCACACGGCTTACAATGCCTACGCAGCGGTCCAAATTCGCACCTGGAAGTTTTCAGAAGTCCCCAAAGGCACCTAAGCGGAAGTCCACCGCTCCCACCACGTGCCCGAAAACCGCGGACCCCACCGGAGCAGTGTGCGTTTCGCACCCAGCAGCGCCGCCACAGCAGGGCGGCCC
>VZSC01014165.1:49499-104179 GCA_013398225.1 Steatornis caripensis
GGGGTGGGGGGCGGGGAGCGGGGCAAACGCGGGACCGTCTGCTGCCTGCCCGCCCGCAGGGGGCGGCGGGAGCCGTAGTCCGCTAGTGCAGAGCCCTAGGGCGCATGCGCCGCGGAGCATGCCGGGAACTGTAGTTTTAGTGGGCGCGGGGCGCACCATTGCGCGTGCACCGAGACTCAACCGGCGAGTAATTTTAACAGCGTGCAGCTTTCTTACGGTCTATTCGCCCTTAACCGTCAGCTGGCAGAGGGACAAGTGACTTGCTAACGAAGCGCAGGCCAAGGTTTATCGCAAAACATTTATCGCAGAATCGCACCGATTGCAAAATACCAGTTTCATTAAAAAAAAAGTTTTAATCCTGTTATATCAATGAATCCGTATTTACAAAGCACGGACTAAAGAAGTATTAGAAATACCTGATGTCACGGTTTAAAGCTGGGCTGGCTACTAAAGGGACGAGCGAGGTTATCGCACGCGAACCGCCGCTACCCAACACCCTCCCCCTCCATTTTCTCCTGACTCCCGCCACCCCCGCTGCCATAAAGCGCTCCTGGTAGCGTCGCAAAATGAAGCCGTGAGGGCGTAGGTAGGTAGCGACTGTTGCCCTGACAGTCGCGAGAGTGTCCGCGCCTGGCGGCGCCCGCCCGCTACCGGCGAATGGGGGGCGATGCAAGATGGCGGCACTACCTGAGGAGCCGGCAGAGGTGGCGGTGGTAAAGCCGGATCCTGAGGCGGGGACGCCGCCGCAGCCCCCCGCTGCTCCTCCAGCTGCTGCCGCCGCCGCTCCCGCCGCTCCCCCGGCCGCGGCGGCGGAAGGAGAGGCGGCGGGGAGCGGTGGGGAGGCGGCGCCCCCTAAGCCTGCGGCACCGGGCCCGGCCGCCTCTCCGGCGGCGCTGGACCGGCAGACGCTCGTGGCCGTGCTGCAGTTCCTGCGGCGCAGCAATCTCCGCGAGTCCGAGGAGATCCTGCGCCGCGAAGCCCGCCTGCTCGGCGACGACCTCGGCGCCGCTGCCCTCAGCCCCGCCGGCGCCGGGCTTCTGGGGGCCCCGGGCGGCGATGCGGACTCCGGCGGCGAGGCGCTGCTCAGCCGGGTCACCGCCGCTGCCGCCATCGCGATAGGAGGCAGCGTCGCCACGGTCGCCTCTTCCAGCCCCGGAGTGGCGGCGGTCGCCGCCGTGCCGCCGGGGAAAGGTGAGCCCCGCGCGGGGGCGGCGGGTACGCTGCTCGGGGCGGGAGGCCGCCCCTTCCCGGCGGGACCCCTGGGGACCCCCCTGTGCCTCCCGCAGGCTCGGGGGCTCCCTGTGATGCTGGGGCCCAAGGGTCGGTGTCAGGTCGTGCCTCCCTTGGGGTGCCCTTCCCCGGGGCGGGAGGCGAGAGTCTACCTCGGCCTTTTGGGGGGAGCCCTGAGTGTGTCATTCCCACATACAACTCGGGAATAGATCGGGATCTCCTGGTGGAACCCTCCCTGGAGCAAGGGACCCAGGGTAGGGTGTCCGTGGTATTTGCAGCGAGCACTGTCAAAGGGAGAGGTCCTTCCCCTTGTCTTTGTGTCCCATCTCGACTACTAGTGTAGCAGGAGGCTGAAGGTTTCCTTAGTAGTTAGAGGTAATGGTCCAAGATGTGGCTGCAGGGATGGGAACAGAGTCCTGATGGGCAGGCTGTGTTTTGAAGAGCGAGCCATAAGGTACTTGTAGAGGAGGCTTTATATGTTCCTGTATCAAGTTTCTGGGTACTTGAGGTGTCCTTTGGATAATGGAATCTCAGTATTTTTAATCAAGGTGTTCTGTGGGGCAGCTTTACAGAATAGTATTGTGAAATTTAAGGAACTGGTATGTCTGAGTTACGGTGAACGTATAATATAAAGTCAGCTTGTTCCTGGTATCACCAGATACGACAGCTATTATATAGAAGACGAAACAATGAAAATGTGTAACGGCTATTCTGGAGAACAGAGCTCTCGTAGTACTAGCAAGTGACAAAAAGTCACTGCCCTGTAATGATTTTGTAGTGGTCTTGATGAACTTAACCTGCTTGTTTACTGTAAATAATTACAGTGGGTATATGTTGCAGTCTTTGAAAGATTCTGCTCCTCCTTTGAGAGTTTCTAGCCTTAGCAGTAAAGATAAGTTGTTTTGGTGATGTTAGTTGCTTCTTCCTTAACACTTATAATCCCAGCTGAATTAGGCACTATGTTAAATACCTTATAGGCAGCTGTTGGCAGGGAAAGCGCAAAAAATGTCTGAGGTGCTAGGAGAATTGGCTGCTGAACTATAATGTGCTACTGTCCTTTCACTTGTGTTGTTTAAACTTAGTGCTGAATGAGCACAAGACTTAGTGTCATGTTTTGCTCTGAGCACCTCACCTTACCAGCAGAGTTGGTAGCCACTGTATGTTTGCTAGCTCTTTTGGGATGTCTTACAAGCTCTTGTTATATCCTAATGCTTTTGCAGTTGGAGGAGGCGTTGTTGTGGAAGATCAGCCAGATGTGAGTGCAGTATTGTCTGCCTACAATCAGCAGGGGGACCCGACACTGTACGAGGAATACTACAGTGGATTAAAACACTTCATTGAGTGTTCCCTGGACTGTCATCGAGCAGAATTGTCACAGCTCTTTTATCCTCTCTTTGTGCACATGTACTTGGAATTGGTCTACAACCAACATGAGAGTGAAGCAAAGTCTTTTTTTGAAAGGTAATTTATTTTCATTTGTGCACTTGTGTTATTTTGTATTTACTACTTTGATTGAATCTGTAAACTATAGTAGCATAGGTTTATATATATATATCTATGTCTCCATATTAGTTTTATTTTCTAATGTGGAAGAGATTTGGAATCTGAAGTAATGGTGTCATGGATTACAGTTCTTAAATCCTTTTCCAATCTCCTATGTTAGAAAGATGTGCAAACTGCATGCTTTTGAACTGTCCACGTGCAGATTTTGAAGCATTGTCTCACCTTATGGTGAGTTGACGGGCTCCTTGCTGCAAAGTATCAATGAAGAGATCCTGCTTCTTTAGGGAGAGATTGTAGGGTCATTTTTTAGCACTGGAAAACTACACTAAGATGCCAAAGTAATGTACACTGTAAGTATTTACTAATGTCCTGGCGTGTATATTGAAATTCTTCAAATAAGATTAAAGGAATTAATTAATGGCTAATTACATTTTTCTGTGCTCTTACTATGTTTCACTTCTTTGTCACTTGAGAAAATTAAATTGAATTTCTTTTCTGGATTCAGACTCTGAAATATTTCAATCCAAAAGGGTAACTTTGTCTCCCTCCAATACGGCCAGCAAAAATGTTTCTGTAAATAGTTAAAATGTTCCCTGCCACAACTATTTTATAACATGGTTTGAGTGAAATTGGAAAATTCTAGATGTATACTAGCTATTATGTAATGCAGTGGAGAGTAAGAAACATATTCACTGTGAAATGCGCATATTCATATAATAGATCAGATATATATCCAAGCAGTCTTGTGTAATAAAAAAATGCCCTGCCCTTTATGATACCACAAATTAGAGTTTCATTTCTGTAAATAAACATGTTAGTGTAACTATTTACTTCAGGGAAGAACCCTTTGGATGTATGAAATTCTGTGAGGTTCTGTTTGTGTGTTCTCTTCAACTCGGTTTTTAACTGTTGAATACTCTTACTGTATCTCACTGGTGTATCTTCCCCACAATGAAATTAATCAATTAGAAAAATAATCCCATATGTAGTCAGTAGCATTCGAAAGGTCCTTACATATATAGTTAATGCTAAAGTAGTGTAAATAGGTGTGCACTTAGGAGATGATGTTTTTGTAATCAATCTTTTATCATATCTGAAATTGTTTCAATAGATTTCATGGGGATCAGGAGTGCTACTACCAGGATGACCTTCGTGTATTGTCTAGCCTAACCAAAAAAGAACATATGAAAGGTAATGAGACCATGCTGGATTTCCGAACAAGCAAGTTTGTGCTGCGTATTTCCCGTGACTCTTACCAACTCTTGAAGAGGCATCTTCAGGAAAAGCAGAACAATCAGATCTGGAACATTGTTCAGGAACATCTTTACATTGATATCTTTGATGGAATGCCTCGCAGTAAACAACAGATAGATGCTATGGTCGGAAGCTTGGCTGGGGAGGCAAAACGAGAGGCTAATAAAGCAAAGGTACGAGGGAAAGATTGTTGCACTTTTATAATCAATTCTCTTTAGTTTTTTGGGGACATACTTTAGTATACACTGTCAATTGTCACTTGAGATCTTAAAAGATAGCATGAACAGAACAAAGGAACAGAACTGTACAAATAGTTGTTGGCAGGAGTAGGGAGATCAAGATGTGTCACTGTCTGGTAGAAAAAACTGTTGAACCCCTTTGAGAGACAACTTTGTCTTCAGCCCTGCTGAACTAAACTTAAACTCCTGAATTACTCTGTTGTTTTAAAATGTGGTTTTAAAAAAGTCCTGACTATATGGCTTCCTCTCTTGTACCAACAGGTGTAATTCTTACTGCCAGTTGTTACTGCAAGGGCTGTTTGTGTAGATCTTGACAGTGTAGAACCACAGTACTATACAGATAAATTATGTAAGCTGTAGGGATTCTGCTTTAAGGAAGTGCTGAGAGATGGTGGGAGAACTTACGGTTGTCCAGATCAGTTGCTGGGTAAAACAGCGGAACATGTCCTGCATTTGTTATGGGCTAATCAGTGATGTGTGCAGTTTTAAAGAGGCAGCTCTATTGCTTGGACTATTATGTTGAAAAGTTTCCAGTAAAAAATTAGTTTTCGGTAAGAACAGCAACTACTGTTTTGTGTCAGGTGTGTTTTATTGGCTTGCAGGTTTTCTTTGGCTTATTGAAAGAACCGGAGTTTGATGTGCCTTTGGATGATGAAGATGAAGAAGGAGAAAATGAGGAAGGAAAGCCGAAGAAGAAAAAACCTAAAAAAGATAGTGTAGGGTCAAAAAGTAAAAAGCAAGACCCTAATGCTCCTCCCCAAAACAGGTACCAAGGGAACAATGTGTAGAAAAGTCTTGTTAAATCCAGTCTTGTCATGCCAAATCTGTATTGCTTTTCATGTGGCATTTTTAGCTCTTTGGCCATTTTGGCTCTACGCAGCTTTAGCCATAAGACTTCTAAGGGAATTGATGGAAGGCTTGGCATATAACCTTCTGTCTTTGCCCTTCAAGTCAATCTAGATTTCCCTTGATAAATTTTACTCAGTTACCCACTAATCTTGTCAAGTCATACTCAATTATTGATCTCGTTCCACTGCCTGGCTGAAATTCTTCAAGTTACTGGCTCTTTTTCTCATCACTTAATCTTTTACATAGTCTTTCATTTTTTCTAATTCTTGTTTCGTATTTGAATATTGAAGTATAGGGTTGCATGCCAAGGTTTTGCTTTCTTTATTTGGATTAACAATACGGAAGTTGCTTTTAGTTCATAAAAATGTGTGCTTCTTGCAGAATTCCTCTGCCTGAATTGAAAGACTCTGACAAGCTGGATAAAGTAATGAATATGAAGGAAGCTGCAAGGCGTGTGCGTCTTGGCCCAGAGTGCCTGCCCTCCATCTGTTTCTACACGTTCCTTAATGCTTACCAGGTTGGTAAGAGAAGAGTTTCGGTAATATGGAAAAGGGAATCAAAATTAGAAACATCACTCAATAAAGAAAGAAGACTTAACAGAGTTGGCAAGCATTATTGCAGTATCTGGAATAAGCATTGCAAAGTTTATGTTCCAAAATCTTCAAAATTCTCTTTAAAGACTCCTTAAACTGTTTAATATCCATGTTCCTTGGTTTTGCTCTGATTTTGCCATAATTCCTTCTTTCGCTTTTCCTCTGGGGTTCTAAGTGTATTCTACAGAATACAGTTGATGGTTTGCACAAAAATTCTGAAAAACAGTACTGTTCTGTCATTATTGACTGTGTTTCATTCATATAGCTTTACTTTTAATGGTGCAAGTATTTATGTGGGTTTATGTCCTAGAATAATTCCCTCTTATGTTTGTAAATAAGTTAATGTTCTTATTAGTACATAGGATTTTGTAGTATTTGAAATGCAGCGTGAAAGATACAAGGAATATGAATGGATATTTTGTGTATAGGGTCTGACTGCAGTGGATATTACAGATGACTCCAGCATGATTGTAGGAGGTTTTGCTGACTCCACTGTCAGAGTGTGGTCCGTGACTCCGAAAAAACTACGTAGTGTGAAAACGGCAGCAGGTAAGGAAGAAAATTATGCATAAGATGATCGTGCATTACTTGTGACAGCTGTGTTTTGCGTGAACAGAGAAAGATGTCTGTGTCAGGAGAGTTGTCTTCAGCAGTTACATGCTTTCACTTTGAAGAAACAATATGTGCACAGATGTATGATGGCATCTTGTATACTACCATTAGAAACATTTTTAAAGGAGTGAGAAATTTGGTTGTGTTCACCTGCTGTGAGGTGGTCAGTGCACGGAGCATGGAACTAGCCATAACTAGCATGGAACTAGCCATCTTCCTTCTAACTGGATGGTAACAGCAGGGTGTAGTAGACAGTTGGGTTTAGGTGATCTAGGGGAGAGACTAGAGGTACCCTGGGGGAAATTACAGGAGGGAACTCTGAGAAGAATAAAGGAAAACATCCTGTAGCTCAATACCTATGCAAATTCATCAAAAACAGGCTTCTTTAATTCTGCTTTTTATGTAACAGTGTGTTGCAGTTGAAGCTAGATACCACATAAATGTTTCTTAATCTTGATACTTAACTGAGATGTGGTCACAATGTTCAGCAAAGAGTAGCTTACAGGCTAATTTAAAGTTGGGGTAGTGTGCAACTGTCAAAATGTGTCTCAAAAGCCTGTTTGTGGAATGTTAACTTCTTGGGAAAAGGCATGAAAATTTGGCATCTCTACCAAGAAGATGTTACTGTGTTTGGAGGCTGAACAATATATGTATGAAAAATAACACGTCATGATTAATTTATTTTAGCTTTTAGTAAAGACTTAAGAAAGATTGATTATTTATGTAAAGCATTGTTTTCACCTTTCACAGTGGTGAAACCATTTCATTCACCTTTCATTATTTTAAATGCCGTTGTATGTTTCAAACTTACCAATTCCCAGGTACTTTGTCATTGTCATGGTTTGACCCCAGCTGGCAACTAAGCACCACACACCTGCTTGTTCACTCCCACGCCAGTGGGATGGGGGAGAGAATTGGAAGGGTAAAAGTGAGAAGACTCATGAGTTGAGATAAAGACAGTTTAATAGGTAAAGCAAAAGCCGTGCACATAAGCAAAGCAAAATAAGGAATTCATTCACCACTTCCCACTTCCCATCGGCAAACAGGTGTTCAGCCATCTCTATGAAAGCAGGGCTCCATCACGTGTAATGCTTACTTGGGAAGACAAACACCATTGCTCCGAACGTCCCCACCTTCCTTTTTCTTTCCCCAGCTGTATATGCTAAGCATGATGTCATATGGTATGGAATATCCCTGTGATCAGTTGGGGTCGGCTGTCCTGGCTGTGTCCCCTCCGAACTTCTTGTGTGCCCCCAGCCAACTCACTGGTGGGGTGAGAAGCAGAAAAGGCCTTGGCTCTGTTTGAGCACTGCTCAGCAATAACTAAAACATCTCTGCATTATCAACACTGTTTCCAGCACAAACCCAAAATGCAGCCCCATACCAGCTACTATGAAGACAACTAACTACCCCAGCCCAAACCAGCACAGTCATGTTCACATCACACTTGCCTCTTTTAGAGAGAATATTATTTGTTTTCCTGTTCATGGCATTTATCTTTGAACTTCTGACAGTTATTATGATACATGAACTTTGAAATATTGCAGACCTCAGTCTCATTGACAAAGAATCAGACGATGTCTTGGAGAGGATCATGGATGAGAAAACAGCAAGTGAGTTGAAGATTTTATATGGTCACAGTGGACCTGTCTATGGCACCAGCTTCAGTCCCGATAGGTAAAATAAGTTTACAAGCTAACTAGTTTGCTTGTCTTCAGTTTTAATTGTATGCTACTGAATGCAAACATGTTCTTAATGCAGCTTTTTCCAGAAGGTTAAAGCAATTCTTGTTTCTGCAGCTTATAAGAAACTGTGTGTGAGCATAAGTGCTTATTATGCTCAGGGTGTTGGGCACTGTCAGCTGTTACTGAAATCAGCTGGAGCGGAGGATGCCAGGACCTTTTTTTGAGGTGTGGGACTTAGATTGCAAAACAGACCATCTTTTTTACAAGCTGTAGTCTAAGCTGTGTTTTAACTAACTGAATTGTAGAGAGGAAAAGTACTGCAGCATTGATTTCACTTATATTATTGCAAAACATAAAACCAGAGTGATTAGCATATTACATTTCTTCAAGTTTTTCATATTCTATTGAGACTTTATTTTCAAAATGTATGGAATATTATCTTTAAAATAAGAAATTTAAAACCATTATGTAATTATGAGAGTCTGGACAGTAGAAAGGAGGTTTAAATGTCTGAAGTTTTGCTTTTTCATGTGTCTAGTCAGGAAACAAGCATCATAGAAACACAGCTGAGAAGTAAACTTTATGTGGAACATGAGAGTCTATAATTATGAATTGAGAATGTGAACGTGATACGAATTCTTCTTCAGGGAATCCTGAAATTTTTAGTTATATTAAAATTTTTTTTGAAGTAACATAGTATAGCAGTTTACTAGTAATTTTTTCTTGTAACTGGAATTCCTGAGTAAAGACAAGCTCTGGGATTTTTTGCTGTTGTTGTATCGTCTCTCCCCCGCCTCTCCCCTCCCCCCCAGTATTGCTGTTAAGTGTCATCAGAATTAGTAATCATCATCCAAATGTCTCTCTTTTTTGCATAAGGACCTAGGACTGGATTCAGCTTGAACTGGTTATTCCTGCTTACCCCACCAAAATGCTGATGTATCTGTGACATGCTGAGCAGATGCTTTTCAGTGGACAGTTGTTCTTACTGTAGACATCTCACAGTGTTTATGCAATGGTTATACAGTCCATGTGTAAGTCTGATATGAAATATGCTATACTTTCTCCTGTGACAGGAACTATCTGCTGTCCTGTTCTGAGGACGGCACTGTCAGATTGTGGAGTCTCCAAACGTTCACATGTTTGGTGGGATATAAAGGACACAACTATCCAGTATGGGATACGCAATTCTCTCCTTACGGTTATTACTTTGTGTCAGGAGGACACGACAGAGTGGCTCGGTAAGAAATTGGATGGGTTTTTTCCTCATCTGGGTCAGTTTGTGGTGGATTAACCCTGGAAGTGATTAGCAGATATACTCTAGCCTACCCTACTACTGCAAATAAATTTTATTTCATGGCAATTAAAATACTGAGCAGATGTGTCCTCTTATGTGACCATCTGATTATAAATATTCTCTTCCAGTCGTTTAACAACTTGACAGAATATTCTTTATTTCCCCCTTCTGAAAAGTATACTTTAACAAAACAGATCCTGCTAATTCAATAAATGACCAGTAAGAAACCACTGCATCATTACTTCCTTTTATTCCTCATTGTGCAAGAGATACTGAACTTCATTAGGGTTCTTTTTATTAATAAAAGCTTTTCTTTTCAGTCTGTGGGCAACGGATCACTACCAGCCTTTACGGATATTTGCTGGCCATCTTGCTGATGTGACGTGTACCCGATTTCATCCAAACTCTAACTATATTGCCACGGGCTCAGCAGACAGGACTGTACGGCTCTGGGATGTTTTGAATGGGAATTGTGTAAGAATATTCACTGGGCATAAGGTAAAGGCACTTGCAGTGTGAAAGTGATTTTATTTCTGTGATGAGGTTCTGAAGAGTACTGTTCAGAACAAATAAAGCTTGACTGACTGAATGTGAGTAGACTTAATTCACTTGTTTGGTCCCCCTGCCAAATGTCTGTTTTAGGGACCAATTCATTCATTGGCATTTTCTCCTAATGGACGATTCCTGGCTACTGGAGCAACAGATGGAAGAGTTCTGCTGTGGGATATTGGACATGGCTTGATGGTTGGAGAATTGAAAGGGCACACTGACACTGTCTACGCGCTCAGATTCAGTAGAGATGGGGAGATTTTAGCATCAGGTAAAATTTGCTGGAAACAGTGAAGTTTCCTTTGTGTTCTGTAAGTCTGAAGAGTAATGGTGTAATTGGTTCCTTAAATTGAAGACTACAAAGCAGAATCACTTGCTTAGCAAAGCAGCAACTTAAAACTGCTGGTACAAGGAGAACACTTCACTGGACTGCAAAGTATGACTCCCGACTGTCCCAGGAACTGAAGGAAAGGTGTTACACAGTTAGACGATAGTGAAGATTGGGATCTGTGTACAGCGTTGGGGGTGGAATTTGAAGTTAGAAATAACTCCAGGGCAGGCGAGAAGTGGCTGGACTGGAGAGGCACAGAATACTGGGATGGGAGTGGGACATGCAGCAGGACTAAGAGAGAGGAAGAGGAGTTATCTACGCCCTTACTGTTTCTTCATGGTAGATTTTTGACACAGCAATGTGTGTATAATATTAACAATCAGGTCTATAAGCAGCAGAACTTGTGAAGCCCGCTTGTTTTTCATGCCTGTCCACAGGGATTCTCTAGTGTCTAATATAGCAGAGCTCCTTTGCCAGTTTTCCCTTCATGGAGGCACAAAGTTTTGTGTCTCCATGTTTAGTGAACTGTTTTCTGAAAATATATAGGAATTTAATGAATTTGAAATTTATTCTGTTCTGTCAGCTGGTTGACATTAGCCAACAAGTTCAAGTTACTGACAGAAGAAATGGACAGACACTGTCATTACATCAGAGTAATTTCCTCTTGCAACCAGGCTAGGAATACTACAGATTTATTTAGTAGTATGTTCCTAAATGCAGTGCAGTGAGAATACTCAGTGAGCAACTACTGCAGGAGTGAAAGCTAACAGACAGGGTACAGGTTTGATGCAGCCTGCTTGGTGGTTACTTCAGTGTATTTACCAATGCTCCAGTGAAAGCATGGGCCACTGGGCCTGCAAAATTCTGCTGTCTTCCCTGTATCAAACAAAGAAACTGTTGTTACATGACTTAAAATCATAAATGTTTCCTGAAATTGGCATCTAGCCCACAGGATAGTCCTGCTTCTTCAGTGCTAGGTGATACCATCCAAACCCAAGTGTTTTGAGAGAGTAGTTCTCTCTGCTTTATCCACAGGGCATCCAGGTTACATTACAGGAACGTTGAAATCCTGGTAGTTTTATGTGTGCATTCAGTATGTTAGAGGCTTCTTAAAGTCTGTTTCCTTGCAGGATGAGGGCATAAGTCTACAGTTATAAGCAAACCTGCTTTTTGAGCTTTAATTTCTGTTAACTTGCTCCCCAGTAACACTTCTATATACCTTTTTTATTAATAAAAGACTTGAAACTGTTGTTCTCTTTTCTTTTTAGGTTCAATGGATAACACAGTTCGTCTGTGGGATGCTGTGAAAGCATTTGAAGATTTAGAAACTGATGACTTTACTACAGCCACTGGACACATAAACTTGCCTGAAAACTCACAGGACTTGTTACTAGGTACATACATGACCAAATCAACACCGGTTGTACACCTCCATTTTACACGCAGAAACTTGCTGCTGGCTGCAGGAGCCTACAGTTCACAGTAAATCAGGAAGCTGTGAGACAAGGAGGAATGTCTTGTACAGGTGGACCTAGTCTGTTGCAGGAAAAACAAAACTATGTAAACTAATCAAGCAGCATCTTCTCAGTTCTGCTATTTCATATTTATCGACAGTTTGAAAATGCTGGAGATGGACAAGACATCATGGCTTTAAAAGAAGGAATTATTCATGGTGCTTTTGATAAAAATATATATATATGTATATGACAACGGCTGTCTCCCCTGAGATGGTCTTGAGCCCTGCTGAAATTTATGGAAAGCGAACAGCCTTGGTATGTGTTCTCAAATGATTTTTTTAAAGCACTTAATTTATAGTTAGCAAGTGTTTAATCAAGCTATCTATCTCAAACACAAGCAAAAACTGTTCAGTTTCAGAAAAGAAGAATGTAGTTTAATTCACTATAGCCTGGGCTGGGCAACAGGTATGGTGAGAGTATCATGGCAACAAACAGGGCATTGAAAGAGTAGGTCCTACAGGCAGAGGATTGTGGGGAACTGCTGCAAAGTTACATGTGTGGATTTTACGCATCCAAGTACTAAGTTGTGAGAAGATTTCAAACTTCTGTGCTCTTTTGAGGTATCGGAAATACAGATCTCATTACTCTGTTTTCACAGGTAGCCAATGCTGCCAATGTGATAAGCAACCAGAAGTGCAATGTGAACGTTACTTACTTTCATACTTTCTTGTATGGAAAAATAAAGGGGGAGTGGGGCTTGAGGCACAACTAGAATACTCATTATTAAAAAAGCAGACTTAAACCTGTTCACGTTGTATTAGATCCAAAAGAACTTTAAAAACCTGCATTAAGTTTTAATCTACCAAAATATAAAACTAGCCAAGAAACTGAAACATTGCAGAGTAAAAGGATTAATCAGTTGTAAGAGTATTATCAGTTTGCTTTTGAAAGGACAGCTTGTCTGCTGAAGTGACAACTCCCACCCACAAAAACACTGTGCCCCAGTAAGTCCTCTCAGACAACCACTAAAGCTCAGTGCTTTATTCCTAATGAAGAGTAAAACATGCAAAACATTGGGAAGTATAACTTCTTTCTGGATCTCTGAACAGAAGACACCACCACTAAAGGACAGGCCCAGTTTGGTGGTTTTGAGTTTAGTTTGGTTTTGTTTTTTAAACTCTTACAAGTTGTATACAGGGAAATCTGTTTTATGTTTCTCATTACTCTCCAGTAAGGGCTTGGACACTTGAACAATCTGCTGGCTCTCTAGTGAAAATAAAAACAAGATTTGACATTTCTGACATAAAGTAAATTGAGAACTACCTCCCCTTTCATCCCTTCTCTGACTCTAACTCTTGGAGTAAAGGTATATTATGGGTGTTATACATCAAAATAAAGGGTGGAAAATTCATTAGGAAGCTTATCTGGAAATTTTCTTTAAAGAAAAAAGGATAAAACTAAATTATTTTTTTTTGTGTGTAATGGTGCCTCAACAAAATTTCCTAGCTCTCAGTATGACCAGTTGGATTTAAGTACAATTATGGTGAATCAAACAAGTTACCTAAAACAAAGCATGTACAGTTCTGACTGCTTAAAGAAAACACTGCCATTCTGCATTTGTATTTTGTACAGTTTTATACTTTTGATATTATAATAAATACTAAAACCACATAGTTTGTGTCTGTATGTTCCAAGAAGGTATTTTCTTCCCTTGATGTCTGCAATAGAAGCAAGAGCAGTGCTTGCAACTGAGCACTCTAAGAGCAACAAAGTAATTCAGAAACAGTTAAGTTGATGACTAGCTGTTTCACATAATCTAGTTCTAAGGGTAGGTGATGGGTTCTAGCTAATTAGGTGTGTGACACTGTTACAACCACCATTATTCCTCTGGAAAGTTGTATACAGCAGAGGCCACTTCAGCAAACAAAGTCACAGATGAAGACGACTAGACTTATTCAGAAGGCCCAGCATATACAAATTGCTTTAAGAATACACAAATTAGTGAGCAAGCGCAAAGACCCTGTAATTTATGTTCTTTTTTTCCAGCAACCATGCCTAGCTCCTGCTGCCCTTTGTTTGGGAAATGTATTTGTGTGCTTTAGCATCAGCAGTCCCAGGTTCAATCGCTGCTGCTGGCACCCTTCCAAGAAACATGGTGCCATGTAATCACATTCACACATCAGCACTAAGTGCCACCTAAGGAAGGTACTGAGTTTCAACTGAGATAAATACAGAAAGACAGCATGAAGAACATGACAGAGAAAATTTAGTGTTGGGCTGCAGGAAAATAATGGAAGATTGGCAAGTAGAACTGTAAACGCGCTTAAGTAAGTGACTTGCAGCTGGCGTGACAAAAACACACGCATCATCTCATTGTTGTTTAGGCTTGTGTGCTTGACAAGCAGAACATCTGTGTTTAGGTAACAGAGGCCTGTGATAGCCTCAGAGGTACCCTATGGAACACGGCTGAGATTCCTGCCCTGCTGTCAGAAACATCAAAGCACAGTAGAAAACCACACCTGCAAAAAAGCCCTGACATACAGGCGAAAGCCACAGGTCTGAAAGCTCTCTCTAGCAAGGATGGAGCTGCACAGTGCCTGCATTACCACTTGCGTGCCTCCACCTGGGTGCTGCTTCAGAGATCCCCCGGTTTGCGAGGCAATGAGAATAAATTTACTCTTTGCATGTCATCCACGGTTTTGTGGTTGTTCCTGCGCCCTGCCTGTGTCGGCTCATACACTGGCAGGGAGGGGGCTGCGTATATCTAATTGTGGTAGGAACATCTCATGTACCAAGAGGCTTTGTCCTGGAAAAAATAAGCACTGAACCACTTAAGTCACTGTTTATGAACATGCAGAGTTACAAGAGCTTAACATCAGCAAAAAGTAAGCCGTTTTCTTTCTGGCAGTTACCTCTGCAAGAGAGGCCAGTAACAGAAAAAACTCAAATACCATAATTTGATCAGTCTATTTTGGGAGGTTTTTCATCAAATCCAAACAGGTTCTATGCAAAATACGGACAACTGAGGCAGAAGTTGTAATCTGCGTTGTATTAATAATAGTAAAGAACTCACTGTTTCCATGTAAGCTACTAGCTTGGAATGCAAAAAATGGGAGGTAACCATTTGGGGGCAAATGTGAGTAAACGAGGTAACTACAAACCACATAACCTTACTGTTACCTGCTATGACATGGAAGCATAGAAATGCTTTGATCAGCTGTAAGCTCTCTGCCAGTATTACTGTCATGCTGCTGAGGTCTTTCTGATGTTACTACCAGGTACTCAGAACACTTTAGGATGCGTTATAACAGCAGAAGGATTTAGTTAAGATAGTAATGACAGGAATCAGCTACTCCATCTCCACTACAAATAACTATTTTTGACAGAGGGGAAAAAAAGCAAAGTGCCACATTTATGCTTTTTTGCACCATTTCATATTTCCAATAAAACAAGTAATTATTTATATTTTATTAGCCACAACAGGTCATCAGCCTGCATTACACTGACACAGATTGGAGGTGCAGACATGCCAGCAACCTGCCGAGAGAAGAGAGATCAAACATAGCAAGTCTTGCACAGTGGTACTAGTAACTAAGCATCCTCCTTCCCCAAGCCCAAATGATTTTAGTTACAAGCAGGCAAATTTCAGCACACCCAGGAAGAATTGACTGATGTTGCTTTAACATACAATAACAACGCTCAAGCTTATTGTTTTCTACCCCTTTTTGCAGACTATGAGGACAGTCCATAGGGTTTTTTTTTTTCAGAATGCCACTTCAGTGGAAATTTTGTATTTGAAAGTGATTCTAGAATTTTGTAACACTTGGTTGTTGCTATACAAGAACATGTTCAATCATTTCTACATGGGCCTTGCATAATCAGGTGTGCAATATATACAGTTCCATCGTATAGTGCTCCTTTACTGTGCTCAGAGGAAGGTTTTAACAGACTGCATTAATCCCTGCTTAGAATTCTCTAACACAACTAAGTCCTCAAGTACTACTTTGTTATTTCAATACCCTTCAAAGCAACAGTGATCCCCATTTTACAGCAAAAGGGCAGAACAGAAGCACCCAAAAGGCACCTAATAGTTGTAGGCAAAGCCTGACATACCTAGCTGCAACATCCTTCTATTCCTTCGTCCTTGCTTCCTCTTCCTCCTGCATGCTGTTCCTACTCTCATTTACCATGTCATAAGAACAAGAGAGTACTGGTATTCCATACTTCCTGCATTCCCCTCTAACAACGTGCTTCTATTCAGAAAGCCCCCGAATAAGCTGCTCCTATAGTTTAGTTGAGGTTTAAAATGATAAACACGAAGTTCATATGCCTGTCTCTCTCTCTCATTATATTGCACTATTAGCAACTTGCCCTTTGTCATTCTTTCTTCCTGGGCTGGCATTGAATCATTTTGGTCCTGGAAGAACGCCAGCCACTTACCATTTACTTATCTGCCACAGCAGGAGTTTTCTTTTTAGGTCTAAGCTTGAAATACAAGATGAGCATTGCAACACCTGTGTATGTTGCTATTACGTACTGGAAAAGATAAAAGTAAACTTTAGTTTCAGTCTAAAATGCAGAAAACACCATTATACTAGACTATGAAAGTTAATATGCATCGATATACATACATTCCTCCTGCCTGTGATCGTATAGGAATTGAAGTACTTCTGAAATCCAGTGAACTGGTGTTGAGATCCTGAGTCGTGGCCAGCCATGGTCGCTTGTCCTAACAAGCAAAATAGGACAGTTAACAAGTTTTAGTCAGTTGGACAGGATCAATAGAAAAATCAAACTAATCTGTACACTGAACTTAACACTTCCGTTGTCAGCTATTTCAGGACATTCAAGAGACAGTGAAGCAGTGAAGAGACATAAGAAGCAGGAACATTCAGAGCACTGTATCTTAAGGTACAAGACAGGTCACACAACCAGACAAGGAAACGAGGGGTTCTGAAGGGAAGAACATTTATGATTTTCAGAGTTCATTCAACTGAGCTTAAACATAAAAAATAAAGTCAGCATGATGATGATAAAAGGGAAAATTCCTCAAAGCACTTACAAAGATGAGACCAGTCAGCCCTGCCTACACAACCATTCAACACAGGCAAATTTCTACCAATTGTTCAGGAATCTGCGATACCTAAGCAAGGTAAATCTTCACTAGTTCAGCTAAGAAACAGCTTTAATTACATACCCAAGAACTTGGTGACAAGATTCAGACTAGACCACTACTCCATTTTGTGATTCAGAATGCCACTTTACAACTCTTACACCATATTAGAGTGCAAGAGTTGTTAGTAAGAACTGCCCTGCTCTCAGTTGCACATTTCTATGTCATCTTACTTGCCTACCCTAGTATTCACAGATGTGGATTTTTTTTTTTCTAGTTAGTTTTCAGCTAAATCAGCAAATCACTTTAGCCAGCTACAAGGCTTTAGAAGTGCTTTCACAGGGACAACCAAAACACCAAGTACATGACGGCGCACTTTTGCATTCTGTCTGTACCTGGACCAAAGCTTCAGGTCTACCATAAGAAATTAATTAATGAGATTGTGGCATGGCTACAGCAGCATACTTGCAGAATCACTGAATGGTGGAGGCTGGCACTCTGCAGATCACACAGTTCAAACCCAACCTGCTCAAAGCAGGGGCAGCTACAGCAGGTCACTCAGGAACACATCGAGTCAGGTTCTGAGTATCTCCAGAGAGACTCCACAGCTGCTCTGGGGAACCTGTTCCAGTGCTTGATCACCCTCACGGTCAAAGTGGTTTTCTTTTTAATGTTTAATATTTTTCTTATGTTGAAGGGGGCCTTATGTTTATGACAAACATTTGTTGTTTATCTTGTACCTCACCTCAAAAGAAGAACACGCACCATATGGTTACCTACCAATCCAGGCAGATGCTGCCGCCACCAGGTACCCCATAAGAGGCCTACAAAAAACGGCTACAGCAGGTGCCATGCTCGTTAACACAGCTCTCACACCAACCCAACCTAGCAACGTATGTCTGGTGTATAACCAGGCAAGCACACCCGTAACTGGACTACGTAACACCTAAAACAACCTTAACGAAATAACACCCTAAACACGAGCCGGAAAGCCAAGGTTGTCTTTCCTCATGCCCGACCGTTGCAAAAGCCTGCCGAAGAGTCACCGCGTCCCCCCAAGGACGGCGCGGAGCCCAGGCATCACAAACACAGGCTTTCTTCTTCGGAAGAGCCCGGTGCCCTTGCCAGGCCCGGCCCGCCCCGCTGCCCCGACGCCGGGCGCGACTGCTCGCCCCAGCCCCGCTCAGCAGCCCGGCCCATCTCGCTGGCGCAGGCAGCAGCGACCCCGGCGCTCCCTCGCCTCAGCTCGCGACGGGCCGGGCGAAGAGAAGCGGCGACTCCCGTTACTCGGAGCGGAGCGACGCCGCGGCTGAAGGTCGTGGGCGCCCCGGGGGACAGCCGAGGCTCGGCGGAGAGCCGCTCTCCAGCCTGGCGGGCACGGCCCTGCACGAGGGGACTCGGGGAAAGGACTGCGGCCGGGGCGGACACCCAACCCGCAGGCGCCCGGGGGGTACCTCAGCCGCCGCCTCCGACCCGCCGCCACGCTCTGCCCTTCGCCAGCGCCCTCCCACAAAATGGCGGCGCCCGTGCACCGCGCGCAGCCGCCGTGAGCCGCGCGGGTTGGCCGCGCCTCGGGGCGAGCGCGTTCTCCCCGCCCCGATCCTTGCGGCTGACTGCGAGGCGGGACTGCCGCTTCCGCCTGCCCTTTGCCCCGCGATCCGTGCGCTGCTTCCGGCCGCATTGCCGCGTGCGCCTCCGGTCCTGTTCCGCCGTCCCAGGCTCCCCGCCGGCAGCGGCCCTGGGCCCCGCGGCAGCCAGTGAGGGGCTGCGGGAGCCAGAGCGGCAGCGGCCTGGGGAGGTAAGGCCCCTGCGGGCAAAGCTCCGGCCCCGCCTGGTCCGGTTTTGTGGCGCGGCTCGGTTACCGGCCGCGGAGGGAGGCTCTGAGACGTAGCGAGCCCTGCGATGGGTCGTGCCTTGGTGGACTTTAATTGTCCTACGTGCTTTCACGTTTAAAGGAGTTTTATGTGTCTGACAGGCTACTTTAAATTTGACGTCGTGGTGTTCCCGTGCTGATTTCTGTAGAAGCGCTATTGACCACGGTAGTAACTGGAATGTGAATCGCCTCTGGGTAAGTAAGGTAATGTTTGCTCATTGAGCCGTAGTAAAGTCAAACGTATCTATTAAATATATGGGGAGGTACACTTTTAGCTTACACAAAGGTGTATCAGTTTATATTAACCTTTAAGGGTGGTATCCAACGAGTAAAAATGCTGGTCAAGCTTGTGTAGAGTTTTGCTCACATCTTTCTCCTTGATGACCGAAGCTGGTAACGTCAGCTTGCCCACTGAACGTAATAAAGATCTGTTCAGGAAACTTATGGCTAAAGCAGTTTTATGAATATCTCTGCACTACATCCAGATGCCTTAAAAAGTTAATACTTCAGTCTAGTAGAACTGGGCGATAGTGAAAAGTGTTAGGGATGCGCATATCCGGAAGGAGCATCACAACACTTCAGTGTAGTCGAACGTTAAATACATTTGGACATGAGTTTCTGTTTTGTCACTAACTGTAAAGCAGCCATCTGAATTCTGTCTTAGTTTGGCGGTGATTCACTCTTACACAAGTCTCTTCAGTGTTTGTGAGGAACAAGCGTAACAACTGCAAATTTAATCCCTGTTTTGTCATTTGTCCTACAGAAGTTCAAGCATAGCAGCCATGGAAGAAAACTTTCCTCGAGGGGGCATCCAGAAAAAGCCCACAGAGGGAAAAATATCCAACCCAAAGTTAGAGCGGGACAATTTGTTTGATGTACGTTGTTTGTGTATTCTCAATTAACTCTTCTCAGAGCTCTTCCATTGTCAGAATATGACCCGCAATCCTTGCTGTCCCTTACTTTTATAGTAAACTATAGAAGGGACTTGCCAGAAAGAGATAATTGCTGACATCCACCTTTCTCGTGATCTTTTAAAGATCCCTGGTGTTTGATGTGTGTTGAATATGATGACAGAAAAAGTTCATTCAAAATTATCGATCAGGCTTTAGCTTTTAAACTTTCCACAAGCATCTTATCCTGAGGTATTTGTGCGGTGGGGGTGATGTTAGTGGATATAGACTAAGTTTGGTTTTCCTTTTTCTGTTAGTTGAGTGTGGTGCAGATCACTGCACCTGGTGCCACTCTTTTCCATTCCCAAGATTCACAGTTTTATATATGATCAGCCTCAGCCCAAAAGGAGGTATTTTGGAAGACTTACCCGTAGCCATATGGTAGTTAGTAAGGTTCTCTTTTTTCCTCCAATCCTAGAATTTTCTTCTCATTTTATTCCTGGCAGCAAAGGCCTGCCTAGGTGCAAAGTTCATCTCTTTATCCACTTTTATTTTTTTCCTCTCTGCTTATAATCTGCTTTAGGTTCACCATGAAGAACAATCCCAGAAAAGAAAAAGGAGCCAAAGGGATCAAGGAAAGCAGAAAAAGTTCAAGGCAGACAAAGTAGCCGCTGCTAAAGACAATGTTGTGTATATTGAACCACTCACAATTGAGGTTTGTGGATAAACGTTTGGTTTTGTGTGCATCTCTCTTGTGGGCTGCTTTGAAATGGTGTGTTCTTCCTCACTGAACCTGTAAAATACATCAGTGATTTGGGACAGAATTGTGTTTACCACCCTGTTACCACTGACTTGCCAAAATACCCATAGTATGCTATTCTTCCTGCTTTCCCAGGCGCTCTGTGAGGGGATGCTGCTCCTTGGTTGTATAAAAGAGGTCAGTGACTATGAGCTAGTCATCAGCTTGCCCAATGGACTTTCAGGATTTGTGCCCGTCACACAGATCAGCGATGCCTACAGCAAAATGCTGAGCAAACAGGTGGCCCAAGGAGAGCTCCTGGAGGTGAGACCTTGGACTGGGGCTGTGATTTGTGCCTGGGAGCTAGGGAGTATTAATAATACCTCAGAACTAACCCTGAGGTCTTGCTTAGGAGCCTGGTTTCTGGTGTCTCACAGCCAACTTGAATTTGATTGCCTGCAGTGCCTTAGCCTTGACTAAGTAGTCCATGAACTTTGTAGACAGCCTGTTGGAACATGAAAAGATTTGTGCTGCCTGTCTGCTACTGAAGCTAAATACTGATCTCTGGCTGTAGGCAATGATGGGAAGAAGTTAGGGAAGTGGTTGGAAGATGATGTGAGGGTGCAGGAGTTTGTCACAGGCGTGGGGAGTAGCACAGTCCTTGCAGTTTAATTGTATGTTGACACATGTAACATACTGCTGTGTAGTGCTAATGTAGGCTGACCTTGGTTTGGAACTGGCTTTTCCAAGCAAACTTTGCAATTTCCTGATAACCCTGAGGATGGAGTAATGTGTTACTCCGTCTCTCTGGTGTCAGTGCTCCGTAAGTTTTCCCAAGATGTTGTGGAATGCGGGATCTGCCAGGTACACTAGCCTTTTGGTGATGGTGTTTTCCTGTGCTAAAGTGGGAGGTGAGGTTAGGGTCACTGTTGGCTCTGTAGGAGTTTCATCAGCTGCAGCCTCCTGACTCCAGCGCACGCAATATTGCTTTTAAGCAAAGCCTACCAGTCTTTCTAACATCACATAGTGTTATCCCTGCCTCTATGTTGAGATCCTGGTGTTTGTGGCATTTCCTGCCTTTTATTGTAGTGCTGACAGAGAAACAAGACTTTCCTATGGGGTTTTGATTTCAAAAGCTACTTCAGTAGCTTCAGTAACAAATTCTGACCTTCATATATTATTTAATGTTGTCAAATTTGTATGTTTCTCACTTTATTATCTTGCTGGGCAGGACTTGAATTCGCTCTCGGACATGTATTCTCCAGGGTCACTGGTGAGGTGCATTGTTACCAGTGTTGAGAAAAGTGCTGATGGACGTCGGAGTATCAAATTATCGATCGACCCCAGGAAGGTCAATAAGGGTCTGAATGCTTCAGCACTAGCATCGGGCATGGTATGTGTTCTGTGTCTGTCACAGACAGACCTCTCTAGACTTTAGAGGTGCGTCTTGCACAGTGCGTAGGGGAACATTTCAGTTTGTCCTTGTATGGGATCAGAGAAGAATATGGAGCTGCTCCCACCGTGGAAGAAACCTGGGAGGAGAGGGCAGTATTGGGTCTTGACTCCAGGTTGTCACTCATGAAATCCATTCACCAAATTCTGTTTCAATATGGACAAGTTATTTAATGACTTATTTTTGAGTAGATTTCTTTGTTATTTATGCAGAGGATAATATTTAACCTGCTTTGCAGAGGTGCTTGGTTGTTTAGGTTTTGTGTTTCCAGCTGTATTGTCGCAGGCTTATGCCTGCAATTGAAGCACCTGCTATTTTTGAGCATGCCAGATTTTTTCCCTACTTGTTTGTGATCTCCATACGTGCGTAGTTGGATAAGGGTAGAGTTGAGACACCAATGCCAGATGAGCTCTGTAATAAGAAAGAATGTAGTGTTCTTTCTACTGCTCTAGACAACTCTGTTCTCTGTCCTCATGAAACAAGTGAGTATTTGGGTGGGGAATCTCTTGCCAGATGTGCATTCTTTGAAGACCCATATGTCTCATCACGTTACTGAATTGCAGTGCTTACCTCCCAACAGCTGCTCTCTGGCTTTGTGTCTAGTGTGGAAGACCATGGCTACCTCATTGATATTGGAGTCAGTGGGACTCATGCTTTCCTGCCTCGTCAGAAAGCTGAAAATTACATCAAAGCAGTCAAAAGAGGTAAGTAGTAGCGCAGCAGAAGTTGCTGGGGTTAAAGTGGAGATGGAGAATGACAGGTATTAAAGATTGTTGTATCTGTGGTGTTAGTGCACCTTAATGAGATTGGGTCAAGGTTGAGTCTTTGTGAGTTTGCTGAAAACAGCAGTTTTGTGGCTGGTCCACAACAAGCCATTGGGTTACAGCCTCTTTTCTGACAGACTCTGTTGCTGTTCCAAGCCCGTCGACCCCTGCTGGCAGCAGGCTTCACTTTGAAAGGGGTTCTAACTTCTTAAAATAGAGTGGACTTTGAAAAAGCTTTGGAAAGAGTGGAAGGGAGCCCCTGTGTGTTCCTGGTGCAGGTTTTATTCTGTGACTTGTCTTTGTAGGGTCTGACTTGAAAATCGGCCAGAACCTGAACTGTGTCATTGTGGAAGTAAAGAACGAGGGAAGAGTGGTCTGTTTGTCCATTGATCGATCAGAGGTTGCTGCAGCCCTTGCAACAGAGCAACAGAACTGGACGCTATCTAATTTATTGCCAGGGCTGGTGGTGAAAGCTCGAGTGCAGAAGGTAAGTTCTGGTTTGGGTTTGGTTTTTTGGGTTGGTTTTTTTTTTTGAGGCTTGCTGAAGGAGGGAGACAGGTGAAGTAGAGATGGAAGTTTATGCCCCAGAAAATTTTGTGCTTGGGCTCAATTACATCACAATAGCAAACACTTTATCTGCTAGATGGTCCCTCTACTTCATTCACCTAAGGTCTGATCTCTCTCCTGGTTGTGATGCCATGGGTATAAAGGCTTCCACCTGGAGCTGGCAATGAAGCTTGAAGCAGAACAGGATCCATTTTTTGCTTCTCTGGCCTTTGCCTAGGAAAAGTATTCCATACGTGAGCAGTAGTTTTCAGAATAAACACAGCATTATTGGAAAACTAAAGGGTTGTTTTTGCAAAACAATGTAGAAAGCAGAATTGTTAGTGGATTTCCAGTCTCTTGTGATACGCTTGTTGATAAGCACTGGCAGTGCCTTTTTGTGAAATGTGTGAATTGCTCTCTGTTTCTGAGCTGCATGAAAACTGGGTGCAAATTTTTTTTTTGGCGTGTTTTCCTTCTCCTTTCTAGGTGGCCCCATTGGGGATCAAACTGAGCTTTCTGTCTTCCTTCACTGGCATTGTGGATTTCATGCACATGGACCCAGAGAAATCCATAAACTATTCTCAGGATCAAGTGGTAAGGAGGGTGAAGGATGGCTGGAGTTGGTATGTTGCTTGCAACATCTCTTATCTTCTCCAGCATTTCAGTGGAGTAATCTCTGCAATCTTGCTGATGATAGAGCTGTCTTTCTCGTCTTTTATTTGAATTACTATCTTGGCTGCTTTAGAGCTGTAAAGAGCAAAGCCATTCTGGGGTAATGGGCGACTTGCTTGGGAAGCATGAGAGACTTGCAAGTGATAGAATATTTCTTGTGCGGTCAGGTACGAGACTAGTCCATAAACAATAGGCAGAAGCAAAAATCTGTCAACTGTGAAGGTGTTAGAACTCAAGTGATGTCTTAGTAGCAATGATAGGGAGTGCTTGTACATAGACAAAGAGTTCAGGTACCAAGCATAATGTCTGAAAACATGAGCAACGTGTCTTTCTCCTCTTTGTAAACAAACTTATGTTTAACGAACATATTATCTTCTCCCAGGTGAAAGCTTGCATCCTCTCTGTCCACCCTACCTCCAAGGTGGTGCGACTTACTCTACGGCAGGCCTTCCTCCACCCTGGGGGATCCCCACACCAGCTCTCCAATGATCGCATGGGTGCAGTGGTGGAAGAGTCGACAGTGAAAGCCTTTTACAAGCAGTTCGGTGCCGTCTTTGAGCTTGATGATGGCACTCTTGCATTTGCACGGGTAAGTACCAGGGCGGTGAGGGAAGTCCTCCATAACTATCTTTGCCTCCCGGGGAAGGAGGCTAGGAGGAGGTTTTATTTTCTACCTTTAAGTTCTTTGTGAGACAAATACAACAAAATTAGGACAATGTGGAAGGTGTTTGCCCAATCATACCTCCCTTTTTTGGGGTTGGAATGTAGTAGGTTTTTTGAGGAAGAACTACTGAAACCTGCTGCACAGAGCAAGTGTGTTAGAGGAATAATTTGGTCAGATGCTGCCACTTCGACCTAAGGTCTATGTCAGTGCTTCCATTTTCCAAACACTAAATTGTAATTTCTTTTTCTAGTTGAAACATCTTTCAAAAACCAGAAAATCCTTTAAACCTGGGGCATTTAAGAAAGGATGGAAACATAAATGTCGGATCATTGACTACAGCCTGATGGACGAGATGTGTATTGTATCTCTGAAGTAGTAAGTTTTATAGACTCTGCCAGAAAATTGGTTGAAGGATTAAAAGGGTTTGGTCAAGAGTGGAAAATACTACATTGGTTTGCTGGACTGGAACTTGCCATTTGGGGTTTTTGTCTTTTATCTCTGTTGTCTCATGTCAGGTTGTCTGGGCATCTCACGTCATCCCCATACTATAGGCAATTGGGACACCATCAATGTAGTTGGTGTGCTGAGGCACAGGGACGCTGAATTAATTCTGCCGAGATCATGTCGGAAGACTGTGCCTGAAGAGGAAATTTAAGCTTGATCTTCCAAGTCCCATCGCATTTTGATTCTCCCTCTTAGTATTTCCATTTACGTGGCTTTAAGCAATGCAGATGGTGGGTTCCCCTTTCATGGAGCCATGGCTGATGGCCATAACTGTGTGACTGTCTCCTGAAGTGGAGCCTGGTGAACCTCCCTGAGTGCTGTTTTGGGAGGTTGGGTCGGTTGGGGTAAAACACAGAACTCGGGAGTTGTAGAGCATAGGGGAGGGGGTGTGTGGGATAATGGATATTTGGGACAAGGCAAAGAGGGGACTGTTTCCTCTTATTCTGGATTTTCTTCAAGTTGGCTGATTGGTCATCTCTTGCTGTGTCTCCTTCCTAGTCAGATTATTGAAGCACGGTTTCTGCAATACCAAGATATCCACACAGGCGATGTGATGCAGGTGAGCTTCTGAAGGACTGACACAGTACTGCATGGCCATTAAACTTAGAACAATGATCTAGCTAATGTGCATTTCCTCTGCCTAATATGTAGATTCAACTTCTGATCCAGACTAGTGAGACAAAAGTGAGGAGAAAAACCTCTCCTTGCAGGACTTGATTAATGAAATGTGATACTTTTCTCTCCCCATTTTACTCAGATTTTCATTCATGATGCTGCCAAAGCAATCAGATTTTAACTCCAGTCATTTATTTATGGCCATGAATACATTTTTAGGAAGACATGAGTAAAAGAAACTAAAACTTGCCTTGCACTCAAAAGTTTGTGTATGGACCATCACAATCAGCTGATGGGCAGAAAGTTACTCAGTTATGATCGTTCTTATGTCGGAGTGGTGACTGTATTAGATATGTCTCTGGAAACGGTTCTAGTTTGCCAGAGTGAATTGGGATTTTGCAGAAGTAGCCTATGCGTAAGGAAAAGAGGCTGTAAAGCAACTGTATGAAATGTGTAAAAGTTAATGGGTCACATTGGTTGGGTGGAGTGTGGGTTGGACTAAGGTATTATTTTTTGGAGGGTGATTAGATTTGGTCATAATAGGTGGTGCAATGTCTTGGCTGTTTCCTGCCTGTAAGCAGTCTGCTTTTCATGCTGAATATACTAATCTTTTTCCCTGTTTTGGGTTCTAGGGCAAAGTGTTTGCATTGAAACCCATTGGGATGCAGGTGAAAGTGACTGATGGGATTAAAGGGCTCGTGCCATCTATGCATCTTGCTGATGTGATCCTGAAGCAGCCTGAGAAGAAGTACAACATAGGAGATGAAGTCAGGTGTCGGGTGAGAGCTGCCAGGCAGAGTCTTCAGCTGCTTTGCACTCTTTTGTTCTGAGCATTTAGCAGCTGGATAGATCAGACAATGACGGATATGCTTTTTGAACCTTCTTGTACTCTATTCTTGTAGGTGCTGGAGTGCAATCCTGCAGGAAAGAAGCTGATCCTTACTCTAAAGAAAAGCCTTGTCCAATCAAAGCTTCCAGTCCTCTCCAATTATGAAGATGCAAAACCAGGTCTCATCACACATGGCTTTGTGGTGTGTGCGAGGGAGTTTGGCTGCATTGTGAAGTTCTACAATGATGTCAAAGGTCTGGTACCCAAGAATGAGCTGAGCTCAGAACCAATATCTTGTCCAGATAAAGTCTTCCATGAAGGCCAGGTAATTACTGTACCTATGCCATGCCTTGTGTTTGAATGCAAAAGAGAAATCTGCAGTTGAGTTGGACTCAGCATGGGTTTTCCTTTGGAGGAACCAGCTACTCCAAGAGATGTTCTTGTCCTTTCACTTTAAGTAGTAGTTGTGCTCCATTTATACAGATTAGACTGTATAAGGGACAGCTCTTTGAATATTTCACAAAACTGCCTTTATTTCTAGGGTCTCTTTGTTTTGGTTTGCAGAAGGCACCATGGTGTGTGCTACGTGAATGACACTTGGTTGAGTTACTGAGATCTTCATAGGAGTTTGGGGTTCTAGGCTGCAGTTTCTTCTAAGGAAGTTAGAAAACTTACCTACAGAATCAGAAGGATAAGGTTTTCTGTCTCTGTATTGTTCTAGTTTTCCTGTTGTTTCAAATCCTTCACATCTTAAATGAGGCACTCTGGGAACTGTGCTGTTCACCAAGTTCTTGTCTTGTTGTGGGCAAGCTTATAGAGATCTCAGCCCTCTTCATTATTTTTTCTGGTGCTTTTGTTTATCTTTAATCCTGCTGTTTTTTGGCTGGCTAAGGAGAAGGCTAATCTTCTAGTTGAGGTTTCTGACTGCAAATCTGGAGATACCACTTTTATTCTCAACTCTGCTACACACCTGCCATATACTTTTAGCAAGTCATTTAATGATTATGTACTTCCATTTTCCGTCTGTGTGACCAGGAGGACATTTATGTGTGGTTGAACCTGTTAAGTTATAGTCACTGGCCTGCTATCCTTAGGTGTGAGAGAGAAGTGTACTGTGTATGCATTACTCTGTCTCATTTTGTAGGTGGTAGCACACTGAGGGGGAGGCTCAGCTAAATTAAACTTTTAATTTATCTTTTTTTTTGCTGCAGGTTGTTAAAGTAGTTGTCTTAAAATGCGAGCCCCAGCAGGAAAGGCTCTTGTTGTCCTTCAGGTTATCAAGCAAGCCTGCCCGGGAGGACAAAAAGGAATGTAGTCCAAAGAAGAAACAGGAAGTGAAATATCAAATAGGAGAGGTATTGAATTCAATGACTGCTTCCTTTTTTGCCTTTTTCTGTGTGTTTTCCAAACAGTTTGGTATCGCTTTGAACAGCTTTGCTTCAAGAAAAGCTGTTGGTTGTCAGGAATTAGCATTAAATTTGCATTTCTTATTGTGTGGTTGGCCTCCTGGATCAAAACCAGGATCTCTGTTGTCAGAGGTCGGGGTAAAGGAGTCCCAGGACAGTCCTTCCAGAGGTACCAATTAGTGCTCCTCCTCCTACGAGGACTCTTTCTTCTGGATGCTGCTGATGTTCTCACTTCAAAAGCAGCTGCTGTTGCTCTCTTGAAAAAGACAACTTCAGAGAAATGTTTTGAAATGCTTCCCTGTTGTCTTTGGAATGAACACTGTTTCTAGCACCCTGCAGAATTTGCTAATGCAGGAACAGGACAGTTCTAATCTTGTTTGAATTATTCCCTTTGCCCTTCAAATAAACAATCACAACCAAGAGAATGTTTCTAGCTCTTGATTTCTTTGGGAGCTGAGAAGCGCTTTTTCTTTTACTACCAATGTTGGCATGACTTTCAGGCTCAGCCCTGCTAATGTGAGATTTTTCTCAAATACAGCTGGGAGGCCAGGTCAGAGCCCTTGCAGCACAGCATTTGGTACCCTGTGCATCAAAAGGGATGACTTCAAAGACACTTGGAATTTTATATCACTGTATTTGTTCTCTTTTCAGATGGTTGATGTGAAAGTCTTGAAGAAGAAAGATAACGGGCTAGAGGTTTCTATCTTAGAAGATGAAGGCAATGTGATAGCCTTGATTCCCACAGTGCACCTTTCTGACTTCGTTGTTAACTGCAAGCTCCTCTGGCATTGTCTTCAAGAGGGAGATGTCCTGCCAAGAGTTATGTGCCTAAGTGACAAGGGAGAGCATATTGTATCCTTTGCCACCTCAACCAGTCAAAGCAGTGGGGAGGCGGGGAAGGAGATATCTTTCAGGAATCCAGAGTATGTGCAATAAAGGGAAGATCTACTGTTAGTGTGTTGAACTGGAAGTGCCTGCCAAGCCTAGCGATGCTTCAGAGAGTCATAACTTGCATGTGTTAAAAGTGAGGCTCAGCTACTGCTACAATCCCGTCAGAACCAGGACTTGGTTGTGAATTGGCTCATCTTCCTAAATAGTTTCTGGGCTGTTAATCATATTAAAACCTTAGCAAAAAATCTGCTGTTTTTATACCAAAAATCAGAACTGAAATATTAGGAAGCTGGCATTTCTGCTATTGTGAAGCACGCATCTTTGGTGCCGAGCAGCTTAAGAGACATCGGCTACTAAATTTTAGTATAGAGAGATCAAGACAGAAATTGGAATTACAGGGTTTTGAGCTCCTGTGCTGTCTAACCAGCAAAAAGTGCTCTAGCCCAATGGTTAGCAGCACCAAGAGATTTGCTTGGCATTGGGTTCCTTTCATTTATCTTTTCCCATTTTTCCTAACTGGTTGTTCAGATCTTGAGCAGAAAGGCTGCAGTGATTTCTGCTGTACAGGAGGAGCAAGTCGTGAGAAGTTTCTCTGAAATCCAGTCTGGGATGCTGTTGACTGGTTTCGTGAGGAATGTGATGCCCTTTGGAGTGTTTGTGGAGTTCCCTTTTGGTGTGACAGGACTGGCGCCCAAAGTGGTGAGCAATGCATTCACTTCAGTAAGCAGCATGTGTGTAATGAGGCATGCTTGAAACACGTAACAAGGAGGGAACAGGAGGGCTGTGGATCCTGCATTTCCACGCTTCCTCCAGTAGGGTAAAAGCTGCTTTTAGGTTTGTGTTTTAATTCACTTCCAAAATGAAATAAAGGACATCATTCAAGAGAGCTTAAGCTTCAAACAAAGATTTTATGTGACTTCAGTAATTAATTTCAATTGACAGCCTTAACTTTTGTTAATTCCTCTTACGCATTTTGTTGAAGTCTTAACTCAAACCCTTCTTCTGAACAGCACTGCAGGTGGTTGATAGTTAGCAGCTGTGCTCAGTAACCCTTGCCCCTTTGTTTGCTTTGCACAGAGCATGAGTGACAAGTTTGTGACGGACACCAAGGACCACTTTGTGGTGGGGCAGACTGTGATTGCAAAGGTGATGAGCATTGATGAGGAGAAGCAGCGTGTGCTCCTCAATCTGAAGGTGTCAGAGTGCAGCTCAGGCGATTCTGCTGCAGAGAGCTTTGCCCTGCTAAGTCAATATTTCAAGGAGGTGAAAGAAATCAGGAACTTGTGGAGAAGAGGAGGTAAAAGATTGCACATGTTCTAATGTGTGTCATATGATCAAATATATATCACAGAAAAGGGGCTCCAGAGGAACAACAAGGGAAAACTGTTTTCTTTTAAGTGAAAGAAAGGTCAGTTCAAACAAAGTCTTGGCTTCCATGAGGGGCTTATTAGAAGAAGGACGGGTGTGCAGTGTCTGCCATTGACAAGAAGGCGCTTTGGAACTACAGCTGGAACAAGCCAGTCAAGCTGCTCTTTTCTTTTGATTGCAGTCTGTAGGCTTCTTACATTGATTTCATGTTAAAGCTTAGAGTATTAAAAATAAGGAGATAAATAGACAAACTGTGAGGTCCACATATCAAAAGAGGAAGGGACATACAATGGTACTGAAAGATGAGTTCCTTGAAGGACCTATAAAGGTGAAGATAAGGAAGGCCAGGGTGAGAGTGGATGTTCTGTGGACCAAAGCCTTTCTGCAGCCTTGGATACACTTTTTTGGTGTGAATATTTGTAATTGCTTTATGAACCAGTCTAAAAGTTAATCAGCTGAGACATGTGGCAGTATTTTCATCACTTAATTATGTCTAACGTGAAGAATTGTCTCTATCTGTTTATTTTTAATCTGGCAATGGTTAATTTTTACTATTCTGTGCTCTTGTATTTTAAGAGCTTTAGTCTGCAGACCTAATTTCTCTGTTCAGTAAAAAGATGTTAAACTCCAAAGAGCTTACAGATATAAAGGATATTGGGCCAACCTGTGAAACCTATCAAATGTGCCAGCAGAGGTCTATGTGTATGGTTTTTCTGTTGGGTTTTTTTGTTGTTGTTGTTTTTGTTTTTGTTTTTTTTTAAGTGGAAGAATGACTCATGGAAGTCCAGAAAGTGTGCCTCAGTGAATTTCCACAAAGCGCCAGTGGAGCAAAACAGGCTGCCCAGTGCTCAAACCTGAATTTCCCCGAGTGCCTGAAAAGAGAACGGTGAAAAGCAATATGGGAGGCTCTCACTGGGTGCAAACTCATGTATTGGAAACAGACGTTTAAGACCTACCCCTGCTAATTACTTAGTTTAGGAAAAACAGCACTGGGGCCTGGGTACTGGCGTGATAGGCACATAAGAATCAGAATGGACACCATTCTTCTCTATCTTCACATCAATTCTTCTCTATACTCAAAAGTGATGGAAGGACAGAAGATGACTGGGAGTGGCCTGAGTCAGTGCATCAATGTCACTTGCTGTGACACTAGAAAGGCTGGGCAACTTAGCTGTCCATCTGTAAAGCCATGATATTTTGGGTGCGTTCTGAAGAATAATACACCTGTTTGAAGTGAATTAATGCTTTCGGAGTGTTAGAATAGTAAAGGAGAAGGCTTTGATTTAAGAAGAATTTCCTTACTTGCCTGTTATACACTGCAGCCAGCAGGTGCTCATATTGCATTTAAGCAAATATCACTAGCTTTGTCTATCAAAATAAAGAGGAATTGTTGACAGGAGTAATGATGTATTATTTGTATGCGTACTGTATTTGCTGGTAACTGATGAGAAATTACAATTTCTACCTTCATCTAGCAGTGCTATTTTAACTATAACAGTGAGGGACACCAGCATTGTTTTTTACTGACAGTCAAGAACTGCTCCTACTAGTCTTATGGTACAGAAATTGTGCATGCTGTGATCATCAAGTTTATTGTTGATATTTGTGCATCGGACTAACTGATTTTCACAGAGGAATTTTTCAGCTGCCTGGAGTCTTAGCCAAGATCTGCTCAACTAGAATCTGTAGCGTTGCCTTTACTAACTTCAGTGCAAGGATAATTATGCTGGCACTCAAGTGCTTGTGATAACGCAAACCTAGTACTCACACGAGGATGGTTTTGTACAAATAGATTTGCCTACTTGTGTTACAGGTTTGCTGAATGAATCCTGCAGCAAAGGTTTTCTCACATGCTGTTTTTCTAGTGTTAAGAATACTGTATGTATTGCAGTTTATTTTTATCAAATTCTGTCTTTGTCTTTTTAGGTTATTTTTATATCCGTAATGTTTAATGTTTTGTTTCCTCTAATTGTGAAGTGACAGGTCTGGTTTGTGGTTTTAGTATGAATCTATTTTATTTTCACCTATTTCTATATGCAATGCTGTGTCACAGTGTTTATATGAGATCAGAAAATGTTCTCTCCAAAGTTGACAGATACGTAATTTCACGAAAGTGTTTCTACTTTGATTAAATCTTAGAATTTACTACTTTGTATTTCTGCAGTTTCAGGAGCCTAAACTCTGTTTTCTGTTATGGAGGTGGATATAAATTCTTGTTCATACTTTCTTGAGCAAATGTGAAAACTCTCTTTGTTTTGTGAAGAAACAGCATAGATAAAAGTGATTTCTCACTTTTTCTTCCCTTTATTTAGGGGAGTCCAGCATGGCCTGGGGCCTTTGTGAATTGGTGCCTGGGAAGGAGCTGCAGTTGGTCATGCAGGATGTGAAGGAGGATGGCTCGGCACTGTTCAGTGGCAGCTGTGTCACAGGCTTGACTGTGACAGCCACTCGCTACCATTTGGGAGGTGAGGGTCTTTTCTTTGACTGCTTGCTTTGGTTTTCACTCTTGTACTTTGAACCCTCTGTCCTGAAATTGATTCTGCTGAGGAACCGACATGGGAGGAGTCTGATCAGACTAGGAGTGGGCTTGAGGAGTAGTTTAGTTTCCTGATGTGTTGCTGACCCACTTGCATGATTCAGAAGATACCGCTTAAACCTACCTATGCCTCTGTTACACCTTCTGTAAACTGGACCTAAAAATGTCTCATTTCTTGGCCTCATTTCTGGCTGGCAACCAGTCACCAGTGCTGTTCCTCAGGGCTCAGTCCTAGTGCCAGTTCTGTTCCGTGTATTTATCAATGATCTGGATGCAGGAGTTGAATGCACCATTAGCAAGTTTGCTGATGATAGCAAACTGGAAGGTGCTCTTGGCTCTCTTGAAGGAGAAGATGCCTTCCAGAGGGATCTAGATACATTGGACCATTGGGCAATGATTAATGGGATGAAATTTAACAAGTCCAGATGCCAGATTCTGCACCTAGAACAGAGTAATGCTGGGCACACATGTAAACCGGGAGAGAAGTGGCTGGAGGGCAGCCCTGCAGAAAGGGATCTGGGGGTCCTGGTTGACAGCAGGCTCAATAGGAGTCAGCAGCGTGCCCTGGCAGCCAAGAGGGCAAACCGCATCCTGGGGGGAATCAAACACAGCATGACCAGTCGATCAAAAGAGGTGATTATCCCGCTGTATTCAGCGTTGGTGCGGCCTCACCTTGAATACTGTGTGCAGTTCTGGGCCCCACAATTTAAGAAGGATGTGAAGGTCCTTGAGTGTGTCCAGAGGAGGGCAAGAAAGCCGGTGAAAGGGCTGGAAGGAATGAGGACTTCGGGCTTGTCTAGTTTGCAGAAAAGGAGGCTGAGGGGTAACCTCATTGCTCTCTACAGCTTGCTGAGGAGGGGATGTGGAAAGGTCGGTGCTGGTCTCTTCTCCCTGGTATCCGATGACAGAACATGTGGGAATGGTTCAAAGCTGTGCCAGGAGAGTTTTAGACTCGACATCAGGAAGCATTTCTTTACTGTGAGGGTGGTCAAACACTGGAACAGGCTTCCTAGAGAGGTGGTCGATGCCCCTTGCCTGTCAGTGTTCAAGAGGCATTTGGACAATGCCCTTAATAGCATGCTTTAACTTTTGGACAGGCAGTTGGACTAGATGATCGTTATTGGTCCCTTCCATCTGAAATATTCCATTCTATTCTATTCTGTTTGGTATCTTCTGAGGTCTGGTTTGTGCTCTGAGGTCCTTAGTTGAAGCATACTGTATGTAGACCAAGTATTAATGCAAGCTCTAGTTTACTCATTTTTTTTTCTTCTTACTTTAGAAACATGTTCCTTGGAGCATGCTCTATCTGAAATTGCTGTTAGTTTATCTTTTAAATCAATGTGACTTTGAAACAAGACTGCAATTTCAGTAGTTTGCAGTTCAAAAATTAAAGCACAAAAGTGCTGTATTATGCAGAACCAAACAAGTACATGCTGAGATAATGAATAAACTAATGAAACCAATATAAACTGCTAACTTCAGAAGGAGTAGTATCCCAGTACTTCTGCATTGAGCAATTTCTTCGTTTCCTCAGCAGCAGATAGAGTGATGATGTTTTTGTGCAAATGTTAGCGTAATCTTTTTCAAAACCTTTATTACCTTGAATTTGTGTTTAGTCAGCCTTGTCTGCATTATTTAAGTTACATCTTCATAAAATCAATTTAGTTACTCATGAAAGTATCAGACTGTTTTTCTGAATAAAAAAAGCCCGTTTTTTTACCTCCTTGCCTGTAATGTTGGAGAAATCTGTTTTGTTCTTGAAGAGGTGAGTTATACATCCAACCACTAAGCTGATTTTGTTACAGTAACATAGTTACAATTAGTAGCTAAGCAATCTTTTTGTCACTGTGGTCTTCAGGAATTAAACTGAACCACAGGCAACCGTTCCGAACTGTCATGTGCCGTTAGCTCAGTTGCTCATAATTCTTCACTGTTATCAGGAGTTAAATCTTCTTGTTCTCATTTGTAGACAAAAGTATTGTTCCTGGTGAGAAAACCAAGGCATTGGTCCTTCATGTGGATGCCCTCACATCCAAGGTGTATGTTTCTCTTCGGGAAAATCTGTTAAAACAAAGACCTAAGCAAGTACGTGTTCAGTTTTCAGATCTGCATGTTTCTGTTTGTCTATCAAACTCCAGGTGATTAATGAATTTGGGTGAGGGGGAGGGGGGCTTTTTCGTGCTTTAGAACGGTGGGAGGTAGTGGAGGGAATCAAAATCTCAGCAGGGTAAGTCACTATCTTAATTTCTGTCTAGCGACTCACAGAGAACTCCCAGCACTCTGCCATCGTGCAGCACATAGCAGAAGAGTTTGCCATTGTGTCTTTGTTGGAAACAGGCCAGCTGGCTGCTATCCCCATAGCGTCTCACTTCAATGACACCTTCCGCTTTGATTCAGAAAAACTGAAGGTGGGACAAACAATCTCTGCAACCTTAAAAGTAGTGAAGGTGAAAGACCATGGAGTCTTACTAGCCGTACAAGGCCCAGCAAAGAAGAATGTTTTTGTAAGGGTCCGGAACGAATCCGAGACAGTATTAGAAGAGATGCTTGCTGCTGTGAAACACTCGCTTTCCCTGGGGGATATTGTTACTGGTACTGTTAAATCTGTCAAACCAACGCACGTCACAGTTGCTATTGATGACAAGCTGACAGGTTCAATCCATGCATCCCGGATTCTGGATGAAGTGCCCATAGGCTCTTTTCCAACGTATACTCTGAAAGCTGGACAGAAGGTGACTGCCCGAGTCATTGGAGGCAGAGATGTGAATACTCACAGGTGGGAAAACATGCTCATAATATTACTTCTTGGGGACTGCAAGGGGTGAAACAGTTACTCAATTCAGATCATCTAGGCTGCTGGCTCTGTCACCAGATACTGTTACAGCTATCCTTGCCTGAGTAGTTGAGGTCTGAGGAAATCTGCTATTATATTGTATCTGAGATACAGGTTTCAGTGAATTAGCTCTTTACTTGTGTTACTGTATTTATCTTGAGTATAGATTGCAAGAAAAAAAGATGTCTACACTCTTAAGGTCCAGTGGAAATCTTAAATGCAAGCAGGATTTGGCCCCAGGAGCTAAATTTGCCAAAGTATTTTGGGTACCTAAATTGCCACTGAAATAGTACTAGGAAGAATTGGAACTCAAAGGCTTTTGTAATTTTAAAGGACTTACGCCTGTGTTTTTGCCAATGCAGAGGGATTACAGGTGACTGGGACCTAGGGTGATAATGAGAAACTTTGACACTTTTCCTGTTTTGTAGGTACCTGCCCATCACCCATCCGCACTTCACACGGTCCATTCCAGAGCTCAGCATTCGACCAAGGTAAGTGTTAGCCTCTGTGCTGTCTGCTCATGCTTCACAGACATTGTATCCTTGTAGGTTCTCTCCATTGTTCCTCCTGTTTGTGAAGGAGCTGACCATGAGCAAGGAGCTCTACATGCATGCAGTATGTCAAGGCCTCTTATTCCCTCTTTCATACTAGCTTGGGTCTGAGAGCTGTGTTAAGCCTCACAGTGCTCTCCTAGCACATGATTTCCTTTGTCCTTTTGGCTTCATTTTCTGACAGTCTGGATTTTGGTATGTCCCTTCATGTCAGAAGGATTCCCTCTTAAGCCCAAGGAAGAATGAATTCCCTGCAGAAGGATGCAGCTGGAGATGAATGTCTCGAAGACATTGTCACAGTAGTACTGGCTCAGCATAATCTTTTGGGTTTCTAACTCCTGTTCTTCATCATTAGGACCAAAGCTGTCTTACTGATGTCCTATTTCTTTGTTGGCAAATAGTGAAATAGAAGGGGAATTCACAGCAATGCTGAGCCCTAAAGAAGACAGTGCCCTCAAGAAACTTGGACTCTACAGTGTTGGGCAGACAGTCACCTGTTTTGTGAAAAAGGTGAGGTCAGAGTCTTTCCAAGTGTGCTGGGGGAGGCAGCGAGTGAGGGTGTCCTCAGGGGTCTTAGTTCAGACCTAAACACTGACACTACTATGCTATGGTCTTCATTAACTGTGAGAGCAGCCCATGCGAACTGCAGTATCTTATGAGGAGAGTAGGAGAAAGAGGTCACATTTTCTATGCTGGATGGAGTTGAGCTGACTCATCCTTTTCAACATGCCTGTTTGTTGCCAGCAGATGCTTCCCACTCTGCACTCCAGCAAAATGGCCTTTGAGAAATTGCATATGCCACCAGCACAAAGTAGGCTCACTACTGATCCGCAGTGTGCACGTGCCTGTGAACCATAGCAGCATTACTCTTGAAGAGTGGAAGTCAAGTCACCACTTTTGCTTGGTGCAAGAGTCAAGGCTGGAGTAGTTCTTTCCAGTCTTAAAAATTAATGAGTCCACCAGAAAGGGTTTTTTCCCCAAGATCTCATGCTGTCTTCTCTGGTTATTTGGTGTCTTCTCAGTATAACATCCTCAAAAATTGGCTGGAGGTAGAAGTTGCCCCTGACATTCGAGGAAGAGTTCCTCATCTGCTGCTGTCTCTGAACACCAAGGTAAGAGGCCATTACAGATAAGCTACACAAAATTATTTTCCGTGCACATGGCTGCAAGTAGTGACTGCAGATACTTCTCACGTCTGTGTGAACTCGTAAGTCCGTTGCTCTGCCCTTTAGGCATCACTGCCCCTCGCTGACAAGCAAGTACTATGCCTTTGGCTAGTTTGGCTCAGGATAGCAGAGCCATTGAAGCAATGCTGAGCTATCAGTCAAGTATACACGTCAAAGATGTGTTTAGAAAGTATAAAGTGTTAGAGGAGAAACATCAGTCAGAGTTGCGCAAAGCTCCTTTTCTGGTAATAAGTGGAAATCTCTTTTCTTTCAGGTCTTAAAACATCCAGAAAAGAGCTTCAAAATTGGCCAGGCAATAACAGCTACAGTGACTGGAACAGATGTCACCGAAACAAATCTCTGCTTGTCACTCACAGGTATAGTGGAGCCTTAACAGCAGGACTTATGATGCTTTACTCAGAGGTGGGCCTGCACTGACCCCTGAGGTGAAGATGTTAGACTCCAGAGCCAAGCCATACCTCCCCGTAGGACAGAAACAACCCCTGGGACTCTGACCCCACTGTAGCAGCATGCAAGGCAAGAGAGGTCAGACCTTTAGTCTAAAGAATCACTTTCATACTGTCCCAGACTGAAGCCCTTCTCTGAGCCTTTATGAATGTATTCCCTTCTGATCTCAGACATGAGATGGTGCATTTGTAAACATTTGTCAGTTATTCTGGATCCTGGAACTGTGCAAGTAGGGGACCTTGTTGGGGCTACCAAGGCAAACGTTGCTGTGAACTGAGAGAGTGCATAGACTGCACCTTACCAAATGTTGGTCGGTTTAATAATGTGACTAGGCAACTAAAATCAGCTTCACTGACCCGTTCCCCCTGTTGCTTTCATAGAATCATAGAATGGTAGGGGTTGGAAGGGACCTCTAGAGATCATCTAGTCCAACCCCCCTGCTAAAGCAGGTTAGCCTACAGTAGGTTGCACAGGAATGCATCCAGGCGGGTTTTGAATATCTCCAGAGAAGGAGACTCCACAACCTCTCTGGGCAGCCTGTTCCAGTGCTCTGTCACCCTCACAGTAAAGAAGTTCCTCCTCATGTTCAGGTGGAACTTCCTGTGTTCCAGTTTGTGCCCATTGCCCCTTGTCCTGTCGCTGGGCACCACTGAGAAGAGTCTGACCCCGTCCTCTTGACATCCACCCTTTAGATATTTGTGAGCATTGATCAGATCTCCTCTCAGCCTTCTCTTTTCCAGGCTGAACAGACCCAGCTCTCTCAGCCTTTCCTCATACGAGAGATGCTCCACTCCCCTAATCATCTTTGTTGCCCTTCGCTGGACTCTCTCCAGTAGTTCCCTGGAGTTCCCTTTGGTTGCATACTTTTGAAGTATTAAAAAGCCCTCTGCTTCCTTCACTTCTTCCAGGAATTTGGTCACTGGAGCAGGGCACCATCACTGTAGGCATGATAACAAAGGTGACTCCACACATTGGTTTGACCATTGCACTGCCAGGTGGCAAGACTGGCAAAATCAGCATCTTTCACCTGAATGATACTTACACAGAGAATCCTCTGGGTGACTTCAAAGTTGGCAAGATTGTCAGGTCAGTAACTCTCTCTTGTTCCCTCAAGGTGCAAGGCTTAGAAACATCCCTCTTTGGTGACAGGCTTTTTGCTGCTGTAAGATGATGCCAGACCTGTAAGGTTCAGTCTATAGCTAAGAAGTAATGCTGACTTAACACCTTATGTGTGTTTGGGTGAAAGTCTTGTATTTCCTGTGTATGAAGAAGCCGCTTTTCAGCTGCCGCCTTGGACTGTGTTTTGAGGGTAGCTACTTTCTTAGCTAAGGTGCTGATCAGACTGAAGGAAGCCAGTTATCCCAGGTCTGCTGTTGTTCTGTGGGCTGTTTGGCAAGTCAGTTGTCTTTACATTTGTAATGTGCAAGTAATTGCATTTTCCTACTTCACAGACTTATTGGGAGTGATGGAGAGTGCAACAGGCCAAGTGATTCAGCTGTAACGATCTTTTAAGTCTTTTGTATTAGCAATAGAGGCTGGGTAAAGCAAGTAGATGTGCTTCAAAAAGACCTTTAGCTGGTTTCGTGAACTTTTGTGTCATGCTGGTTTGTGTTAGAGAGCAAGTGCTCCAAGGGACAGAGTGGTTTGTTCCTCTAGAGCTTCTTTCCGCTAGTGAAAATACCTATTTTCTACCTGTGGCTTAACAGGTAAAAAAGCTTTCTGTTTTCTCCCCTTACTCTGCCATGCAGGTGTTACATCCTCTCCAATGAGAATGGCAAAATCCAGTTATCTCTCCGGCAATCCCGGTATGTGTCATCCCTCCAGTCTGTTGATCTCCTACTAGTGAAGAAAAGGATAGTGAAATACAGTAACTGTTGGTTTGGATGGATCAGTGTGAAGTGTTAAAAGGACAAGGACTACGATTTTTTTAAGGATTGAGACTTGTTCCTGCTTCAGGAAGATTTTCCTGTGTATTGACAAACATGGAGGTGTCTGACGATTAGTGTGTTCAGGTTTAATTTCTGTTTATCGGAGTTTCTAGATCTGGCTTTTTTGTTTGTTTATTTGGGAAGAAAGGGAAAGTTCCACCATTGAATTTGCAATAAAAACATGTTACTTTTTCAATGTTCAGTTGTATTTTAACTGTTTTGATTAAGTAGCAGACTTAGTCCTAACTGTCTCTTAAAACTGACCCTCTTGCTTTGTCTTCTCTATGGAACAAAAATGCATAAACCATGTGGAATGACCTATCTTAGAAGTAAGCAGGGAAAAATGGAAGCCAGTGCTGTGCAGAATTTCAGACAGCATTTTACTCTCCTCATTTTCTTAGTGTCAGAAGAAGCCAGGCTGATCTGTTTTGTTTGGCTTTGTTTAGCAAATAGTTATGCTGCTGTAATGCTATGTATAGCTTGGCGGAGATGCAGATAGTCCATTAGTACATTTGAATAAACTGAAGCGTGTCTCTGATCCAGCACGTTTTCCAGAAAGTACTAGCTGTTGTTAATACTGATTACTTTCTTTGATATCTAGAGCAGAATGTGGATTATTCAGACGAGTGCTTTGACTTCTGACCTCTCTTTTAGGCTAAACCCAAAGAGCAACAGCAAAGTGGAGGATGTTGAAATAACATGTATTAAGGATGTTAAAAAAGGCCAGCTAGTGAGAGGCTATGTCAAATCAATCACTCCATCAGGTGTATTCTTTGGGTGAGTAGCATAACAAAATTATTCGGGGAAATGAGGGGTGTTGGAGAACTTATTTTGAATGTATGATTCTGGAATCTTGTTTGGGGGCGATCTCTGGTGTAATGCAATGTCGCAAACTGAATTTTCTCCTAGGAATCAAGATGACATTGCTGCTTTCTTGAGCCTGTGAAATTAAAGTAGGGAATGTTTGTTTGATGCTATATAGAACTGGTGGCGCCACAGATACAGTCATTGCGCTTTTTTTTTTTCCCCCCCACTATGAAATACTTACTTTTGGTTTTCCTCTTCTCCTCAGCTTGTCCACTTCTCTTCTGGGCCGAATCCTGTTCCAGAATGTTTCCCCTTACTTTGTACAGAAACACTCCTTATATGACAAGTACCTGCCTGAAGGAAAGCTGCTCACTGCCAGGGTGCTTGGGTAAGTCCAATGTTCTTTGAAAGGGGCCATGAATTAGTAAAGAGGAGATGATGGAGAAGGAGAGAATGGAAAGAGGGAGGATAAAAGCTGGAAAGATTTGAAAGAAGTTCATATCCTTGCAGTCATTGTAAATGCTCTGATTTTTATTTTCTTCTCCTCTCCTGCTATTCCTGGCATCAGGCACCACAGTGTAAATGGAAAAGAAAAATACATTGAGCTCTCTCTCCTGCCTGAGGACACTGGGATGCCAAGTGTCTTGCCTGAATCCCTAGGCCTACCACGATATGATGCAGAGGAAGAGAAAAGAGAGGCAGGTGATAGGGAAAAGAGAGAAGAGCTTAAGCTGAAGACAAAACGTAGAAGAGGAAACTCTGAAAGTGAGCAGGTATGGACATGATTGCTCAGGACATGCTAAAGGGACTAAGAAGATCCACTGGAATCAGGCTGAGGAATTATACAAAGTAGGGAAAAAAGATTAAATTGCATTGGAGATTAGCAAAGATCAGAAACTATTCCATTTGGGAAGGAGTTAACTTAATCAGCAGCCCAGTTGTGTTGCCTGTGTGGCCCATCCTGTTGGTCTTGGCACCGTATGTAGGTGAGCATGGGTTTATTCTCTGTTGTCTCTCTTATGTGAAAGGATAGTGGGGGATGCTGTGCCAGGGCACCACCTTCTCTCTGCTGTCAGGCTGTTTTGTGATCAGAATTGCCTTGAAGATTCATCCCAGTTGTTGCCCTCCACCATACACTAAATTCCACTTGTTCCAGGATGCTAAGCCAAAAAAGAGGAAGATCTGCCCAGCAGATGAAAGTGACAGTGGAATTGAGGTATATTACCGGGAGGAGGAGGAGGATGACCAGGAGGAAGCAGCAGCTAAAAAGAAATCTAAGGTGAGAAGTTTGGAGGAGAACCTGAGCCTAAATGACGTTCCAGCCCTATTGAGATGTATTAGTTTTGACTTGGATGACAATAAGTATCATTGCTGCAGATAGGAGTGATACAGTGTTTGTGTCATCTGAAAATGGCTTGAGATGGACTGAGTATAAATTACAGCAAAGGTGACCAGAGTTTAATGTTTTTGCTGGTGGACTGTTTGCAAGTGTGAGAAGTCAATAGTACTGGCCAGAGAGGAGTCACAAGCAAACAGCAGTTGTCTGATCTCAGTGTGAAAACTTCAAATTTAAACCCAGGGCATTCACTGTCTTCCTCCAAGCAGATAAGGAAACCCAGTGAAGCTCCCAGGCTGCAGGTTTCCATGGGCTTCACCTGGGATGAGGACATAAATGCAGTGGATATACCGGTGCTGAATCAGAAGGAAGAGAGCTCAGAGAGCGAGGAGGAGGATGACCCGCAGTCGAAGGTACTGTGTGCTAGTGTTGCCTGCACAGGAGACACCACACGGTGGCTGTAATGTGTTGTCTTGGAGTTTGCATGTCTGTTTGCCCCATAGCAAAGCCTTTTAACCAAAGGGAGCATCTCTGACAGCTAATACAGAACTTCCTTAACAACTCTGAGTACTGTGGTTAGCTGCAAATCCCTCTGAAGCAGAGGAGAAAAGACCCTATTTTAGCATGGCTGCACAAAAATAGGGCTTCTCATGTTGGCATGCTAAAAAAAATAATTATTTAGGGTCAAACAAGCATTTTCAAGAAAGTAAAATTTTTGTATTTGACACCAGCTCTGGTTTTTACTTTTCTGAGTGTTACTGTAAATTTACAGGAAAACCTGGAGACGAAAAACCTTTTCAAATTACAGTCCTCTTATTTAGAAAAACACACACAAAAGAAAATCTTCTTTTATGCTGTAATTTTTTTAGAAGTGTTTTCCGATGTGAGCAATTCAGCAAAACCAGAAACAAACTTATGAATTGCTTTCATGTTTGCTCTTCAGGATTTCTCCTGTCCCTCTAAACTCACCTCTGTAAAGGCTGTGCGTAGCCAATGCTTTGTTGCCCAAGCTATAGCTCTGACCCAGAAGGTAAAGATGGAAGAATGAGAGGGAGGAGTGAAGTGTGAATCCTGCAGTTGGGGTGCAAGACTAGCAAAGTGTTTGGTCCCTCAATGTATTTCATTAAAAGAAATAAGATTTCATTTACTGCTGCTGTTCTTGGAGGTGTGAACTGTGTGTGTCTGTGTGTGAAGGGGTGGAGTGTGTGTGTACCATTTTCCTCCTCTGTTAAACAATTGGCCCCATCCCTTCCTGTGAAAACTGCCTAGCCTTGGACGTACTGGGGTCTGTTTGTGCTTTAGCTGCACCTACCTTTTCGCACACGAAGTGCCTGCTATTCCCCAGTTCTCCTTTTTTTCTCTTTCAGCTGAAGAAACAAACAAAGAAGGAGAAGGAGCTAGAGAAGCAGAAGAAGGAGAAGGAGTTGTGCAAATTAGAGGCAGCCCTGATGGACCCCAGTCGACAGCCCCAGTCAGCAGATGACTTTGACCGCCTGGTGCTGAGCAGTCCCAACAGCTCTATCCTCTGGTTACAGTACATGGCTTTCCACCTCCAGGCTACCGAGATTGAGAAGGCCAGAGCTGTGGCAGAGCGAGCTCTTAAAACAATCTGCTTCAGGTAATAATGGGTCTCTGCCTTTCTTTGCCCTAAAGAGTAAATCACGGTGGGGTAGTGATGATGGGAGAAGAGCATTGGTTGCATCATCACAGTGTGTGCATGTATGTGTGGAGTGCAGCGTCTGTTTGTGAGCTCAAAAGGATTAAATGGTGGCAATTGTCAGCTGGCCCTTTGACGGTCTGGCCTGAGCCGCCACACTTGGCCTGTAGCTGACTTGCTGCAGCTAATGAGTGTAGTAACTCCTCAAGGTACCACTGGCACACAGGCATACCTCTGAGTAGTCAGAAGGGTTTGGAAGAGGATAATGCTGTCAGTGGTGTTGTCCTTAAAACATGAAACAAACTGTGAGACTTGTTGCTCTTCCCACAGGGCTGCACCCTTGTGTATTAACTCATCTCTACAGCATGATTAAGTATATTGTGCTTTCTTGAATCATTCTTGTGGTTTTTAATTACAAACAACAGTGATCAAAAGTTGTAGTGTGAAATAACTACTATGCTCTGTTCCAGAAGTGGTGTTTCAGTGAGCAGTATGCCACCTTCCTTTGTCCTGGAGACAGGCTACAAGCCAGTGCGTCTTTGTAGAGTGGTTTGCAAAAAGCTGATGAAGGCTGGTAAAAGGCTAAATGTTCTTGTTTACTTCTGCTTTAAGGGAAGAACAGGAGAAGCTGAATGTCTGGGTAGCTCTGCTGAACTTGGAGAACATGTATGGTACTGAGGAGACACTGATGAAGGTCTTTGAGAGAGCTGTTCGATACAATGAACCTTTGAAAGTCTTCCAGCATCTGTGTGACATCTATGCCAATTCTGAGAAGTACAAGGTGAGATAGTGCAAGCAGGTCCCAGGCACGTATTCTATTCAGTCATGCCAGCAAACTACCAATGCTGGCTGTACAATCTTCCAGCTGTCAGACATTAGACCTATCTTGTTCCTAACTGGGATTAATACTTATGATTGACAGTGGACAAAGAACTATTGATACTTCCTTCTCTTATAAACGTTTGGAGACACCTGGGCGTGGAGTAAGAGTTTTAAAGCTACAAGGCTTTATTATGAATCTGTGTGATCTAACTCAACTCTGCACTTCCAGCAAGCAGAAGAATTGTACCACACCATGCTGAAGCGTTTCCGTCAGGAGAAATCTGTGTGGCTGAAATATGCCTCTTTCCTCCTGAAGCAAGGCCAGACTGAGGCTACACACAAGCTTTTGGAGCGTGCTCTTAAGGCTTTGCCCACCAAAGAACGTAAGCACTCTCCTCCCTACTCGTAATGTGGACTATGTGTTGACAGGTCTCTAGTAGATGGGCTGCTCTCTGCCTGTGACAATGTTTGAACTGAGTGAAAAGTGCAAACAGTTGGTGCTAAATCTGCTGCCCTTGACTGTAAGGGGAGGGGAGATTTCAGCCTGGGTACAATGCTAAACCCTCCTGTAATAAAACTTGTTGTGATGGGCAAAAGCAAAGCACCCAAAGCAAAGACGACTTTGAGCCTTATTGCAGAAAGGTTCAGTTGGTCTAGTCCCAGGTTTGTGGGGCTGCCTGTGGATGATGTAAGATACATTTTGAATGTAAGAATAAACTTCTGCAGGCTGCTGAAATGGGAAGTGAACTGTGACCCTTCTCTCTCCCACTCTGATCCCATTTTGGTCCAGAACCACTTTACAACAGAGCCTTTTGTCTCTGGGTAGCAATGATGCCTGCCCCTGTTCCGTGTAATGATCACTCATGTTTTTTCATAGGATAGAGGTCTGCTCTGATACCCTAACATGTCATTACTTGTTCCAGATGTGGATGTAATTTCAAGGTTTGCACAGCTAGAGTTCCGTTTTGGGGACCCAGAACACGCCAAGGCCCTCTTTGAGAGCACCCTCAACAGCTATCCCAAGCGGACAGACATCTGGTCCATCTACATGGACATCATGATCAAACACGGCAGCCAGAAGGAAGTACGGTGAGTTGTGCTACAGCAGGCAGGGAAGAGGCAGAGTACAGTGCTTGGTGCAACGCTTGAAAAGAGCAGAGGTACCCTCCAGCATGAGGTTGCATAGGGCCTCCCACAGCAGAGCAAAAGAGAATTTTTATCACCTAGAGAAAGAAAACTGGGGTGTGCGGAACGTTTTATCCTTGCCAGGACTGAGGAGACTCCAAGGAGATCATAGGGCAGAGAGGGACTGATTTGTAAGTAGTGACCTGCATGACAGAAACTAGAGGACTTGCACTGAGGTTCGTCTGTCCCTTTGCAGGGATTGCCTTGTTGTATCTGAAGGGTCAGATCAAGCCCTTGTGTATTGTGTAACATAAAAATGGAGAGACTTTTTTATTTTTCCTTTTTTTTTTTTCTGAGAGTTGACAAAAGGAAGTCCAGCTTCCCACACTATGGATCCAGCCACATCCACTTAATGAACGCAGGGTCAAATACAGTGGCTGGATCTTAGCTTAAGTTGACAAGCAGCCTTAGAGTTCTGCAAGCAAATAGAAGGCTTCTACTTCAAGGTTTTGGCCAGTTGTCGGGAATCTTCCTTTGAGCACCAGCACTTCGCAGCAGGTTGAATGTCTCCCCTGACTTTCTGCTCTTTGTTCAAAGGCAGGATACAGGGCTTGTGTTAAGTGCTGTCACCAATGCAGTGATCTGAATCACTTTGGTTTCTTGCAGGGATATCTTTGAGAGGGTCATACACCTGAGCTTGGCACCAAAGAAGATGAAATTCTTCTTTAAACGCTACCTGGATTATGAGAAGAAATTTGGTACAACAGAAAGCGTCCTCGCTGTTAAAAGAGCAGCACTTGAGTATGTGGAGGCCAAGAGTTCCCTTGCTGACACCTAAGTACGGCAGAAATAAAAGCAGAGACTCGGCTCTCCATGCAGTGTGGGAACTGACAGGTGTGGAGTTCCACTGTGAGTGTCCGTAGACAGTGAGTTTCTGGAGAGTATTGGTGTATGATCAAACCAAACTGGAAAGAACAAACAATCTAAGGAAAAGATTTGATAAATGTTCACAGCTTTGTCCAGTTGTTACACATAATACTAGTCTGTTGATGACTTTGAAGACACATTTTTAAATAGAGACTGTTTTAAAACCAATACAAACATCAGTGATACCTGTTCTACTTTCCTGGGAAAATGGTGCAGTTATGATCCACTTTTTTAAAGTACAGTGACGTCTTACAAAGTGATTTCTCTGTTGGTCAAGATGTCCGAGAAGGTTCTTGCCTTTCAGCTGAATTAACACTTTGAAAGATCTATCTCAAGTGCCTTTGTACTCCTCGCAATTGACAGAGCAACGCAGAGTTGCAACGTAGTTGAGGTTGGAAAGGACCTCTGGAGATCATCTGGTTCAAACCTGTGCTCAAAGCCAGGGTCAGCTAGACTAGGTTGCTCAGGGCTATGTCCAGTTTGGTTTTGATTTCTCCAAGGATGGAGACTCTACGACCTCTCTGGGCAACCTGTTCCAGTGTTTGACCATGTTCATAGTAAAAAAAGTGTTGTCTTATGTTTAAATGGAATTTCTTGTATTTTAGTTTGTGCCCATTTCCTCTTGTCCCGTCACTGAGCACCACTAAGAGTCTGGTTCCACTTGTTTTGCACCCTCGTGACAAGTATTTATACACCTCGATAAGATCCACCTTGAGCCTTCTCCTTAGGCTGAGCAGCTGCAGCTCTCTCAGCCTCTCATTGTATGATGGATGCTCCAATCCTGTAATATTTTTCCTGTCCCTCTGCTGGACTTGCTCCAGTAAGCCTGTATCTGTCCTGTACTGAGGAACACAGTAGTGGACACATCACCCCAGATGTCTCACCACTGCAGAGCAGAGGGGAAGGATAACCTCCCTCAACATGCTGGTAATGCTCTTCCTAATGCAGCCCAAGATGCTCTTGGCCCCTTCAACTGAAAGGGCATACGCCTTTAAAGCCCACAACAGCCAGTTATGATGGATCCCATGATCACTGCCATCTCATAACAATTGCCAGTGATTGATGACAGAAAGAATTCGTGATTTTCAGTAGTGGTTGTCTCTTAAGAGAAATCAATGGAGTCAAAGAAAAAAGTGTTTTTCTGTGCTGAAAAAAAGTCATCCCAATCTTGCCTTCTGCTTGAAAAAAAGCCGAATATCTTGGGTACTTAAGCAGGCTCTGTCACTGGTATTGGTGCCTTATGATCTGTATTCTTGTAACTCTCCAGTAAGATGTGGATACGATCATCCACATGTTTTACAGATGGAGAACTGAAAGCAAGAGGAAAAGCAGGGCTACGCAAACAAGTGTGATTATCCAGTGTAGACACTAGTGAGCGGATGTGTGGCTTTGAAATACGAAGCTTGAAGAGCCTTACTCATTATAGGTGCTCTGAACTCAAAACCAGAGCTCTGCAGGAGCCAGCTCTTCTGCCTCTGAATGCCCAGTGTTGGCAAGGCTGAATGATTCAGCACTTAATTATTCTGGAGTCCTCTGGGATCCAGAAACAAGTCGTTTCACTTCTTACCCCCAGGGAGAGCAGAGTACTGTACTCTGATTTTGCTTAATGCTCTTCTAGAGGAAGAGGCTGCTTGCAACATCCAGTAGCAGCTGCTGCTTTTCTTAAGAACACAGCTGCAATTGGTGTTTTTTTCTTTTGGATTAATTAGTTACATAATAGAATATGTAAATAAGCATTGCAATAGAAACCAAGATCCCTTTGAGGTATTGTTTCTTCTTGACTACTGGGGCTATTATAGTCTCTACAGTAGTTAGCAGAGAAAATGAAAGACCTGTGCGTAGTGCTCCATACTGGAGCCTAGTTTGAACTCGTCTTGCTGCTGGGAAGTGTGGCCTAACTGGCAACCTGTAGGCTGCTCTGTGATGGGGTTATTTTCAGCCTCTGGAGGAAAAGCAGAGTGTGAGCTCACAGCCTGCGTGATGTGTCACACCAGGAAGACGGGCAGCTTGATTTCCCTCTTGGCGTTTTGGTGAGAGGCCTAACCTGGTTGCTTGCGCTGTTGGTTAACATGTGGGTTAACATAAAGCCATGTGGGTTAACATCCCTCACCTCAGCATTGTCACTGGGGGAGGATGATGGAGGGACAGCAGGGATATTTGTGAAGGGTGATGATGGGCTAAGAAGGCCAGAAGCTCAGGGCTATCTTACCAGGGGCCATGCTCAGGGTGGCAGAGGAGAGGAGGAAAAGTCCCAACAATTTCAAACAAGTACGTCTGAGTGCAGTAGCCTGCTCCACTCAAACATGCCTCTCCAACAAGAGGGAGGGAAAACGGACAAGCTGAACAAGCTCCTAGCCCATCCCAGCATATGGAAAGTGGCTAGGGTTAATGGAGAAGGGAGCTAAACAGAGCGAAAGCTGGTTTGTGCACATGGTTTGTTCTTAGGATAAACAAATCATTCCCAAGCATTATGTGTCTTGCCCCTTTCCTTCAAAGGAGGGAAGGGGAGAAGGGACTGGAGTGGAGGTGGTTCAAAGGAGCAACTAGGACTATCAAGGAGGGAGGCAAGGGAAGTAAAGGAAGTAAGATGAACAAGCATATGCTCATGCTGCTTTGTTTCAGCAAGTTACCTTGCATCTGCTGACCTGCGTGCGGGGGTGGCATGCGTGTCTGCGTGTTCGCACTTGAGGGCCAACAAGAAGAAATGCAAATGAAGTCTCTTTCATCTCAAGTTAATGCAATTTCATTTAACTTGAATCTGATCATTCCTGTAGATTAGTTGATGGTGAGGCTGGAAGCCAAGCCTTCCCACAAATGCAAGGCAAATCTGTAGAGAAGCAAAACAGGGATCCTGGGATGCCTCACCCATTAAGTGGTGTTCCTGCCTCTTTATGCGAGGAAATACCCTCCAGCTCTTTCTTTCAAGGGGACATACTTGTAAAAAGGTTTCTAAATAAGTTTTCTTTCCTTTGCTGCAATTGTGTATCTTGATGTACAAGATCTGTGCTACTCATCGCAGGAATAACTAAAAATCAGTGTTACTAACTTGTAATATGTGGTAGTACTTTAAAATTTTGCATCCTGGGGTTATCTGGATAGGAGAGGATCTGAATGTTTAATAGAAAGAAAAAATAAGTTTCCAGTCCTTGGGTTCAAAGAGAATGTTAAAATACGCCTTTTTTGCCCCCCTGAAAAAAACTCAGGAGGCAATGAAAAATAACTCATTCAATAATTTATTTCAAATCTTCTTGTATGTAAGCCCCTCTGAGTTCTGTGGGTTTCAGTCATTTTTTGAACAATTAAGGCTTTTTGGTAAATGGCACAGTGTAAAAGGAAGTTGTACCTATAAAGAAATAGTACAAGTAGGAAAAATAAACTTCATTGTCCTGCCAACTCTTGAAACATTGTTGGGTACGTAGGGTTGACCCTTGGGAGAAAAGGGACTGCGCAGTGCCGGAAGAGCAGCCTGGAAGCCATAGTCAGCACAGCATCGTGGTGAGGGCAGTCATTTTACACCTTTCTGGCTTTGCTTTCTCAGAGTATGGTTAGGTCCATAAAAGAGACCCTCTGCTGCAGGGACCATTTAAGGCAGTGGAAAGAGTGTAAGAAAGTTCAGTGGTAGAAGGGTAGGGAGAGAGCTGCTCCTCCCATCTGTCCCTTGTCACTGCAGGGCTGCAGTCCCACTGCAGCAGATGGGAGGGTGTAATGTGGTCTTTTGGCTGGCAACTTTCTTGCCTCCTTTCCCTGAAAGAGAGATGCTCCATTAATACAGCTAACTAACTATAATTATATAGTATATATACTATATATATGTTGTGTATATATACATACATGTAAAACTAATTCTGGTTGAGGTCTTGCTGCAACTTGCAAACCAAATAAGCGGGACTCTCATCCAATGGTTGGATGAGAAATGCAGTGAGCTGCATACAGCGGTGTGGCTTGCTGCAGGTACTGCTACCTCTGAGCCTCCACCTTGCCCAAAAGCTATTCTGCTGGTAGTGCTATCTTCTGGGTTTATAAACTCATGGTTGAGACCCTTTGGGCTCATTAGAAATTGTCAGGCACTTCAATGAGAACAAAGGGAGTTTGGTGTCCTACCCACATTCCAATCTGGTAATTACAGAGTCTTTCTGTATACTGGGAATATTGGCGATGCCTCCAGCCTTACTCTCTCAGTTATTTGGTGTATTACTGACCCATTCCTTCCTAGGTGGTATTGCATCCCCCTTGCCACAGGAATTTACCCACTGCTTCCCTCTTTTCCCTGCACTGTAAAGTCTGTGAAGTGCTCTGGGACCTGCCTGCTTAGCAGGCACTGCACAACTGCGCAAGAAGATACCGATATCAATAAAACAAGCAGGTGTGCAGGTTGGCTGGGGCTAACCCTGGGGTAGATGAGTGGGACTGCAGGAGTCACAGTTAGAAACGTTGTGCCCACCTCTTGCTCCCTGAGGTTTCTGCTGGTGCATTAGACGGCAGGCTGCACTGGCAGCCCGGAGGTAAGGTGTGTGTCTGCTCTTTGCTCCCCTCATCTCTCTGGGAGCAGCGGTGTGATGGTTGTCTCTGAAGGAGGGGTTCCCCAGCTCAGAGTATTGCTTATCGGTCTCTTCCTTGAGGCTGTTGATCCTTATTTACCTGCTGAGAGAAGTAATCCTGCTGGGAGGAGTATTCCCAGCGAATCCCTCAGCTGCACACCGACACTGACAGGCCTGTCAGGTGGTCTGGGGAACCGCTCCCAGCACATGTCTGTCTTAGGAAGCCAAAAAGAGCATTTCATGGCCTTCTGGGCTTGGCCCATTCCCTTCCACCCCTTTGGCCCATTTGTGGAGCCGGCTGTAGAGGGGGAAGCCCTTGTTCTCCCGGTAGATGTAGACGCCTGTGATGGCGTTCCACTGGGGGCTTGGCTGGACGCCCTCCACCGGGAACTCCTGCACCAGCTCCTTCTCCTCCTTATCCAGCGCCACGAAGCCAAAGAAGTNCCCATTTGTGGAGCCGGCTGTACAGGGGGAAGCCCTTGTTCTCCCGGTAGATGTAGACGCCTGTGATGGCGTTCCACTGGGGGCTTGGCTGGACGCCCTCCACCGGGAACTCCTGCACCAGCTCCTTCTCCTCCTTATCCAGCGCCACGAAGCCAAAGAAGTGCTTCACATTCTTGGCTGCCAGGATCCTGGAGTGGACCTCAGCCGTGCGTCGGAAGAGCTTGTCCTCGTTGGAGCGATACTGGGCCCAATAAGCCTCCTGCCGGTAGCTCAGCGGTGAGCAGCAGTGCTTCAGGCACTTGGTGAGGAAAACAAGGACTGCGACAATACCGATGAGCAACCAGCCGAAGAGCTGAGAGAGAAGAGAGAGGCTGTGTTAGGACATGGCAAGGTGGTCTTACACACTATGTGTGGCTTTCTCCCCTGCGTGCCTACCTGAGACTCGTATCTCAGCCTCCGCGTTACCTCATCCCTGAACTTGGTGAGGTTTGCTGGTACATCTTTACATGGGAATCTGGCCAGCACTTCGGCCCCGTACTCAGCCGGGAACTTGTCAAGGGAGGACGGCCTGACAAACTCGCTGAGGGCACAGATGTAAGCCTCCCCGCGCAGCAGTGAGATGACTGACCAGGTAACAGGTGCCACGGCTGCCCGGCCCATGATGGAGCCAAAGAGGAGGAAGGTGGCGGCAGCAGAGAAGTTCTTGGTGCCGCGCTTGTGGCACTCAGCTACAAGGTTCCAGGTGTGGTTGTTCCAGATGACGCCAATGAGGAAGAGGGCCAGGGCTGGGACGCCAATGGCAGCCAGCCCGTAGATGTAGTTGCGGGCAGGGGAGCAGGGACAGTTGAAGGCAACGACTGAGAAGAGCTCCTCACTGCCCACCGTGCCCAGGGCCACCAGGCCGTTGAAAATCATTACGTCTTTGCTCTTGAAGAACAAGGAAAGGAAGCGGAAGTTCTCGGCGATAAGTGCGGCCATCTCGTCCCAGGGGTGAGAGGAGGTGCGTACTGCAGCAGGGCGCTGTGTTGGCCCACCTCCCTGCACTGAGGGACACAGCGATGCGGGGTGAAATGACCTTGGGCTGGCAGGAGTGCAAGGGAGCACAACACCTTTACTGCTGTCCCTTCTGCCTGGCGTCCTAGGCTCTGGAGCTCGGACAAAAGGGGCCAAACAGGTATTCGGCCTAAGCAACGTGTGAAACCTCAGACATTTCAGTTTCCCACTAAGCTTTCCAAAAGTGTCTCTGCAGCGAAGATTACCAATGGGACAGCTGTTTCTGCCCGTGTCGTTTGCACATTCGTTGTCTTTCCTTCTCTTTGGCTTTAGTCATCTCCCGCAGAGGCAATTACTGTCGGCGTCGCTGCTGGACACTTGATCTCCCAAGCCTGCAATGAAGAAGGATGCTGAATTACTGGGGAAACTAGACCAGAGCACTGGCATTGGGATGCGTCCCCAGCCCTGCCACTGACTCAGCCAGCCCAGGCACAAGCAGTACGTGCATGCTGGTGCCGCACTGCCTTGAAGGTGCTGTGTGTGGCTTTTACCTCCCTTTTTAGAGTTGATGAGTTAATATTTAGTAATAGGCAAAGGTATGTCAGGGAGACAGCAAGAGGTGCTGTGAAATGGCCCAGCAGGTTTGGGGGCTGACAGATGCAGCGTGGGAGGACCAGGCAGCCTCTGCTGACAGGGGCGAGGGGATGCTCAGGGGCTGTTGCTACCAGCAAGAGAAGTTACTTTAAAACAAATAAAGCAAGCAGAACTTATACTGATGACCCAGGATACAAACACCAAATGCTGATAGAGCTGGGTCAGCAATTACGTAAGAATTTTTGCTAGGATTAGGTGTGGCAGGATGATCTTCTCTCCCACAGTTGGTTGACATAACCATACTCCTTGTCCTGGCCTGTAGTCTTGGCTCGGCCTCTAACCACTGGCCTGAAATTGAGCCCCTTGACCTGCACACGTTGGTGCCAGAGATGCACTTTGCTGCCTTTTGCCTGTGCGGCTTCCTCCTGCCCCTTCTCCCAGTACAACACTGGTTATGCTGGGATGCCTGCTCTACTGACAGAGCTGGGCTGTGTGGACTGCAGCCACTCAGAGACCAAGCAGGGGAAAGCACATGCCCTGATTTTTTTGAAGGATGGAGAAATAATTGGGGAGTGTATCCATGCTCTCTCTATCGATGCCCATTCCCCCGTGCCACTTGCAAGATGCATTTAATTAATTTCTTAGTTGACTTTCCATCCATGCTGCATCCCCACGGGGTTTCATCTAGGGAAGCCCCAAGCACCTTGCTAGCTCCGGGGGCCCTCACCTACGTGAGGAAACCCAGTGGCCTCAGGGGAACTTCTGTCACCGGGGTTTGCCGGAGACAGGAAGGAGCGGGGGGCTGACTAACCGTGTCTGGCAGCTTGCACAGTGCTGGCAGCATCAGTGCACATCTGGGGCTCCTGGGGAGCCCTGACCCACAGCGGGGCTGCCCTGAAATCTGCCCCGGTGCCACCATCTCCCAGCGGGGAGCAAGGCTTCCCTGGGCCAGCCCCAGCCGCAGGGAAACTGGGGACATTTGTGCAAAGGAGACAAAGACACCTTAAACCTTACGGTCTCTTGTACAAGGCTTGCTGATGCACTGTGCTTCAAATCACTCCTGTGCTTTGGTCCATCTGCCCCACCAAATCCTGTTTTACACCCTCCTCTGTGGGGCAGCAGAGGGGAAAGGGGGCAGAAACTTGGCCACAGGTCCCTGGTGTGTCTAACCCATGGCAATTCCTTTAAAGTCATGCTGTGATAAGTGCTCCGTTCAAACACAAGCAGCCCTTAATGTCTTCCTGCATCTTCCCAGTATTCCATATGCAAAACTCCCTCGGCAAAGGAGACAGACCAGCCAAAAACTGCAGCCGTGTGACGGGGAGCCAGGCCCCCAGCTTTGCCTACCGCGCTTTGTGGTACCCCACGTTTGCAGCCAGACGCTAAACCTGCAAACTTGTTCTGGTGTGTGGGATCCAAAACCCTATTATTAGAGTTACCAGCAAGTAGTCCTGATAAACAAGGCCCTACAACCTTCCTGACAGCGCCTGGCAACTTGCAAAGCAAAAACAAGAGGGGCTGGCAAAAGGGAGTGTGCCATTTTGGGGAGAGTTACCCTTCCTCTGCTTGGGGGCTATGGTGCCTGTCTGGGAGAAAGTGGAGGGGAAACGTTGTTTGTAGTAGATAATTTTTTAGCAGCCTCTGTTAAAGTCTTTCCCCGAAACATACATGAAAGCAAGAAAAAATGAAGTAACTTACTTGAAAAGTTGTTGAAACCAGTTCTGGAGCCTTCTCAGAGCCTCGTATGTTTTTTGCTTCGGCTGTAAGGGGTTCCCAGCAGCGCGTAGGACTGTGCAGAAGTGGGGATGTGGCTGAGGCCCGGCTGATGGACAAAGCGAAAGCTGATGAAAACAGCGTTAAGAGTTTGGCAGCTTCCTTTTTCAGTCTGCAACGTGCCCTCGGCTGTCGGCTTTTGGGAGGAGGGAGGAGGTTGTTCTCAGGCCCTGTGCTTGGGTGGGGCAAAGAGCAGGCGCTTGCCTTCTGCTGGGTGCAAGGCTGAGGTTGTGCCTTTAAAAAGAAAAAAAAAAAAAAA
>VZSC01014165.1:104382-139101 GCA_013398225.1 Steatornis caripensis
AAAAAAAAAAAAAAAGGAACGGAAAGACCGAGAATGAGTCACTGGAAAAAACACATAGTCCTTTTTCAGACCCTCGATCCAGCTGTGCAAAGGCTGGGACAGCCTGGGGTTTGCCTGGAGGATGGGAGCCAGGGGGGTGCCTTGCTGGGGTGCACAGGGGAAATGCTGGAGCCCCTCAGCTTGGGGGTTGGATGCAGCCCTCATGGTCCCCAGGGGATGCAGTCGTGCATGGGAGAAGTCCTTGGTCTCACATGAAGGGGCAGAAACTGCTGCTTTTGTGCATGGGAGCTGGCTGAGCCAGTGAGGAAGATGCTGGCCTGGCTGGGTTTTCAGGAGAAGCAGGAACCCACCATCACGAGCTCTGCGGGGCCGCCAGGTTCGCTTCCCACTGCCCAGGACCCAGGAGAGGGGCTGCTGTGGGGGGTGGTGGGGGCTGAGCGGGGCCAGGGGAGCCATGCGTTTGGGGCTGGGCACTACCTGCGATTTGTCCAGTGTGGTGCATTCCTGCCCGGCTCGGCTTTTCCGCTTGCTGCTTCCTCTGTGGACCGATGCCTGCGAGGCAGCCGAGCACGCCTCACTTTCTCCTTGCGTCGCTGCCTCCTCTTCACCATCTGTCTCTGAGCTCCATCTCCCGCCCAGCCTGTTGCAGAGGCCAGAGGCTCCCGTTGTCCTTCCCCAGCCTCCTCGTCGTGGTGTCCCCAGGATTAAACTCGTCCCTCCCCAGGGGATGTCTTCAGCACAGGCAAATCTTCAACACCCACGTTCCTCTCTGCCCAGAGCAAAGCTAAGCTCAGCCCAGCGTGGGCAGTTCAGCCGAGATTTTTGGACCGAATCCTCCTTCTTACTCCCAGACCTGGAGTTCCCGGGCAGGTTTTTGCAGCTCCCAGGTGTTTGGGTGCAGTGCACCCCTTGGCACTCCCACACCTCCATGCCCGCCCAGGGCTGGCTCCCCTCCTGCTGGGTGCCTGCCAGCTGGGCTGGGGGCCCTGGGGCTTGCCCTGTGCTTAGGGCACTGCTGCTAACCGGGCTCAGTGCTGGGACTGCAGCAAATCCCAGGGGCTGTGCCAGGTTCCCTGGAGATGAGTCTCCTCCTGAAGGTGATGAAAGATGTCCCCAAACTCCAGAAAGGAGAGGACACCCTGCCTGCTCTGCAGGGACTCTCTGTGACTGCTGAAATTGCTGCATAGGGGCAGAACTCTGATCCTAAAAATCTAAATTAAAAGTGCCAAAGCTTCTCTTTGCAAATGCATGCTTTTTTTTTCAGTACCTTAATGGCTCTGCCATGGAGCCTGCCAGCCCTGCATGCTGCTCGCAGTTGTAGGGACCATGAGCGCACCTTTCTCGGTGAGCCATTAATAGCGCTGAACTGCAAATAATAGGAGTGGAAACCGCCTTTATCTTTTAATCTCTTTTGCTTTGTAAATCAGGTTTTGTGCCTATTAATTTCTGGGCAGGTGCCTTAATTAAAGTTTGGGGTGTGAAGATTAATGATAAATCTGTGTCACGCTCCTTTCTTCTGGGAGTCAGCCAGATTCAGCCTGCCCTTGACTACAGGCTTGCTAGGGCTCTCTCACAGCAGCTTGGAGAATTTCCTCATCATTTTGGTCCTTTGTTCTCCTCTCCCCACAGCCTCTGTGGAGTTACACACCAATAATTAAGGTTTATGCACGCGACATTCACCTCAGTTACCAGCCAGCCATAATAAGTTGGTTTGAACAAGAACATAGCAGCAGAAATTTCAAGGGGTAAGTGTTTTGAAAGGGACGTGACAGGGATAAAACTTGTCTCTCAAAAGGGATTTTCCTTCTGCATGTTGTTAATAAAATCAGGGCTGCTGGGGAATGCTCTCCTGGGCTGCGATTTCCACAGTCACCTCGAGGGCCTGTATCCTGTCATCCTCAGTTTCTATGGAAATGGGCAGCCACCTGGTATTGCGTAGGGTCGGCTGTGCCTCCCCGGCTTCTCTTCCAAGGGCCAGGGCCAGCTTGCCTCTGGCTACCATGCACCAGCAAAACACCCTGAATCGCATGGCCTCAGCACCCTGGGCGTGGTCCACAGGCCCCCCCCAGTCCTTTCCATTGCATTCAAATAAAGAAACGTCAACAACATTTGTAAACAGCTTTTGTAAATCCTTGTGCCTGAGCACAGAGCTTGAACAGTAAGCCTGAATTATTTATTTGGCTCCTTAAACAAACACCCAGGCAAGTTTTTAGTATCAGTCTTTGTGTCAGGGTAAAATTGCAAGAGCAAACTGTCCTGCACCAAATTTGTGGCAGGGGGTCGGAGGGCCCCCGCTCTCCATGCTGCTGAGCAATAGCTGCTCTCCTTGTCTAGACACTGCTTCCAGGAGCATCTCTGTGGACTCGTCATTGAATAGTACCTGTGACACCAAACCACGCTGTTCCCATCACATGTAATGCAATATGGGATGCCCCCTCACTAGCTCATTGCTTGGGTCAAGTTTATTTTAAAGCTTTTCTTGGCCTGGAAGTTGTGTATGTCTGTGGGGATGTAGTGTGTGGAGGGGTAATGAGGAGACTTGGGGTTTCACAGCTTGGCGTGAGAAAGGGGCACCCTCAGCTTGTTTCCCCACCGGGGATTTTAAATACTGCCTAAACCCACGTGTGCTGCCCAGTTCTAAGCACATGGTGAAGGAAAGGAAGTTTTGCGTATCTGGTAGTGTTTACCTTGGCAACTGCCACAACACAAACCTGGTGCTTGGTGGTGTGGGACATATGGCACGGCACTTCCATCTGGCTGACGCATCACGCCCTTCAGCATCCCTGGGGCTTGTCCATCATGGCCTCGGATAGCTGCCCTGCTCGGCACAAAACTCCTTGCCTGAATTACCAGTGCTGTAGGATTGGGCGTGAGAGCAGATGGGATCTCACCGGCACTTTTGTTGCACATCCTCTGCAGCCCCCATGACACTGGCCCTCACTCCTGCCCATCTTGGACACCCACATGCCTGTCCTCTCTGCAGCCCCTCTCCCAAAAGCACTGCTCTGCTTCTGCATAGCCCTGAACCCCCTCACACGTGGCTGTAGTAAGCAGCCATCACCCTTCGGGGAGCAGCGAAGTGCACAGGGGGCTGCCTTTCCCCTGCCCAGCCATTGCCGCTGGGGAGGGCAGGCGGGTGGAGTTGCAGCGGGGGCTTGCATCTGTGCCAGCTCTTCAGGGCCGTGTTCATGGTGCCCTGGTCGGTGATGCCCAAGAGCTTCTCGGCAGCTTCCCCCACATCTACAGGGGCTTTCCTGGGTGGGTGGCAGCGAACAGCCGCCAGGTCCGTGCTCATGCCCTCGAAGAACTGCTGGATGCAGACCTTGGCAAAGCTCCTGGCGTGCTCAGCACACGTCTCGTCGAACAGCTTGCGCTCGATGTCGATGTAGTGGGACCAGTATCTGCTCTTCAGGAAGGCAGCTTGGGTGAAGCAGGGCCGGAGGGATCTGACCAAGAAAGCCAGCGTGGTCATCAGCAGCACAAAGCACCATCCCAGAGCCTGCAGGGAAAAAGAGGGAACCGGGCCCATCACAGGCAGGCAGAGCGTGTGCCCAGCACTTCCCACCAGCAGACAGGAGCTCCCCTGGGCTGTGAATGAGCCTGGCTCCACTTTGGGCTGTTTGACATTTGGCTGCGTTTACATTGCAAAGCTGGACGAGGAGACACTATATACCACGTTGGTGCACCTGTGCTGAAATGTTGTTCAATGCACCCACATAGGCAGCACCTCTGTGCTTCTCACCTTGTATAGCATCAGCAGACAGTGACCATAAATAACACCAGACTGAATCCTGCACCCAGCCCTTGGTCCTGCCTCTGATACGACCTCGCTTCACCTGGGTCTAGGATGGTCTGCGTCCTCTGACTCACAGCTAACAATCATTCCAGATACTCCCCGGCTTTATGCAGCTGTCTAACCTTTTTCCTGAGCTGTTGGACTTAGTAACATCTATCATGGGCTAGCAGCAGTGACAGGCTTCCCTGTTGATGGGGTCTGACAGGAAGGGTGAGATCAGGGCAGAGCCAGGACCGGTCTGTCTTCTTCGCCATTGGTCTCAGCTCAGGCTGCCGCCAGGCTGTGCAGGCAGAGCTCACGAGGCTGAACCCCACTCTAAATGTAGCCCAGTAAAAGTGCACCTGGGAGTTGGGTATCTGGGTGCCATGTCTTATTTTTCAGCTCCCAGTGCTTCCCAGCAGCTGGGAATTAGAGTCTACCCAGGAAAATCTGCTTTGTGTCTTTGGACAAATCTCTATGCCTCCATTTCTCTTCTTAAATTGAGGACAGTAATTCCTGTCTGCTCTAAGGAGGTTCAGGGACAGGAGATGTTTTTAAACAGGAGTATTTGAGTGACCAGAGTGGGTTAGACCATTCTGTCTCCAGTGTGTCCAGAAGCAGAGGGCTTGAGAGGAATTAAGCACAGGACAAGTGGTTAGTGGCAATTCTTCATTTGAGGTTCTCTGGAATGGTTAATAAACACATGCTGGCTGTTTCCATGCAAGCAGCGGAGGCAAGTGGCGTAGAAGGTTGTCAGCCCATCACTTGCACTATAATAAGCAGCAAGAGCAATGACAGGCAACCAGTGTGTTACGGCAGGGGGTGACAGCCCACCAGCCAGGCCGTAACATCCATGTCAGCCCCTACTCAACTTGCTGTAAATAAATCTCTGTGTACAGCTTGGCTGTATATCGCTGCCCTGCAGCCCCAGGCTGCCCAGGCAGGAGGGAGGGACTGAATTATCAGGATGACCTACAGCTTCATTCTCTGCACCACGCTGGAGGCATAACTCTCTGGAGCTGAGTCTGAACACCTTGTATGCCTGCAAAATCACCTGTGTCCTCCTGCAGCATGATTTCAACAAGGAGATTCCCTTGAGGGAAGAGCTAAGGCTGGCCGTGCCTAACCCCAGGCCACCAGTGAGTGCACAGGCAGGATGCCTCTTACCTGCGAGATGCAGCGCAGGTACCTGATGGCCACTTCATTGGCGATGAACTCCTGTCCATTGTAGATCTCTTTGCAGGGGATGCGGGCAAGGACCCGCTTCATCTCCCCTTGGGAGAGGCCAGGGTGGCTGGTGTTGCCCAGGGTCTCCACAGGCACTGAGGTGCAGAAGGCGCAGGTGATGCACTTGCCATCCAGCAGCGTCACCGAGACCCAGACTGTTGGGGCAATCATGGCCCGCTGTACCATGGAGCAGAACATGTAGCGCAGCACGGCTGGGTCCTTCCTTCGCTGGCCCTGGGGTCGCCTCCACTCCTCTGCCAGCATGGAAATGTTGTTGTTCAGCACAAAGCCCAGCAGGAACAAGATGAGGGGGGGCACCAGGAGGATGCCCAGCCCATAGGCCAGGTTGTAGTGTGGCAGGCAGGGGCAGTTGAAATCAAAGGCTGAGTACATCTGGGCGCTGGCAAGGGCCATGATCCCACAGATGCCATTCATAAAGGACTCCTGGTTGGACTGGAGGAACTGGAAGATCATCCGAAACTTGTCCATCTTCCCTTGATGTGATTCCTCCCCTCACTGGAGTCCAAGCTGTGGCCTTGGTTTACTTCATTCTTTCAGGCCCCCGCTGCCCCTTCATTCTCCAAAGGCAGGTGTCGACAAGTCTCTATGCAGTTCACCGATTCATTTACACACTCTTACAGCCCCAATATTTAAAGCATTTTTTTTCTGCTGATTTTGCTGCTTGTAAAAATTCAGAGTTTGTTTCCTCCTGCTCTTCTTTGGGTCTGAGGGACCTGGGTTGTTTCTGGTTTGCTAAACGTGGCTTTGTTCTCCACGTCCCCATTTCTGCAGTCTCTCCTGGTCACCGGTCCCGTTGGCTGGAACGTGCAGGTGTTACCATGGCTGTGCCCTCCCCAGAGCAATCCGGGCAGAAAGGGGAGTTGGCTGGTTGGCCTCTGTGAACCGGTTTGCAAATGCAGGAGGTGGGTGCTCCTCCCAGGACCCAACGAGATGCTCCACCTCTGCGGTGCTGGCACACAAGGAAAAGCAGGATGCCAGAGCTTCCCCCTTCCTTCCATCCCATGAGCCCAGCAGGGTCTAATGCAAGTGCCTCACAGATCTGCCAGTCCTCTGGTCTGTACCTGCTTCTGCTTCACCAGGAAATGCCTTTTGTCTGTTTTATTCTGCAGAGGGAAGAGAAAAGAAAAAGAAAGGCAGACAAAGGAGGGATAAACCTCTTAGTGCTCTGGGATGTTGTATTGGTACCGCCAAGGTCTGTTATGGGCTCCCCTCCATCCTGCAAACATCCTCATTTCAGCCTGACTTACAAGACGACACCTGTAGCTCTTTGATTTTCATAGCCCTTTGCCCTCAGCGCTTGCTAAAATACCCTTCAAACCCTGGCGTGGCATAGTCTGGTGACATCCAGAGGCACATGGTGCTTTTCCTGGCTTTAGGGCTGGAGAAAAACAGAGCTGCAGGGAGGGCTGCAGGGACAGGGGTGCAGAGGAGGTACCCGGCTCTGCAGGCATGTCCTGCTGAGAGCATCAAAGCCCTGGGTGCCTCTGCTTTCTCAGGAAGCACTCCCTGCCCAGCAGAGCTCTGACATTCAGGTTTTTCCCTGGGATTTCATTTTCACCCACCTTCAATGAGCATTTCTGAAGGACTTGAGTGCACTTTGCTCTGAACGGCATCTGTTCCTGAGTGACAGAGGCTGGACAATTTTCTTGCTGCCATCTTTTATGGGTATAGTCCCAGTGCCTTGATAAATGTGGATGTGCTGGAATTTGGAATAGAAGAAGGATGCGTAAATCCTGCCAGTGACACACCTGGCCCAAGGGCAGCCGCTCTCCCCTGAGGGACTGTGTTTCCCAGAGGTACCAGGCTGTCTGCAAGCATGAACTCTGCAGAGCCCTTCCTGCCCTTCAGGCCAGCAGAAGGGCAGAGCAAGGACTACCCAAGCCAGCAGTGTGCATCCATTTAGCAGGAGAGGCTGGGGCTGGGATTTTGCCATATGCCTTGACCTAAGGCTTAGGTGTCTAAGGCAATGTTTTCTGTGTAACAAGTGCACGGTGCAAGGAGGACTGAGGTAGCTGGATGCTGGGCTGGCTGGTCCGTACAGCATGGGATTGTTGACAGTTTAGCCATGCCACATTACCTGGGTTTGGTAATTCAGTAGCAACACCAAGTGATGTGGACTGAAGCAGACCTGAATACCTGCCTTGCCCTTCCCACTCTGCGCTCAGGAGCAACCCAGGTGGAGCCAGCTCATGTTTCTGGTGGTTGTGTCCTGGATGTTGATGCTGGAGCGCAAAGCTCCCCCATCACTTCCATCCCTCTTCCCTTTCACAAGAGCACAGCCCTGTTCAGCCCACCGCCGTTGTCTCTGCAGACCTGGGGGCTTTCTGGTGCAGAGATCTGGTGCACATTTGCCAGCACAAAGCTGACCAGGCAGTCTCCTCCCCAGCTTGCAGAACTGAGACAAACACTAATGAGACGTGATAGCTGTGGCTGGGCCAGGCTTAGCTCCTACAGCACAAACCAAAAATAAGTGGATTGTGTTGCTGTTGCTCTCCTGCATTTATATTCCCAGTTCATAAAGCAGCTTTGACACGCTAGGATGCTCCCTCAAGCTGTCCAAAAGATGGGGGAATATTGGGACTACAAGTGGCCTTAAACCATCTTGTTGCAGTACTGACTACCTGCAAGGTGTTCAGTCTCTCTGCTTCAGGCACTGCCTGTGCTGTTGATTTGGGTATCAAGATGCATCTGACTCTGGGCACCAGCATGGCTGCATTGCTGGCTGTGAGATGTGTCACCAAGGCAAGCTATACATAGGTGGGTGGCATGCAGGACATACTTTTCCCCAAGGTTTTGCAGTGCATCAGTACAGAGGTAGGAAGCCAAACTTGGTGTTTTGAGCATTAGTCAGCGCTGCAGTTTCTGATGTCTCCCCCCACACCAGCCCTGGGGCTTGGTTGTTAATGCCAAGTCTACCCTGAGATGCCACCGTAGAGGTGAGCACAAAGCACGTGTGTAATACCTGAGCAGTCTTTGTTCTGCCCGCTACGGAGAGGTTAATTGCATGATCTCATTAAATGGGGAGAGATTTGGCTGCATGAATATAGATGAGGCTTATTGTATTGCTAGCTAAGAGCTGAGGCCGGCTTCCCTCTTCACCTGGCGAGTGTTTTTTTGAAGGGCAGTTCACATCAAAGCCTGCATGAATCAACCTCGTAAAAAGCAGAGAGCTTTTTGATCTCCAGGGAAGATCTCCATTTCATTAAACATGAACGAGGGGTCCGAGTCTGCTTGGTGTACAGCACCGGCAGTTCTCATTGAAGCCAACAATAAGTCAGTGGGATTCAGAACAGAGACCATAGAAGCCAATGCCTGGGTCTTTCTCTCCATGTTGCCTGTTAGGGAGGACCTTGTTTTTGTGAGCTTACCAACAGAAAGTTCACTCCAACCAATTTGCAAGAGAAGGCAGAGCTGGTGCTTCCTCTCACGAATCCCAACCTGATCATGCTTTGGAAACCAGGTCCTGGGAGAGATGGTACATACCCAAGTCCCTCCCAGCGTGGGGTCCTGTACCTGGATGCCAGGACAGACATCAAGCCAGGGAGTTGGGGAGGTCTTTGTCTGTCCCAGTCAATGTAGGATATAGAGAGGAGGGACATGAAAATGGTCACAATTCCCATCAGGAGAGTTTGGGAAGAGATTGGGGAAGTTGTCTTTGCAGTCAGCCCTGCTGTTTCATGGGCTGTTGACAGGTGAGGATCCCTGAGCATGTCAGACATGCCTGTAGGTCAAGCATCCAGCAGCCCTGAGAGACAGAGAGCTGCTACACACTCCTAGCAGATCTGGTGGGAAGGGACCACTGGGGATCATCTGGTCCACCCCCACTGCTCAAAGCACACTCAGGGACACATCTAATAGGGCTGTGAATATCTCCATGGATAGAGGTGCCACAATCTCTCTAGGCACCATGTTCCATCACCCTCAAAGTGGGTGTTTTCTTCTGTTTAAATGAAAGTTCCTGCATTTTGGGTTTGTGCCTGTTGCCTCTTGTCCTGTCATGGGGTGCCATATACCATTTTCCACAATGGAGAAGACTTCTCTGGCGTCAAAGGGGAACACAGCAAGGGACTCAGGGAGGATGGAAGGGATAAACGCCCCATCCAACTGGAGCTGCTCTGTGACCAGACTGACCCTCCCAGCAGCGTGCGAGCCTTTGTAGACATGCAAAAGTCTACGGCAGCGCCCTTACATCTTCTGGTTTTCTCCCTCCTGATACACATAACAAAACTGTTCCTCTTCCCCTTTTTTGCATTTTGTATTTTGTGGCTGCTCTGGGATAACTTAAAACCTGAGAACATGGAAAGCAGCATGCAAAGGGCAGCTGTGGACATCTGCTCTGAGCTGGTTAGGAAAATAGCAAATTTGACTAGCGTGGAGTCTGAACTGAGTCTCAGCCTGAGATTTGTGATCTTGTGTCTGAAAAAAGTAAACAAGAAACAAAATTTGAAGTGCAATGCTGATTTCAAAAGACAGCTCAGAATCTCCCCACACCTAAAGAGCTCCTGGTGGGAAGACCGCTTTTTTATTCCCAACTGGCACGAGCCACAGCTGGCCTTGTGCCCTCTCTGAACATGTCCATGGGAGCTCAGGGATTGAGCCAGAGCTGATTTTGCTATGCAAATAAGAAAATCCCTGCAGCCCATCCCTCTGCACCCCACAGCTCCCACCGGGCCTCAGCTGGCAGAGGGATGCATCTGCCCATGGGTGGGCTGTGGAATTATTTGGTTTCTGTGTGTTTTGCCAAGCATCTCTTCCCTNCCCCTATTCTCCCAGCCCCTCTACCTTGAACCCCTCACTCCCCGGGACAAAGTGAGCATCAGTGTGAGCCTCAGCCTGGAGGAATACATGTGTCTGTACTGGGTTAGTTTGCAGAAAAGATTTTAATGCATCCAAGCAGCAATGACAGCAGACAGAAATATCAATCAAACCGGCATCATGGTTGACACCGTCTACAACAGGGGCTGGAAAAAGGCAGGTAAGTAATTAGCATTAGAGGCTGAGAGATAAGGTTACATGCAAATAGTTTTGAAACTAAGGATGGAAATGCCCAACTAGGTGATGCAAGGATGATACTCTGGATAGATCAGTTTATACTAAAATGTAGCAGGGAAGTGTTTAAAATCTGTGTTCAGACTTCTCAGGCAGAGTCAGTGCATCCTTTCCATGGCCCAATGTCGGTGCTTACAGCAGCCACCCGAACCCCAGCGCAGTCCCATGGCTCTGGATATGTTAAGCAAACCTTCCATCTCCTTTTCCTTCTGCAAATCTAACCCAATCCACGGACACTTATCCAGAGGAATCTTCAATTAAATTTATGCTGCTCCATGAATTTCAGTGTGTTGCCATATTTTGTTTTGAAAATGCAAGGAAGTATTGATGGATTGTTAGAGGGAGGCTGAACAGTTTGGCAGCTGGACTGGGGGCAGCCAGAGCTCTCAGCAGATGGGAAGACGTAGGAGGTGGTTTTACCTTTTTGAGTAAACATGTTGGTGTGGTACTAAAAGACTTGCCAATTAAATTACTCCAGTGTCAGCACTGCTAACTTTCCAAACCATGTTTCACCGAAATGGGCAGAAGCTCCTCACACCTCTGCGAAGCTGCTGCTCCAGTTGGTTTGCATATGCAGTGATGCTGCTGCCTTGATTAAATCCTTCCTCGAGCCAGAAGGTTTTGTCATAGCTATACGGAACTGCAAATTCTCTAATATGACAAAAGTGCTACACAGAGCCCTTGGCTGAGAAATGTCATTAACAGTGTCTGAGTCTGGGACCTTTGGATCTTCAGACCTAGTTCATTTTGGAGGTTTTGCTAGGCAGGCTCTGGAGCGGAGCCTTTGCGGTTGGGGTTTTGGAAGAAGATGTGAGCACCGCTGTCATCTACCTACTGGTCCTTGCTTTGTGCAGAGGTATGGCAGTGCCCCTTCAGTGTCTGCAGGAGAAAGAGCCCTTTACACGTCAGTGTGCCAAGGGAATTTGGAACGGGTACCAGGGCTGTCTGCCCAGGGTGGAGGGGATCTCCTCAGGGGATGCCTCTGGGTTGCCTGGCTGACATCCAGAGGAGGTTTCTCACAGTACCACATTTTCAGAAGTTTATTCACCTGGTCCTGATTTGTGATGCCTCGGAGAAGATCTTCCTCTCCTTCATCCCCCTCTCCCTCCCTAGGCAGGTTGAAGCTGTGCAGTTTGATCTCTTGCCGCATGCTTTTGAAGAAGTGAAGGATGCATTTATGAGCAAAGAGCCGGCTGTGCTCACAGCAGGTTTCCTCAAAAATCTTCTGCTCAATGTCAATGTAGTTGCTCCAGTGACGAGCCTGCAGTAGGGTGGCCTGGTTGAAGCAAGGTCTGAGCCAGCGGGCGAGGAAAGCTGCTATGATAAGGATCAACAAAATGCTCCAGCCAAGTGCCTGAGTGATAAGAAATAAGCAGTGGAACAGGGGCAAGACAGGCTCAAGGACAGGCACGAGCTGTTTGCTTGTATCACCAAGACAGGGAATTTCTGTGGCTGGAGGGGAGATGTGGCATATCTGAACTCCCGTTCTTGATCTATCCCTGAAGTCCAGCACCCCCAAACTGGGCTCAGAGGGTCGGTCTAATCTCCTCCCAGTGAGCAGAGGACATTTTTCTGTTCATCAATAATTCAGTAGGATAACTGTTTGTAAAGTTAGCCTGGATCAGCCAGGCACTTGCTTTGAGCATGGGAGTGCCCCAGGGAAAGGGGACTTCAGTGCTCCCCTTCAGTGCTCGCTTATCTCCAGTGGAGCTTCATCTGCCACCTACACTGGCTCCAGGGCTCAGGAGTCCAGGCAGCAGGGTGAAGACAGCCCAGACTACATGCAGGTCCCTTTGGTAAGAAGGAAGGGCTTGTTTTCAACGCCCTCCCACCAGTCTCATCTCTGACCTGGCACTTCTGTACCAAGAGCAGAAGCTGGCCAGGGCTCCACACCCCATCGTGTCCTGTTCTCCTGTTGTTCCTGAGGAAACTGCTTTTGTCTGTCTCAGCTTGCACTGTCCTTAAAACACCGGGTCCTATCTGCGAGGTTAGCAGTTAGAAAAGTCTTCTGACATGGGACAGGGCCTTAGGAGACACCTATATTCCTTGCAACCTGCTTTTTATTATCTTAGTTTAGAAGTTGCTGGTTCTTCTAAAAGCAAAATTCTGTTAATGAAACCATCCTTTATATCCTTCATTTTCCCTACCTGAGTGACTCTGGAGATTGTCACTGAGGGTGGCAACATTTGCAGGCATAAAGAAGCAAAGAGCAGTCTTGCTCCCAGCCTGACCGTGGTGAAGCCATGACAAATCAAGGAAGAGCAGGAGCAGATGACACATGCCCTGGGCATCTCACCAACATGGGGGGCTCTGCCGGCAGTGACCTACCTGGGACCAGCAGCGCAGGTACCTGGACACTGCCTTGCGGGATGTGTTGTTCCTCATGAGCTCGTCGTCCTTGCAGGGCACCTTGGCCAGCAGCTGCTGCACCTGTACCAGGCTGACGTTGGCAAAGCCCACAAATATCTCAGGATCCACAGAGCTGCTGAAAGCACAGATCAGGCATTTGCCATCCAGGAGGGTGACTATGATCCAGACAACAGGGGCAACCATGGCTCGCTGCATGATGGAGAAACACATGTACCTGGGGCAGGAGAGAGAGAAGTGAGTGGGTAAATGCTGGGATCTTTCTCCTCATTCAGAACCTTGATGGACACAGGCTGCCCTATGCCAAGCAGCCCTCCTAGAACCAGGGATCTGACTCCCAGGACTGTTCCCAGCATTGCTCCAGCTAATGCCTCTTCTGCCCTGGGATCTCCTTGTTGTCGCTGCCTCCCAGTAAGATCTGTGCCAGTGCGTGGCAGTGCTCTGCGGGCTGCCTGCATTCAGTGCAGGGCGTGATCCTCTCATTATGTGCTTGCCTCAACTTTATACTTATGTCTCCCACGCACAAATCCTGTCAGCTCTCCCTTGTCTTCTTTATTCACTCTTTCTTTTCTCTATCAGCTCAGTTCATACCTGGAAAATCACTTTTCTCTGCAGCCTTTCTTGCCTCACTCCATGCCAACCTGCGCACTGGGTAAAACTTTGTATGTAACAGATTAAAGGTGATCCTCTTCTCCCTTCCACCAGTGTAAGTCAGTAAAAACTCATCTGAAGGGAAGGAAACCACAAGACTGTTGATAAAGAATGACTGTGATGGAAATGGCACTCTTTCTGCACATCTAAGTAGAAATGCCTCATCTTTTTGCACACATAAGCTCCAGGAGAAACCCTGTGTGTGCACAACAGGGCAGGCAGCAACAGTTTCCCAGGGTGGCAGCATAAATCCATCCATTGATGTGAAGGCACTCTGCCGTCCTTTGCTGGGATTAGGTGAGGCTCTGCCTTCATTTCTGCTGTTGTAAATGCATTTACCATGCCACTGCCCCTCCAGGTTTGTGGGGAAAGGTCTCAGGAGCTGACCTTAAGAGAAAATTAATTACCAGGAAGATCAAAGCTATGGAGGTGAGACAGCTAAGTGGGAGGTGCAAGCAGGGATGCCATTCCTGGTGCTAACCCTACCTGATGACAGCTAGGTCCTTCTTTCTGCGCCCCTGCGGTCGCCTCCACTCCTCCAGCATCACTAGGGACTGTCTGTTGAGGATGAGACCACAGAGGAAGAGGGCAACAGGGGGTACGAACATGATGCCCAAGCCATATGCCATGTTGTACCGGGGCAGACAGGGGCAGCTGAAGTCAAAGCAGGTATAAATCTTCACGCTAGCCAGGGCTAACAGCCCACAGATCCCATTCATTACAGACTCTGAATTTGACTGGAAGTACTGGAAGATCATCCGGAAACGATCCATCATGTTCTTTTGGCTAGAGGTGCTCCTCCTGGGAAATCCCTGGGCTGCCTGGCACAGCCTGTCTCCCTTCGCACCCTGCTTCTGCTGCCACGCGGTGGGCGACGCAGCTCAGCCTGCAGCTGGTTGGGCCAGGAGGATGGGGATGGAAGAGAGCTGCTGTGGCAGGGGGAAATCCCTGTACTGGGGCTTCTCCACTGGCACACGGATTTCACAGGTCTGTCTCTCGCCCAGTGCTTGTCTTCCAAGGCAGTTGGTAGCTCTTCTAGGTGAGCAGATGGATACAGCCTCCGGCAGCTGTTTTTCCCATCCTGTTTTTCATTTTCAGAGCTGCCCCACTTGCCAATCAGTGACAGCCTCCGGTTGTGTGGGGTCCCTCCCTCCTGGAGATGCCAACTCTCAATGGAGAGTTGGTGTGTGCCTGTGAGCTGCCCTCTTTGCTGATTGAGGGCTGTTGAGGGATTCGTTGGCCAGGAGAAACCGGGCAAGTCAAATGAGCTCATCTGTGCTACCGCTGCCACCCCGTTTCTTTTCAGTGAAGCAGGTCCCTAGCCCTGAGCGCGGCAGGGGGGAGGCAGGGAGCACATGCCTGGCTCTGAGCACGCCACATCACTACGAGCTCAGATTTCCCTATGAAAATGGGCTGAAAGGACCAACCCTTCAGTCAGGAGGCTGTGGGAATTGATAGCTTTCATAGCCTGGAATGGCACTTTGGGGCAAAGGCGGATCCCGGCTACACATCATACACGTACCGTGATGTTTGTACCATACCTACGTCCGTGTGCAAGGCCCTTGCACTGGGGCTCCTTCTTGCCCCTTGTCAGCGGGCATGGTGCAATCAGAGCAGCTGGCTCATTTTTCCCACGGGACAGGATTATCATCTTCCGTCCATTTTAAATACCCCAGAGGGAATTCCTCTTTTCCTCTCAAAAGTTTATTTTACAGATAAATACAGCTCATTGCCACACAAGTAAGCTCAGGTTTTTTCTGATATATTCAACGTAATTTTCCTCTCTGCAGCTTTCATCTGAAAACATTTTCAGATTTCTTCTCAGCTCAGGTTTCCACACATGTTCAAGAAATGGAAAAAACCCCGGGTGTTACGTTTAGCTATTTTGTTAAAAAAGAGAGGAACCATCTCCACCGAAGTACGTTTGCTGCCAGCACTGATGCTTCTGCCCGTGCTGGCTCCCATTGCAGGGCTGGTTGCCTTGATGGGATCGCACCAAAAGGGACCGGCAGCGAGGAGTACCTGTGGTTGCTCGCTTGCACAGACAGTGGGTTTGCGACCCGTGCCGACTCACAGGGCCACAATGTCATCTCCTCCGATCTGAACAGCATCTCGCGCTATTACTTTAATGAAATACGATTGCACCAACCGTAATATTTGTGTTCTCCTTTACCTGCGAGTGGAAATGACTGTTAATGTTCATCCATCAGCAGTGAAAAGCTGTGGCTAATTAGCTAATGTTCCCATTTTGCCATTATAGGACATCAGGATCCCTCCATTTTGCTGTTACAGGGCATCAGGACCCCTGATTGAACTCCACAGGTGATTTTTAGCCAGGGTGCAGCCTGCCTCGGTTCCCAACTGCGTTAATGCTCATATCGTTTCTCATTTAATGGCTTGCATTTATGTGCTGACTTGGGTTCAGGAAGTGTTGTGTACTCTCTGTAGAACAATTACTTTAGAGAAAAGGTTTTGCCTTTCTGGCTCTCCTGGGCAGAAATGTAGTAAAGGCTAAATGGTTCCTCACAGCTCAGGAAAATAAGATTTAAAAAGAGTAAGAAACATCCTTTGGACAGCACAAACTAAAAGGGAATTTTACTTCTCCCAAATGCAATTGCCTGGCCTGGATGTGAGAGGTCTGTAAAGGATGCCTCAGGTAATTACTGCGCTCTGTTGCGATCTGGGATCTCCCTGGTAATGCAGAGCTGAGACCTGGAGTTGTTGAATCACAGAAGAAAGGGAATATTCCTGAATTTGTGGCAAAAGACATCAGGATCTTCCTGGGGAGAGACAGAAAGGACCCTTGAGATAAGTAAATTGCTAGACATTGGCAAATGGTCGAAATTATTCTCAAAACTAAATACACCTAATTACTCAGTTCTTAGGGTGAAACAAAGAGGAAATAAGGACTAAAATCATCTATCTCCTCTCCTCCAGCAAGGGGACCTGCCCCATGTCCCCAACAGTGTAGCTGCCCTTCAGAGCCTGCTGCAAGGCTGCCTTTGGCTGTCTGGGGCTGTTGGACACCGGCATGTCCTCAGAGGAAGGCAGCTGCTTCTTGGCAGCAAATCTCCAAAACCGCGCTGGAAGCTGTTGTTCCTCAGTGCATCTTTTGGACATCCACATCGGACAACTCTTTGCTTTTGCCTCAGCACTGCAGAACGTGGGGAGAGGGAGGAGGACGCCCTTCCCCGCTCCTTTATGAGAGTAAGATACCAGCCGTAAGCTTTTGTCTCGGACGATGAAAACGGTGATGGGTATGGGTGCGGGAAACCCTCATCCTATAGGTGAGAGCCCTTTCGGTGTGCCACAGCCATCAGTCCCTCTTGCTTTGTGGAAAAGGATGGTTTCATCGTCAAAATTTCTATCGGTCATTTAAAATAAGACAAATTCAGCAGAACAGTATGGTCAGTTTTGTGCATGAGCCTGTGATGCTGGAGCAGCACTGATGCTCTGCACGCAGCATGCGTGCCTTTGGGGAGTGTGCATACCCAGAGCAAGCCCTATACATATATTTAGGTGGGAAGCAGAAAGCCAGCAGCACAGATCCAGTGTGTCTGGGGCTGTGCCCTCAGTCTGTGCCACAGTTCCACACTCACCGACGGACGGAGGCAGGAGCACTGTGGCTATGCCAGTAACCCTGCTTGCTCCCTGGGCTTCTGCAAACCCCAGCAATGAGTGAGCTGCTGGGGATATGAATAGCTTTGTTACACCTTGACATCCCTTTTCTGTGCTGGGAAAGGACCCTCTTTCCCCTAGGAAAGCTGGGGTCCAGGAGCAGGTATTTCACCTGTCCCAAAGCTTGCTCTGCTGGAAACATGCCATTGCTGTGAGCACTTGTCCCGGCAGCAAGGAAGGGCCCACAGGGCTCTATTGGGAGTGCTCCTGGCCCGTGGCATGGGAGATGATGTGTTACCTCATTAGGAGTCATTTGCAGTTGTTTATAACTTTGACAAATTATTTAATTACCTGGACCGATTTTTTTCTGACCTGAACATCGCCTAAGGCAAAATATTTTTACAAAACTGTTGCATGGGTTACTCAGCTGCTCCTGAGATGATGTAAAGGCACAGAAAAAAAAAATTCTTTTCCCGTGTTAAAAGGTTGATCTGCAAAGGCACAGCAGCTCTGACACACACCCCGCTCTGTAGTGGCCACCCCGCTCTGAGTGGGTCCTGCAGTTGGGATCCCCCCACCAGCACTGCAGGAGGCTGCTCCTTTTATCACCCTGCTCCTTTTTGTGCCCCTGTTGCTGGCCACGGAGTTACCCTGGGATCAGCTGGGAACACAGAACCAGCCGTGCGCGTTCCCAGACTGCAGGAGACGGCTATGAAATTAATTTGACTCTGAGTGCCTCTTCTTTCCTAATTTCTTGGCTCATTAACTGCCACACGGGGATGCCACCTCCACGTAGCGTTTGGTTAAAATGAGCCCTGTATGGCCACAGGGAGCAGGTACTGAGCCATGTGTGTTCCTCGCCTCAGTTTTCCTCTACGGGGGTAAGTGTGGATGCACACGGACACCCCCGCCGGGTGCTGGGAGGATGAGTAAGCCACTGGTGAAACGCTGCATCCCTGAGGCATGAGAGCAGATACATTCTCCCAGGTCACTGTGGGAGGACCGTGGTCTGGTCCCTCTTTTTGGCACCTCTCAGCTGCTGAACTTGAAAACCCNAGGGCTCTATTGGGAGTGCTCCTGGCCCGTGGCATGGGAGATGATGTGTTACCTCATTAGGAGTCATTTGCAGTTGTTTATAACTTTGACAAATTATTTAATTACCTGGACCGAATTTTTTCTGACCTGAACATCGCCTAAGGCAAAATATTTTTACAAAACTGTTGCATGGGTTACTCAGCTGCTCCTGAGATGATGTAAAGGCACAGAAAAAAAAAATTCTTTTCCCGTGTTAAAAGGTTGATCTGCAAAGGCACAGCAGCTCTGACACACACCCCGCTCTGTAGTGGCCACCCCGCTCTGAGTGGGTCCTGCAGTTGGGATCCCCCCACCAGCACTGCAGGAGGCTGCTCCTTTTATCACCCTGCTCCTTTTTGTGCCCCTGTTGCTGGCCACGGAGTTACCCTGGGATCAGCTGGGAACACAGAACCAGCCGTGCGCGTTCCCAGACTGCAGGAGACGGCTATGAAATTAATTTGACTCTGAGTGCCTCTTCTTTCCTAATTTCTTGGCTCATTAACTGCCACACGGGGATGCCACCTCCACGTAGCGTTTGGTTAAAATGAGCCCTGTATGGCCACAGGGAGCAGGTACTGAGCCATGTGTGTTCCTCGCCTCAGTTTTCCTCTACGGGGGTAAGTGTGGATGCACACGGACACCCCCACCGGGTGCTGGGAGGATGAGTAAGCCACTGGTGAAACGCTGCATCCCTGAGGCATGAGAGCAGATACATTCTCCCAGGTCAATGTGGGAGGACCGTGGTCTGGTCCCTCTTTTTGGCACCTCTCAGCTGCTGAACTTGAAAACCCTTTGCACCTGGCTGTGTTTATTCAAGGGACAAGGGTTAATGCTTTTTCAAGGCTTAGAGGATATATGTTATCTTGTGTTTAAGTGAAGGCCATTAACACCATAAATCACCTTTGCCAGCAGCAGTGCCTGCAGACCAGTATGTTGTTTACCTGTAGTTCAGGTGGGCCTGCTGCTAACCCTTGGGCACACAGGGGGGCACCCCTGAGAGCCTGTCTGTATGTGCCCAGCAGGTTGCAACTAGGCTTTATTTTCTAGTACATTTTTCAGACAGTTTAGGGACCAGTCTCCCAAGGGTATCTGAGGACAGTGGAGCAGCCTCATTACCTTCTTTCTCTGCAAAGCTGGCAGAGGATTTTACCCCTCACTGTCTGGAAATCTTTCAGCACCTTCATTTTCTCACAGCAGAGGTCACCTTCCATTTCACCTGCCCGTGAAGAAGGACATGGGCAGCATTTCCTCCCTCCAAGCACTGTGCAACCTCCTGATGGTCACTTGCAGCAGAGACAAATGGAAGCACTGTTGGCTCTGTGGGGCAGGGACCACCTGAATCTGAGTATTTTTGCACAGCTGGTCACTCTGCCCAGACTAAGCAGAAAATGCATAATGACCATTAAATGATTAATGACATGCTAGCAAAAATAATGGCAACATTGTGAAATGTAGTTTGTCTTCACTAATAATGTTCTCTGGAGATGAGATACTCCTGTGTTCTGCCTTGTAACTTCATTAAAGCACCAACATGCCGCTGACTGCCAGCGAGGAAATATATGGCTTAGTTATGTGTTGTTCTTCTTAAGAGCCCATAGTATATTGCTCTCCTGGCGCTTAGCTTTTTGGCTTAAGTGGAAGCCCTGTTTCCTGATCTCTGCATTATCCCAACCTTGACCTAATTCACACAATTTGTGACGGAGAGAGCTTTTTGCAAGGCCATTTATCTGCTTGGCTTGGAGCTGATGCTGCAGCGAGATTATTTGAGATGGAGTCTCTTCTCATCTCGAGAGTGAATTAGGGAATAAGGTGGAGAATTAGGGAATCAGGCTGATCTCTTAATATCCCAGCTCAGTGATTTTCAGACTTTTTCTGATTTGCTAACGCTCTCGTACCTTCTAACAGAGGTGCAGGCCCCAGATAGCAGATTTAAGGCTACTGACATTTAACTAGCTTTTCCCGTTATTTTTCTGAGACTCTTAAAATTAGGCTCCAACCCTGGGGAGTCCATAGTTTACAGGCTGAAAACCACTGATAACAAACTTTTCTTGAGATATCAGTTTGTTTTCAGTTTGCAGAGATGTCACAGAAACTACTTAGGTGTTTAAAAGGAAATGGAGGTTGGGTGATGAAACACATCTCAGTGCTGTGACCCTGGGCCTCTGCAGCCGTTAGGGTTCAGGGCTAACACAGTCCTTGTCTCGTGTGACTACTCCAGGAAGCAGACCACGTCCTTCGATAGCTGGATTCATGGCTTTTAAGCCAAAATTTCTGGCTGTACTGTGTCATTAATTCACAAAAGACCCTTATGTAAGTCACAGCTAAAAGCTGATTCTGCCACCTATTTTTTGCCACTGTTCAGAGATGCTCCTGGTTAGCAGGTGCCTGAGTACTCGACTTGCAGATGTTGCCTGCCAGTTCTCAAATCCCATGCTCAGGTTAGTTTACCGTCACTCTTCTCCTGGCTGTTATGTTGAAATGACCATAAGATAATAAAATCTTGTTTGATATAGCCATAGGGAATATGGCTTTATAAAATAACTTCCTTATTATCCTTCCACATGTCATTACCAGTTGTTCCATGTTGACAGTCAAGAAGACATGTCATGTACAAAGTACTGCTTTCTGTTGACTCTTACCAGCGATTCAGGCAGTAATAATTTGGGGTCCTAGATAAGAACTCTTGGATTTTCAAGATGTAAGTCAGAGCACAGATTTCTTCAAACACTCCTGTAGGTACAGATATGTTGTTACAACACGAATGTATCTGTACTGACTGTGACCGTGGTTGAATTTAGTACACTTTTGGGATGCACAAAAAATGATGTATGAGTTACCCAAAGAAAAACTGTTTAGTGTTACAGATCTTTTGTAAGGAGTGATCCTATATTTCTCTAATTTTTATGTCAGGAACAGAAGACGTTTGTAAAGATAGAAAGAGAAATTTGTTAAGAAATTTCACTTTTTCTTCTTTTTCACAAGAATTTTTTTTTTAGTCATAGCCTTAGGAAAGAACTGTGAGTTTGAGTCAGGTGTAGAGTTATGAAGAAGCATCCCAGTGTCACTGCTGTGCACTCTGGTGCAGTAGAGCAGGGGCTTGATAAAGGGGGAGCTAGGGCTGTTTGCAGCCAGAGGGACTGGAGCTGGCAGGACGGGAGCAGAGCAAAGCCTCTAAATGGTGTTGAGAACACCTTTATTTGGTGCAACACAAAATGATGCACCGGTCTTAAATAGTGCATTTAAAGACAGCAAACTTGTGTCCTTGTGCTTGACTTGCAGAGGGACCCTTCACCGTGGAGTCGTGCCGTGGCTCCCGCCTGCCCGCAGCCACTTCAGCATGCACTGCCATATGCTGAAAGGGCTGTCTGTCTGTTGGTCTGTCTGATCACACCCAGATGCAAGAGGGGGATTTTGCAGAAGTGCTAAGCACCCCTGGAAGCAATGCCAGGCAGATCAGCACTGCCAGCCCAGCTGTGCTGTTGCTCAGTGATAAAGTCACTGAACTCCTGCAGCATCGATGTAGTGCTGGAGGCTGAAGCGCAAGCGAGGTTGTCATTCAGGACACTTGTGCTTGTCTCATGTATCTATCTCAACTGCACATCTTTATTAAATTTTAAGAGGTATCAGGCATTTTCTGGGCTGAAAGTGTGGTACAACAATGTTAACTCTTTCTTACGCACTGCAAGTATACTGCAGCGGTTGGACTTGTAACTGAGAGTGATCCCGCTGGCAGGGCTGGGTGATGGTAAGGGTTGTGATCTCCACTGCTCTGTGCTGTAAACCATGAATCTGGAAGAGGAGTTTCCCAGGAAAAGTGAGATATGCATCAAGACTTCGTAACTGAAACACTACAGATGTTTTCTTGTTACAAGAAAACCCAGTCTCTCTCCACAGGGGTTAAAATTAATCTCATCTTTGTGCTCCTTTGTGCTGTAAGGTGGGACATTTACTCTTCCAGTGCCTTGTGTAGTTATTAATGCTTGTTTACAGTGATGATTTAAAACCCTGGATGTGCATACAGTGAGGCATGGCATGTGCTTTGCAAAGGTGTAAACCATCACATACAGCAGTATTTCGTCTGGTCGGGATTTGGGTTTGGGTTCTCTCCATGTCTCAGGTATCCTTCAGGTACCAGTGCTGACATCAAACTTACATTGGAGCGAGTCACAGACAGAAAATTCAGCTTATTAAGGGATTTCTCCACAGAGAAAAAAAAAAACCCAGCAGCTCTTTCTCATCAGAAGCCTTTACTCACATCCTTTGACAGCCCCCTTTGCCTACCACCCTGGCCGCCGGCGGCACAGTCACAGGGAGGAAGCCTCAGCCGCTCCTCATCCGAGCAGACTCGGCCCCGCACGGGCGGCAGCTGCAGCCGCTGTCACCGGGGTTGGAGCTCGCATGGGAAGGGCTGAGCGGCTCTGACATCTCTCTACCCCTAGCTGCTGCTGCTTTTCTGAAAGCCTTTTCTTCCAGATAAAAATCTATCTTGTCTTACAGACTGCTCTGATTCAGAGTATCTCAGCTGGAGAATGGCTTTCTTTTCGGGCGGTTCATTCAGGAGTAGTGACGACAGCATTGTTTAGAAACTGCGAAGAAGGCATCTTAATCATGCAGGCAAATATAAAATTTTCTCTCCTAGCTCTTCTCCTTATCTGCTGCAATGAAGGAGCTTTTCCAAGTATCTAGGGATCAGATAACAGCTTAAATATTATGGAAGTCATGAGAGCTTGTTACCCAGCATAGGTGTATACACACACACTGCTGTCTGGCCATCAGTTCCTCTGCAAAATAATAAGTCACTTCTGATCCTAAGTAAAATCCGTGTTCTGCTATAAAAATACCATTTCATTTACCTACTGATGCTAGGGTCATCTGAGCTAAAACACACATCCCTGAAGCATTTAAAACTGGTGCTTCACAGTAACTGCAATTCGTCTTCTGGCAAAATTAAGAGTCCTGTTTCACAAGGTTGTCTTGTCATCTAGCTGTTGACTTTATCTATGTATAAAACCCACATTCTCCCATCATTAATCTTCTTCTCTGTGTATATTTATGGTATTTATATAGTGGTGAATGTCTCTAGAATGCTGTGAACACAAATGTATTTATCTGATTACAGCAATTCTTTCTCCCAGGAAAATAACAGCCTGCCTTAACCTTCTCAGGAGGGTGTCTTCCTTTCACCAGCAGCAGATATTCTTTGTGATGACAAGTGGCTTGTGGATGATCCCTGTGGCAGATTTTGTTGGTGCTCGGTCATGATAAATGGGAAACCAACAAATCCTAGGAAGCTCAGGATGTTCAGACTCGAAAGTACAGTTTTCCTTTCCCTGCCCAACTCTTATTTATTCTCTCTCCCACGTTCTGACTTTGGAGCTTGGTTCTGAGCTTAAAATCTTCAGAGCTTGAGCTCTAACACCTTATCAGAGGGAAGATGTGAGGAAGAGGTGGCTGCAGATTGCTTTAGGTTTACTGCTGTGTTGCTGGGTTCTGGCATGCTCCTGCTTGATGTCCCCACATACATCATCACGAGGAGTAATTCATATGTGTTTTTAGAAGAGGCAATCCCAAGAAAGCAATAAACTTCATCCAATGCAGCAGGTAATCTTATAGAAACTGTATGGTAAAACCATCCAACCATCCCAGACCCCCAACAAGCTCTCATAGACAGTTAAGGACAAAACCACACCATCATCTGAGACAGATGGTTCTTCACAAAACAGGCTCTGCCCTCTCAGTCCTGGTCCTCAGTGCAGAGCACAAAATACCTTTGGAAGACAAGATTATGGACGGCAATTTATAACTTTTCTTCATACTAACATCCATGGATTCAGCAGAAATGATCTTTTAAGGCACATTGCAATTTTCCGTATTCTCTGTCCCAAGCTAAATCCCCACAGGCAGTAATTATGTGCTGTGCCTTGTGTCCTGCAGAGAATAATCATCTTCTCACTCTGCGTTTGGTAACATCCCGTCTCTATCTAACCACTCCTGCCTTTACGAAGCAAATAGCTAGAATCACGTCGTATGGGATGATAGGATCTTGTGGCATCGTAATAGCCACTCCTCTGCTCCTTCAGCTTTTATCTGCGGTAACAAGGATTTGGGTATGGACCTTTTCCAAGAGCTCTGAATGCCTCTGAACTGGTCTGTCTTAAACCTCCTGGGGAACTCAGTATCTTGACTATGGTACCACACACAGGATTAAATATGCTCTTGTGAGTTAATCCCTGTCCCTCCATCAAGACCTTTCATGGGCAGACCCCCTTGTGCTCCCCAGCCTCTTCCCCTCCCTTCTCTATAATGGGAACATGTCCCTTTGAGCTATTTATTTTCTTTAAACTTCATGAAATTTGCCTTTTTCTTTAGCTGATGGCAACACCTCTCTGCAAAATACCATGCTGTTGTGACTCTGAGGGGCACTACAGAAAATATTTGAGGTCCACATCAGAAACAGTTCCGGAATGACAGCACACATTAGTGAGGAGGGTCAGGAGAACTGATCTCTTGGCGGCTTGGTCACAGTCAGGGTGCCTCAGCAGTTAATGGCCAAGCAGGTTTCTTGCAGTTAATTTCCCAGCCACGAAGCAGCATCTTTGGCTCAGCTCAGCGCCTCTGCGCCATTTCCGGAATTCACCTCCACTTTCCCAGCCGTCTTCTCTCTGTCTGGCGTCCCTGCATTCCTTGCCAAGAACCACCATTGCTCGTTCGGAGTTAATCAATCATCTCTGTGTGATTGAAGCTGATTTTAGGGGGAAGCAAGCCAGCAAACAGTGGCCACAAAACAACCACAAACCAGCTTCGCCGCTGCTGGCTACAAGCAGCATCCGAAACTGACGTCGCTCAGGCGTTTGCTGGCTTCCAGCCACAGCTTTCTGACCTGAGCAGGGAAGCAGAACGATTAAGCCATGTAAGTGCAAGTCAGGGATTGTATTTTGTGTTATTTCAGATTAGCAAATTCTCAATCTCTGCATCTGGCATAATCATTGTTTTACTGCCTTTGTCTTCTTTTAGCTAAAAGTGAGCTCTGGAAGCAGACAGAAGCATTGCAAACCCAGCTCTTGATATCGAATTCCTGTCCAAAATGAGGCTAAATTCTACCCTAAAGGGTTCTGACTACTGCAAAGACGGAGGGTGTGAAAATAAGAACTGTAAGAATTATATAAAAGCAAAAACCCTGCCTTGGCAATTGGCCTTAACTACTAGTAAGGCTGAAACGAGGGCCTTGACATATTCAATTTGTGGAAAAGAAAGTTGAATAGTGGAACTACAATTCATAAAATCTACCGCTGGATCAAACAGAAAAACATCGAATGAGCTCCACTGACATGGAACTTGCAGCTCAGCAAGTTCAGACTGGAAGGTACCTGCAAGTTTTTAACAGACAGTCATTTAAACATTGCAAAAATCAGCCTAATAGTGTAGTAGCTTCTCCTTTACTTGCAAGGGGAATTTATTTTCTAAATGTCTCTGAAACACTGAAAATCTTGTCATTAATTCATAGGCAGAGAAGGAAAATTTCCTTTTGAATCCAGTAGACATAACTCATACAGAGTCCTTTAGAAGAAATAATAATGTCAGGAGTATGTTAATCAGTAAATGAGAGCTGAAAATCTGTATCTGTTCGTGAAGTGAGTAATGATGGGTGATGCTCAGTTACTAGGCTCTAATGCCGCCTGCAGGATTTTAGTGACAGCATGAACAATACGAGTGGAGCAGTTCATATTGGAATATTTATTCATATGAGAAGGGAGTGTTTAGTCCTTATGTTCACATTTATCAGAACCCAGTGACAGTATCTGATTTCATATTATGATCTGTTGTGCAGACTGGAAATTTTAAGAAAAGAACAGATCTGTCAGCAAGATTCAAATAAGCCCTGTCGGGGACCTGGTTTAGTTGTGCATTTCAAGAGTACGTTTTTGAAACGGATGCTAGCAGTTCCTGGCTGTCAAGCCAAAATTAAGGCTGGTATTTTCCTGTGGGGTTAGTCGTCACCGCTGGGGGAGAACCGTACCCTTGGGAAAAAAAAGTAGTTGCACCTGTTCTGCTGAATTCAGCAGTCCCTGATATTCTCCTCGTGAAAAGTGCTTCCCATCATAAATGCACTACAAACTGTCTTTGAGAATCAACGGGTCTTTGTGATACGAAACTTGACATTTCTTAGTTTCTGGCTGGCTCCCACCATTTGAGTCAAAGAGCAAAGAAGAGAGACGGTGACTTTAGACGCTACCAGAAGGCTGCACATTCAGTGCCACCAGCAGGGCTCTCTGTAGACTGGGAGGAGAAGGTTATCGCTGCTGTTTTCAGGTCATCTTTTTGAGATTCAGCCAACTTCAGTGCAATCTACTTGGGACTCCTCACGGTGGCCGGGACTAAATTAATGAGCAGCCTGGTCAGCCTGCCCAGAGACCTCTGAAGGTGGTGGCGTTCAGCTTCAGGAACTACACAGGGGCTGGCCAGCTTGGATGGGAGCTTGTCAGGAAGACAAGTACTGGATGTGTCCTGTTTCTATGACCAGTCTGATGTTGCGCCTAATGCGGGAGGACCATCTTGGTTGTCTGGCTGTTTGGTACTGCTTTTGTCATTCCGTGTGCTGGTGTTGGGGGGCTGTTTGCTGTCTAGGGGCTCTGCAGACTGTGAAAGACTGGGAAGCAGCAAAACAATCTTTCTTATTGCTTTAAGTTTATTTGGAGTTTGTAAGTCTTGGAGGCTGTAAAGCTGCACTGCTGTCCTGGAACCAGATGGGGAAAGGTTAAGGCGTGTGGATAGGAATAGGATTAGGTCGGTCCATCACCATACTAGCAGTGGTTCCAGGGGCTGTCAGCAGCCCTTCCAGTGAGGAATGTGTTGAGAGGGAAAAGGAGCTGGACCAAAAAGGTGTTAAAACATCACCAGTCCTCACATGCAATATCATTAGGAAACACTACCATAAAAACCCCTTCACCTGTAGGCAAAACAACATGTAGGGTCAAGACATGCTTAATACCTTGACAGTTGACTACTGCCTAGGGTACCAAAGCTGTTGGGTGCCTTGCCTTAGATAATCTAAACCACCATTTCAGGTACTGAGGATGTCAAACACATTTAGAGGTACAGCCTAACAGCCTTTAACACACTTCCCGTTTCTCTATACTGACCACATTTAGTAAAAATTTGTTTTCTCCCGGTATTGCTTGAGGATGCTGACTTCTCAGCATAATGTAAAGTTGGCTTGTGATGACCCAAGCAGAAATCTGGGTACCTCCACTGTTAATTTGAGCAGTAAATTTAATTAAAAGCAAATATTTGGGTGCAGAAATAGGATATGAGGTTGGCACTGGCATCTGTCATCAAAATTTTGGTTTGTCTGTGCTTTAACAGAAACCCATTTAGATCTGCAAAGAATGTAAGATCTTCTTTAGAAGGCAAATATCCCTCAAACTCTATGTTCTGCGACAATCGTCTGCCTGCTGCCTCAGTAGAAATACCCACCATCTTGACAGAGATAAGAAAGTGAGACTGCAGGGAAGGTCCATTGTCCAAGAAAATGTTTAAAGGGAGAAATTACCCAAAAGTAAAGTGAATGGGAGCAAAAAACCCTGCAACACTGGTCAATCTAGGTGGTGGTAAATTCACTGTAATGTGCTAGGGAGGAATCTCTGGCTTGTACTGCTGGAAGTAGGGGGTTCAGGCTGGCTTACAGAGGCTGAAACTCCAAAGGGAAGATCAAAGGCTTGACTATTAGCCGTGCTAAATTCCTGTTAGATTTCTCTTGTAGATCAAAGGACCCTTTAAACAGGGAGGAACTGATTCCCCTGGAAATAGCCACTGCTCAGTACTGGCCTTTCATGTAAGCCCCAGTTTAGTGGTGAGATCTGGGCCTCTGGGATATGGCACAAGTGTGCCCCTTGAAGATTTCTGCTGTGGAAGGAAGCAGCCTTGGTGTTGCTCTAACATACACTTGGGGCTCGGCAAGCCCCACCGAGTTCCCCAATTTGGGGAGCACAATAATCTTGAAATAAAAGGGGTTTAAACCCTCCTCACTTAAGTATTGCAAGAGTATAAGTGATAGTGGCATGCCAGAGCTCAACAAATGTGACCAGTATGTGTGGGGGAAATTCATAGTTTCTAACCACCCTACTTATTCCCCCTGTTAATAATTGTCTTCATATTATTGACTTTGAGCATAGTTCATAACAAATACACAAGCAGCACTTTGCAAAATGGCTGCTAGAAAATGTAAAACCTCTCCAGCTTCTGCTTGAGAGTCAGACCCTTACTATGACCTCTGTTGCATAAACATGCTGACTTTGCTCGTTAAAATGGAACTTCCCAAAGGAATTGATTATCCAAAGGAAGTGATTCTCTTACTTTTGCTCTTTTTCTTGCTCTTTCATATAGGGCAGTTATTGGATTTGTACGTATTTCACACAAGAAGCTTCAGAGAGAATGTAGCAACCAAGCAAAAGAAATGGAAAGTCAGAAGGTGATAATGTAAAGGCACGTCTACAGCTGACTTGAGCTGGGTCTGGAAAAACCTGTGAGAAGACAGGGCTCCTTAATCCGTCAGATGAAGACACTGCATGATGCAAGGCTTGGACGTTCGAGTTAGCAAACTTGTAGCTAGACGGTGTGCATACACTTTTAACTGCGAGGCCAATTGTTGTTGCGGTAACTTCTCTTGAGTATGAGAGCTCTGCTATTGCCCACTGCTTTTAAGTTTGGGTGCACATCTTCCTGAAAACGCTGCTGTGGATGAGCCCCAAATTGTTCCTGTGGTGGCAGGATCACAGGGTGGAATTTCACGTCCTCTCTTGCACCAGAGATGCTATTGGGATGTTGAATACCATGGTCCGTGCTGGTCTCCACGCAGCCATGCTGGCTGCTGCGGCAGGCTTACAGGGCACTGCAGCAGAGGAGTTTGTTAATTTTTAAGGCAGATAAATGAAAAAGCTTTGCTTGCTTTTGTGGCAAGTATGTCCTAAATAGGAAGGGCAGCATAGAAGAGCTTCTCTCCATGAAGCTGCTTGATGTAAAATTTAGTAAGTAGTTAATACAGGGCAAGAGATCTCAACCGAGCAGCTGCAGAGCAAGAGAGAGAGGACTGTAGGAGGACTGTAGGAATAAGAAACCCTGTGAAAAGTCCATGCAGTCTCTCTGTGCCTTTCTCCCTCTTCTGAAAGCTTCTCTTTTCTGGCAAATGTGAAATAAAATGCTGACTTTGAACAACTGAGGGGAACGAGAGCCAACCACGGCTAGGACAGGTTTTCCAGAGCCTGTGGGGCAAGAAAGAGTATGAATTACGCAGTGTGGGGTGCAGGGTTGGCAATAGGACAGAGGTTCAGGGTATATGAGTGGGCTGGATGCAGTGTGTCTGTGAGCATGGGCTCATTTCTGCCAAAAAGAAGGGGGCACAATGACAGGCTGATGGATGCTGGCAGTCAGGGTTAACTAAAGACAGGAGTCAACCCCGTTGTCCTGCAGGATGGAGCTGGGGTTCTGAAAAGCTTAGAAAAGTAAGTCTAGTAGTTTGATGCCGTCAGGAAGAGGAACCTGCTGAGCTGCACAAGCATCAGTCCAGGAGAACGATTTTCCCAGCAGCTGCCAGGACGGATGTCTGTGTGTATGCGAGGCACCAAAGCATCACGTGCTACTGTGGTTCTGCCCTGAAGGTCAGGCAGCAGCTTCTGATCTCGTGTAAATTCTGTGCTGATGAGCGGGTGAAATGCTAATGTAAAGATCAGAAAATTAACAGAACAAATCTGGAGCATCGCGCTGGCCGTACAAAACATGTTTTCCCCGTGTGCACACTGTAGAGCCAGTGTGTCACGAAAGATGGAAACTTCTTTCCTACCCCACTTGTAAAAACCAAGTATCTACATTCCTTACAAAGGAGGTGACTTAGGATTTAGCTTTCTCAGGGAGGGAACACCAAACTGGATGATCACTTGTCATGATGACTTTTTGTTGACTGCTGTTTGAGACTAAGCATTTAAATGTTGATGAGGCCTTACATCTACTGACGCGTTTCCTCTCTTCACTTTAAGCTAATGTTTCTAGAAGTACCTTCTCAGACTGTGCTGGCTGCTGCTGTGAAATCTGTTGTCCTGTAAGACACAGAAACCCACAGGCAAGAAGTTGTTCGCCTCTGACTGAGAGCAGACTTTTGTCATCCGATCCTGTTTTAATTCATAATGCTGAATTTGCTTCTGTCCCATCTGACTCTTACACCCAGCTCCACACCGGTTTCAAAGATGATGGCGATGGGGGCAAACCTTCCTCATGTAGTAGCTGCAGGGCATTTGTTTTGGGGTGATTCATGCCACATCAAGAATGCCATTGGCCAACTGTCATTCAGGCAATTAAAAATACATAAATTAGGAGATTAGCCCAACAATTAAGTGCAGTGAATATCTCCCAAATGATCTTTTCTCCCTGCAGCATGCAGATCTGTACATTTCATGGGTAGATGTGGCTTTTTCTTCCACATCTGTTGAAGTTCTGATGCCAGGCAAGTTAAGGAACAGCTGACTTATTTTGCAAATCCTTCTTAAATATATAAGGCAAAGAATTATATTAACAGGTGTGTGAAATCAGCAGAGCCCAGTGGGTCAAACCTTGCTCTGGAAGGGACATATGGCATATCTCCATCTTCAACTCCTTTGCTGCTTTGAATGCCACATAGGCCAAAGCAGCTTGTTGCCTCGGTTTCTTGATCTGAAGATGGAGGAAAATGGGAAACATGAGGGAAACATTCACTGCTTTGGATTATTGTTGGGATTAATGTTTCTAATACGTGTAAAAGGTGGTCAAGCCATGGTGTGTCCAATTTCTTAGCACCCCCATTCAAGTGTATGCCAGTGAGTGGTCCAGGCTGCTGGACCCTACACATTTCAAAGCCAAAATGACCCAGGCAGCATCCACTCACTGCTCTATGCTTTATTTTGTGATACTCATCCTCTGGGTCATGCCTCCTACTCTGAGTATCCTCTCAACTATGAATTCCGACATGTGTTTGCCCAAGTCTCTGGCAGTGCTGGCTCAGGCTTTGTGTGCACTCCTGTTCTTGTGATTCCTCATAATTACACCTTGTTTGTGGTTGCCTGGTTTCTTGTGTAACCCCTTGAGGGATGGTGTGCCTAGAAGGCACAAACACAGGCTTTGCAAACAGAATTTTTAACTATATTTAATTTGTAGCTGCATAATGCTTCAGAGTTAGAGATTTTTGCAAAATACTCAGAGTCCTTAGCTGGTCTTGCCCTCTTCATCGTCTGAAAGCATTGCCTGCCCACCCAGTCTAGCAATCCGTCTGCCCATCCTTCTCCAACGAGCTCTTTTTGCATGTAGATGTTACCCTCTAGCAGTCTCACAAATCCTCCTCTACAACCAGTCTCTCTCCTCTTTGACGTATGCCTGAGCTGAACAGCTGCAGCTCAACCTTGTGCCTGGCTTTTGGGTAGAGAACTCATGGGGTTTGTCGTGATTTAAGGCAGTAGATGTTGTTCCATGAGCAGATGCAACTGGGCAGTGGCTTTCTCCTTGTGTTTGTTCATAACGATAATTGTGATGTTAGGACCTTTCCCGGAGCTGATGCTCATTTCAGATGAAGTTCATGGACTGACTGCATTGTCTCCACTTATTTCTCAGAACAAATTACAAATTGATGGTCAGCTGCCCATGTGCAAATACAGAAGGTGGAGGGGAATCAAAATTCAGTGCAAGCTCATTCTGCTCTCTCACACAGCATCCTCTCTCCATCAAACCCCCACTACCTGACAGGATTGATACCAAGACATTTCATGTCTCTAATTAGCCAATTCAATTGATATCACTAATACTGAAAAAAAAAACCAAACCCCATATTAACTTACTGGCATGAAAGCCCTGAAGTTTTGGCAAGCTGTTCCAATGCTCCCTGTTGCTGCAGCACAGGAAAAAGGCAAAACTCCAGAATCAGTATGATCCTGTTTTGTCTATCGAGAGCCCCTGTGATCACAGAGCATATTTTTCACCCTGCTCAACATTTTCTGCAGGAAGAACTGACATAAGTTGGCAAGGACAGCAAGGCAGCCCCTCCTTCTCACTTCTCCAACCAGTGTCAGGAGCAAATTCAAAGGCTCTTTGATAAAGCGAACCAAGATACGATCACAGCAAAACCCTGGTGCTGTTTTGCATTCCTCCCCACGTTGTTAACCGCAGGCTGCAGTGTCAGGCAAAGTGAAGCCCATCCCTCACAGAAGGGGAACATGTTGCTAAGGCAGATCTATACGGCTTCCACCTTCCACTGATGTAACTATGCTTCACCTCAGTTCTCCAAGGTGAAAAGGGAGCTCCATGTGGAGTATAGTTTAATATTCACGTTACGGTACCAAAGTTAAATTGTAGCCTTTTGTCTAAAACTCAGAGTGGGTTTGGTGGAAGTGGAAAGCACTTGGTCCTTCTGGGATCGGGTCCACCATGCAGCGACTAGTGCGCAATGTGTAGCAGCTGCATGATGCATGCGTGAGTGCCTGTAATTTGATGGACCACTGCAGAGAAATGTTTCCTGTGCTATTATACGGGTGTTCCCTGTGCCTCCAGTCCAAAACTCTGGTACCTTTCCTTTTTCAAGATCTCTTTTATACAATGGGAAGATGCCGCGTTCCATTACAATTTGCCTTATGATGACAACTCTTTCTGCCACATAAAACATGAAGCTTCTCAGAAAAGTGACAGTCCTTACTCAAGACCTCTTAAAATTCAAGGACGGGCACAGAGAGAGATTAGGGAAAAGGAACTGAGAAAGAACGTGGATTTTTTTATTGGTTGCAGACAATTAGGTTCAGCAGAATGGAAGGTATTGTATGACGAGGAGCTGGAGCAGCCCATCTAAGGGCTATTCCAGTCCCGTGTTTCTTTGTGGGCTCTCTGTAATGAGCTGGCTGGAAATACAATGTTCACAAAAGATATAAATAAAGACATGTCTCTGTCTCACTTAATCTCTGTCCCACCTCTACTCATGAGCTTCCTGCCCTTGGAGGCAGCTGGTGGACTTACCATGGGGCCAGAGCAGGACCCAATGTACAGGCAGCACTGAACATGGAAGGCTTTGTGTTTGAGCAGGAGTTCAAGCCTCGCACTACCACGGCAGCACTCTGAGTGGCATGGTCATCCCTTTTAGCTTCTGAGAGAATGAGAAAGGATGCAAAAACATGGTGCGCTGCTCACCGTATTGCAATCTAAGGCTGGGCAGGATGGTAATGATTCCTCAGCCTGGCCTCCTGCATCACACACACCAAAAGAAATTCTCATCCTGATTTCAGCATAAGGTTTTGGTGATGGGTTTTCATTGTTTCTTATCAAGTCTTATTATTTAACCTCAGAAGACTTCCCCTTCTCCTCTGAGAGTTACGCATTCGATTGGTTTCAGAGAACAGTGGGTGTTTTGGCTCTCTGGGTGGGGAAACTGTGGCAATAACTGTTTTCAAGGTGAAAATGTTCATGTGTAGTCCCTGGCTAGGAAAGGCTTTTCTTACGTTTACTAGGAGGAGGGAGAAGGGAGGGTGGAGGTGGGTGGATAGATGGACAAATTGCCTTTTGGAAGGAAGCTGAACATTGAATTTTTGTTCAACAGAAGGAAGGAAAAAGACGTTTTACAGCCCTGACACAGCTGAACCCAAGCTGCCCTCAGTTTTGAGAATTCGCTGAAACTCCAGATGAAGCTTGCAAATGTGTGTTTCCAGAACCTACAGTCCACTCTAAAGAAAAAGGTAATGTAAGTATGCAGTAGACCAGCATCAGCTGTGGATTTATTTAGTGTGGTACCAACTGAACTCCTCCAGGTCCTGGGTTGTGCTCATCACGGCAGAAATCTCCGTATGGCTGAGTTGCTGCTAGGGTGAGGACAAGGGGAACCTCACCACCCTGTATGTGGAGCAATTCACTGGCTCCGGAGTGGGCAAGGCAGAGAAGAACCCCACATCTGGTGGTGGACAGGCATGCTGTTAACACAGAACCTTCTCTCTCATGGCAGGCTTGTGCAGGTATGAGTGGATTTGTCTGCTGAACGGATGCTCGTGAACATGCAGCTGTGCAGAGGCTCATCTCTGCAGAGAGGGCTCCAACCACACAGGGCAGTCCCAGTTTGTGTGGGACATGTTTATATTGCAGTAGCTTTCAGAAGCCACACTTTTGGGCAGTGCCCTATGCTAGCATTTCACCAGTACAAGCTCCTGACCCTTCACAGTAGACCTGCCAGTGAAGTTCTACCCTCCCCCACTTCCCTGAGCTTGGCTGGAGCTCCTCACTGCTTTGAGCAATCGAGGCAAAGAAAGTGGTGGGTGCAGGCACGCACCCACCTTGCTGGGTAAGTTGGGGACCAGTAAGGGACCTACTCACCCCTCTGGCTATCTGCCTTCTCGTCTGCCTGCCCCAGGGCTGGAGAAGGAGCTGCTTGCCCATCTGCTTTGCCTTCCCCAGAGTGCTGCTCTGACATGTTTGCAAATTGCTTTAGGACAGTTGCATCCCAGCACAGCGTGTCTGCTTGGGTGGATGTTCATGCATGATGCAGCTTCTTTGAGGGGCCTGGATTCTGGGGTCAGACACAAATTTCCTCTCTGGGAGGGTGCTGGGCTGGCCCTGGGGAACCGGCTTTAGGGCCAGCAGGTGCAAGGGAGGTCCAGCCTAGCATGGTCCCAGGGAGGCGGAGGTGTGCTGCTCCAAGAGGTGGCTTTCCTCGTGGGCTCGGTGGGGAATAATGTCCCTGACCCTGCGGCTGCCCCTCGAGGAGTGTCGTCCTGGGCATACTTCTGGTGGCAGGGAGCCCTGAGCTGCACGGTGCTCGGCGGGGAGGCTGCCGGTGCTTGTTGCCGAGACCCCGGGGAGCCGGGACGGGGCAGTGCAGCCGCCCTACCTGCGGGGCCTCAGTCCGTGTGCCCGAGACCGAGCTGGAGGGGACCGGAGGGGGAGGGGGGGGG
>VZSC01014165.1:139621-290519 GCA_013398225.1 Steatornis caripensis
CCTCAAAGGTACGGCTCGGCCGGCACCCCCGGCAGGACGGGCACCCCCGGCACCCCGAGCATTCCCAGCAGCACGGGCATCCCCGGCCGCACGAGCACCCGCGGTGCCCCGGGGCACCCGAGGCAGCAACGCAGCCTGGAGCGAGACGGGTGCTCTGGGCACCCCGAGGTGGGATGGGCACCCAGGCAGGACACAAACCCTGGGCACCTAAGGAACCCCAAATTAAGATGAGCTCCCTGGGCACTCAGGGCACCCTGAGCACCCCACGCAGGACGCGTGCCCCGGGCATCTTGGGACAGGCTGGGCTCCCTGGGCCCTTGGGTGGGTTGGGCTCCCTGAGCACCACAGACACCTCGGGTCAGGCTGGGCTCCTTGGGCACCCCGGGTTGGGACAGCCCATGCCTGGCAGCCCGTGCTCTCTGGTGCTTTGGGCCCCTCTGCCTTGCTCCCAACCCTGCTGCTTCTTCCCTGGCAGTGCCCCATGGGTGGCTGATCAGTGCACAGGTCTCTGCAGGCAGTGGCACCCCGGGAAAGTGAAGAAAACAACATGTCAGAGGAGTTGGACAGCCAGAGTTCCCAAGTGTTTCTTGGTGAACGAAAGCTTTGCTTTAGCGTCTTTTCTGGGTGCTCCAGGAATGCGTCTGTGTGCGTGGCACTGTCAGTCCTGTTTGGAGGAGGGCAGGGGGTAGTATTTGGGGCTCCTTGTCCAGCTTACGTGGTTAATCTGCTCCTCATGAGAATGATACTCCTTTTCTGATATCCTGGGGCACTGCTGGGACCAAATCAGATAGGGATGACTTCTGTAAGGCAAGCAGGAGTAACTGCCCAAGGTCTCCTCTATCCCTGCCCTTTTTTGCCCCCTTTTGCTGTACACTGGGAGGGTGGTAGCAGAAAATAACCTGTCATTCTTGAAAGGGTTTTCTTTGGGCAGTACACACTATAACGTGTTCAATGCTACCAGGCTGTCTCTTCGCTAAGCACGTTTTCACAGCCAAAGGCACTGAATGATGGGGGAGAGGATGTCAGACATCTCTCTGTAAGCGGGGAATGAGGGAAGATGCCGCTCCCACAGCCATTTCAGATGATCAAAACTTGTTGCAGCTCTACTGGTGCGTTGCAGAATTTGCAGCCACCAGCGTGGAAAATAGGAATGTTGCTGTTCAGCCTCATTTTTACTGAGCTTTAGGATACTTCTTTGCCATGATCTAGGGGAGTGGAAATGGTTAATGATGAGCTGGGCAACTGGTTGTTAGACTGAAGGATTTTCTGATACTTGCATTATTCTTCTGTTAAACCTCTCTGCTCCCTTCCTCTGTATTTGGATGATTTGGAACGGTTGCCTGAACTGAGGGTGATGATATCATGGCTTTTTTAACGGCCATGCAAGGAGACGTTATGAAGGCTTACTGCTCTGTCACGGACAAAGTCAGTCAGAAACTCAGCCCAGACAATGGCTGTACTTAAAATTAGGCTTGCAAGGAGGGGGATGCTGAATCCTAAGCGGTGAACTGTCATCCTCTGTCAAAGCAAACATGAAGCCACACGCGATGCTGTGGTAGTTGGTATGCAATTGTAAACTGCCAGGGATGTTTTATCTCTTAAGAATCATGCTGTCAGCTGGAAATCTTTCTGAAGCAACCTTAGGCAGATATGAATTTATAAACTGGAGCCAGAAGGGACACTGCCACTTAGTCCATTATCAGTGGCTTGCACGAGATTTTTGAAGATGCTCTGTATGAATCACCTGATTTTAGGGGTTTGTGTTAATGGCACTTTGTTCCTTTCTTTCTTCCTTTAATTTCCATCTTAATTAAATTTCTACCTGTGCTGAGGTAGCAAGCAGAAATATTCTCAAGACTGTAATGTAGCACAGCACTGAAATAATTTTGGAATAAAGAGTTAACATGGCATTGCCTTTGTTGTAAAAAACAAGAAACTGCCAGGCACAATATGTGCTTTTTCTGTCTTTTTTGAAACCGGGCTGCCTCAGGTCCTACATTTAAATGCAGAAAAAACAAGTCTGATTGCATCTGACAGGTTCCCGTAAAATGGTCTGGAGGCATAGCATTGTAAGTATGAATGTCACACAGTTTTGTTACATATCTGCCATTTAACATTTTGTAAAGTGTATTTTAATTGAAGGTCCCCAGTTGTTCTTCCCTCAGCGTCTGGCTCAGTGTTACGGACACTGAACTTTGATAATTTGGCTACTGTCTAGTACTCTCCTTCTGTGATGACCTCTTCCTAACCTGGTGCCAGGGGTGGTTTAGGCTCGTTCTTGCTAAAGAAGCAGCTATGATTGCATTAAGTTTCCTAAGGTGGTCTAGGGACTCTGAAGTCAGTCCCTGAACCTTACAAGTCCATCTCTGCTACATGAGAAATAAGACCTCCATACATTGTAGAGCAGTTGCCCACACGTACTGAAAATTTTTACACCTTTCTGTTAGTCCTGCTAAAAATGGTCACCTTTAGTTAAGCAAGTCTTCTGAAGACCATGTGATACTTTTGGTGGTGTGGAAGGCTAAATGCAGAAATATTATTGAAGACTGGCATGGCTGGCAGAATACTTGCCTTGCTTTTGATGGCCGTGCATAAGAAGGAAAGCACACAACTTGATTCTCAGACTTCAGTTGCAGTTTTAAAACTGGGTAGCTAAAATAGACAGGTCTTTACTGAAGGTGCCTGCAACAGTAAACCTGGAACCCTGGGCTGATGATTTTAGAGTTGCTTTCAGAGTAGGACAGTACTTTAAAATCTGGTATGTCCAGCTCTTTATAAAAGGACTTCACATTGCTGTTCACTAGAAACCACTAGATGTAAGCAATTGGGAGTTACCTATTCCAAAGCAGTGTGTCATGCCTGGATTGTTAATCCAGATTTTGGTGTCACAGTGGTGCCTGCAGGCATTGGCCAGTTTGGAGACAGTGAAAACTAAAGTCAGTGGAAACAGGAGTCCCTCAGGACCACAGCTGATCAGATGCCATGGTCCTGATGGGGCTGTTAATCTTATAGTCATGGCCAGCAGTTGGAAGCAGGTTGTCACTTCGTGATATCATGATGGGGAGGTTGAGGTGAGATTATTTTCAGCATTCCTGTGGGTATTTCCCTTCCCATAACCCAGACATGGCTGTTTCTCTGGGGTGACGGAAGGTGATCCATTGTGTACTTTCCTAGTGCTGAGCAAAAGATTATGATTATCTGGTAACAATCTCCTCAACGATAAACTCCAGGAAATTTTTGCTGTCCACCCTCTCTGAAATATGGTTTGTGATAACTATCAAACAAGGTGTGTATGGCTGTTTGGAGTGGAACTGAGTGGGAAAACTCCAGCCATATCTAATCTCCTGGGTTCTGAGATGGCAAAGATCAACCTTTCCAGCAGTGTTTCTGTGTACTCTTTATTTACTAGTGCCAGGGCAGTCTGGCTGGAACTGTTCCAACCAAGGTGACTTCTATTATTTTTCAAGACATACATCCCCAGTTCAACCCATCTCCCTTCCCCAGAGTTCTTCCAAGACAGTCTGTTCAATCTTCTCTCTTAATTATCCTTTTTAATCCTGGGGTATCTTCGTAAATTACTGTCCTGGTTTCGACAGTTACCCTCCTTGCCTAGTGTTGCATCTTCAAAATCTCTGTGGCTGTTGCATTCCTTGCTTAGCTACTGCTCAGCCTTGCTGAATGTGTTTAACTCTTCTTACTGTGATGAGTGGGCTGTGTACCCTGTTGGGGCTGTTGTGTAGTTCCAACTTCCTGGTCCGGGATGCTATAAATGCAGGTTTTGCTAGTCTCTAGGTCAGAGGTGAGGCATTGGGACCTGAATGCCATCTGTGCTCCACAAGCAAGTGGCTCTTTATCCTCACTTCTCCCCATGTCCTCAGCTTCAAGAAGGCTTAACCATTTCCGCAGACAGCAGATCAATATTGCATTGTAAAACCTGAGAAGTATCACTGTCTCCTCTCTTAAATCCTTTCCTCCAGCCTCCTAGTCGGGTTTGCTCCTCTTTCCTGAGCCCTCTCTTGCCTTCTAAGGTAGCTTTCTGTGGTGAGTGACAGTGAGCAGGATTTCTACCTGTCGATTTTCTCATGGGTTAATGCACCTATGATATTTATGCAAAAGAATACATGTGCTATATTACAGAGAGAGCCTGAGCTAGTCAGAGATCCACTTTTCAGCAGTGGCTGATTACTCATGGGTTATTCTTTATTATTTGTATTGCAGTGGCATCTGGAGGCTCCCGTTGAGATCTGAGTCATGTTGTGATGGGTGCTTCCGTGATCCCCTGTACTTACTGCTCATTCATACAGATGGCTCTTGTGTGTCTGGGTGATCTCTGTGGGATGGTTTGGGGTTTATCTCCGGAGTATCATGTGAAGCAGGCTGGCACCTTTGCAGGACAGTTCTACTTAGTCCCTTCTCTTGCTAGGAAGCCTGAAGTCAGTCAGCAGCAGTTTGCTGAAGGGTGTGACTGCCTTTCTGGCTGCAAGTCCCCAGACACACAGCCTTTTGCGCAGCATTTTACAAAGGAGGCAGGAGCTCTGCTTCTTTTCCTGGCCCACGGGGGATACCGGTTATGATTACATTTTGCAATTGCTGTTCCAAACTTTGTATGTCCCACTGACACATAAATATGTTGGAATATTTTCTCCTTTCACTGGTATTTTATGAGCCTCTGAAATACATGCAGACGATAGTAATCTGGCTGGTGTAGGCATTTCAATAATTGTATGTTGTTGACAGGAAAGACTATCCTGCTGCCAGCTCCATTTTGTGCACTTGCTGGATAAAACTAAGTGGGGAGTAAAAGGACGTCAGCAGCTCATGATCATGGAGATTAGAAGTTGGGGTGCAAGCAGTGCACCGGGCGGGGGGGGGGGGCGTGCCAATAGTGATGCTGTGAGATAACCTCAGCTTCCATTGCTGTCAGAACTGGTTCTTCTTTGAAGTACTATTTCATTTTCTTCCAGTCTTAGAGAGTCAAAAGTTTCATCGTTCAAGGCTTTGAAGGATGACTCCAGCTTCCCGCCTTTCTGCTTTCATTCTGTCCTGGATCACAGTCGTTTCCCTCTGAGCTGTCAGTGTGTCTGGGNGGATTAGAAGTTGGGGTGCAAGCAGCACACTGGGGCGGGGGGGGTGGTGCGTGCCAATAGTGATGCTGTGAGATAACCTCAGCTTCCATTGCTGTCAGAACTGGTTCTTCTTTGAAGTACTATTTCATTTTCTTCCAGTCTTAGAGAGTCAAAAGTTTCATCGTTCAAGGCTTTGAAGGATGACTCCAGCTTCCCGCCTTTCTGCTTTCATTCTGTCCTGGATCACAGTCGTTTCCCTCTGAGCTGTCAGTGTGTCTGGGCTGTAGGTATAAAGTTTTTCCTGCCTCAGGTTCCCAAGTTTATGTGACCTTCTCCTAAGTGCCAGATTTTTTCCCAAGCTATTGAACTTTGATTTATTGTATTTAAACTGCCTAAAATTGCTCGGCTTCAAACACAACAATTTATTGATCTTACTTTTCCTTTCCCATCATCCTTTTCCTAAGGTGCTGAAGCCTGTTAGTGGAGCATGTAATGCTCAGCTTGTCAGAAATTTCCCAGGAAATTGTGTGGTGCTTTGCCAACAGGTGATGCTCTGTATTTCTCAAGGGCAAGAAAGGCTACTTTTGAAAAACACCAGGAACAAAAAAATCAGTGGGGCAATTGAGCTGAAAATGGTAGTCCACGGCTCAGGAGCAATTAAAAAAAGCTAAAGAAATGCTATAAATTGTAAGGAAACCTTAACGGCCATGATGAAATTGTTGTATAAATCTGAATATTGTGTATAGTTCTGGTTTTTCCCCTTCCACCATCTCAAAAAAGATACAGAAGAACTGGAAAAGAGTCAGAGCAGGGCAACAAGGACAGTCAAAGGTCTGGATTAATTTTGTATAAAGAATGATTGAAGAAACTAGGACTCATACCTCTGGAAAAATGGACTACTGGGACTGGAAATGACTGACATGTAGAGAAGGGGCAGAGCTCCTCTTCACTGTCTCTTCCAATACAAGAATTAGGAAAACACCAAATGAAGTTGGTAGATTCCAGGTCCATTTGAACAAAAGGAGGTTGTAGGCACCTGCAGTGGCTTGTAGCTCTGTAGAGCTCCTTAATGGTGAATGTTGTGGATGCTAAAATGGGTCCAATTTTATGGGAGATGGGAGGGGGTCAAGAAAGAGGAATCTTTTGAAGTTTGCTACATACAAAGACCACACACTCGCCCTGCTCATACGGATTTCCCAAGGGCATCTTCCTAAGGCTGTGTTCCGCTGATAAGGATAATGCTGAAATGAGAACTTAAAACTTCTCCCCACCAGTGAAAGGTGGAGCTGGGTCGTTCAGACATTGCAGTGATGGGTGGAGGGATAGAGCCTGCTCTGGTGTTGGCTCATCTCTAGCTGGATACATGCTCTTTTGCGTGAACATCACTGCCTGATGTGTTTACAGAGTGGTTCATTGCCATGACAGCCTCAAAGCCAGGCACAGAACATCCAGGCTTTATTTGGGAGACAGTAGGGATTGCAACGAGGTCCCTGTGCATGCTCCCAATACAGGTTACTTGGTTGAAACTGTGTCTCCTGCACCCTGTGGTTTTGATAAATAAAGGCGCTTTTGCATTTGTGGGCTCTTTTGGAGTAAGAGAAAGCAGGTTCTCTTTGCTTACATTGACCTCTCGAGTGATGGGGGCCTAAGTAGCCCCCCACTTCATTTTGTTTTCTAGGCTATTGAAATAGCAGCTTTTGTGGATATGCCTGTACCTGGGAAGGTTTCTAATACAGAGGCTTGGAAGATTTCAGATTTGGCAGCTGTTCATACCTGCTGCTGCTAGGATAATTGCAGGAACCAGCTACTTCTGCACCGCTGAAATTGTTGCCTATGGCAAGTACATAAGTACATGTTGTTTTACTTACGGTGCATACCTTCATGGTTGCTACTTATTTCAAGTTAGGGATCCATGTGTGCTCTGACATGGTCTGCCTTGAAATTTTAGGACATCTGAGCAATCCAATTCTAATCTGTCCCGAGTAGTGGGGTCTGCAATGCCTGTGTTTCCATGTTGTCTCTATCCAGAAATGGTTGATCTAAGATTAACCTTAATCACAGCACTGTGCAGGTGCTCAGTTCTGTGCCACAAACTGAAAAATCCCAAAGTAGTTTTGGGGACAGGAGCTGAAATTTAACTGAAACTTAGGGTCTGACAATGGTTACAGTTTCTGCTGCGCCTGCGACGTGTATACATGATCCTGAGCTATCTTTTAACCTAGCTAACCTAGCATATTGCTAGCTGTGTAGCTGAGAAGGAGGGCAGGCACTTGGGTACTCACCCATACTAAGGTCTGGGTTGATGCAACTGTGTGGTTAAAATTGAGGTCGGGTAGATTTTAATCTCCATTCATTCTTGGGAATCTCTAGCTGATAAAAGCACGTTGTATATAAGATTCTAGTTCACGTTTACACTACTGGTTATTTGGCCTTCCAGTTACAAGTTAAATAGGATTGTGTTTTAGAATTATAGGGTGGAGGATGCCACGGTGGTATTATGTTTATACAATTCTCCATTAGTCCACCTCAGTTCAACTCTTTACTGAAGCATAGGGAAGGATTTTCAGCTCAGAAAACTGTGAGGTTAAACCTTGGGGCCATTTTATGCAAAACTCTGAAAAGTAAATGTTAATAGTTCTCAACCAGCCTCACAGATAAAATATCATGCAGGATTTTTAGTTCGGAAAAAAACCCACTTAATGTAAACATTTTTTTGAAAAGCCAGTAATAAAATTTTAGACAAAATAAATTCTGAAGTACTGGCATTGCTTTCAGAGTCTCGTTCCTCTCTTTGTTCCTTCATATTCAGTATTTGGGTTTCACGCTGGTAACACTGACGCTTCCAGATGTTCCTTCCTGTGTGGGCTTATACACATGTGCTCGGGCATATGCAAGGATTCCCTATTGAGTGTTGATCTCATTTTTATGATATGGCCAGAACACACCCTATGTCTAGCACTGGGACTTGAGAAGATTGCTAGCTCCCAAGTTATTTTCCAATTGCATTGCAGTCCTTACAGCAAAGCAATGGCTAGGGAGCTCTGTAACCAGCCGGTGCCAGTGCCAGTAACCAGGCAGTGGGGCAGCAAAGAAGGAGCCTGGCTGCTGCAGAGACAAGGGACCTTGGTATGCTGAGCAGAGCTGGAAATCTGAGATCCTTTGTCTCAGTGGAATTAATCAGGGGCTTTTTTGGGGTATTGATTTCTTACTTGGTGATCGGAATTGGGAGCATGAAAGTCTGTGAGCAGCCCCTGTCTGGACATCTCTTTGGCTTCATCCTACCTGAAAGCTGTAGCTCACACCCTGACCGACTGCCGCGGTTTAAAGCTGGGCTGGCTATTAAGCGAATGACAGATGCTCTTTGGTAGCCCCCTCCGACCCCAAAAAGGGAGCGGAAAGAGAAAAGGGAAAGAGACTTATGGGTTGGAAAAGTTAAAACAGCTTTAATCTAACTACAATAATAATGTATAATAATAATAGGAAGAGATAATAATGCAATATATACAAATATGTACAAAACCAATATTGAGCTCCCCCCCACCGATGACGATCATGGCACCCGGACACTGCGGGGCACGCCCCGGGAAAGTCCCAGACCGTACTCAGCAGCAGGCGGGAGCTGGATTCAGGAATGCACAGATCTGGATTGAAGGCAGAAGAATCGGACAGAGTCCTCCTGGGATGCCAGCCATAGAAGAAGAGGGCACGATCCTCATGATCCCTCAGCTTTATACCGAGTATGACGCGTATGGGATGGAATCCTGCGCTTGGTCAGTTCTGGGTCACCTGTCCGACCCGCTCCTCCCCACTGCGGGGTCACAGGGGTGACCCCTTCTCTGCTCTTTCAGTTCCGGCACATAAGAAAGTTAGCAGAAGCAAGCATCGACCTTGGTCTCCATAGGGATAACTATAAGCAAGAGCCTTTCTGCATACCATTCCTACTGATGTTCCAGCACTAACTATAAACATGGAGCCTTATCACTGCTAGAAGCAGCTACTGTCTGGAAAACACGCCGTTAATTTCAGAGAGTGCAGCTTCTCAGAAGAGACTTAACTAAAAAGCAAAGTTACTAAAAGAAAATTGGTTCTGCCCTGGCCCAAACCAGGACACCCACTCAGAAGAAACGTAATCACGTTATGCTTTATTCATTCTAATCTACATTGACTTCCCGTATGTCAATGTATGATTTTAAAAGCCCACTGATGATCTTTTATCCTCTATTAGGCATAAGCTCTGCTTGATTTCCCTTTAACTGCTACTTGGATGGAGATGTGACTGTGTTTTGTGCTCTGCTGCTCATCAACACCATCTAATGTAAAGACTAGTGTTAGAGTCTTAACTTGCTACTGGACAGGCTTTTGCCAAGCAGCTGTAGATCCAGAGCTTGTTTACCATCTAGATTTCAGAAGGTTAGTTCAGATCTCCTCCTCAGGGGATACCTGTTTAATATAGCATTTAATTGTATTGCTGTTACTCAGGATTTCTTTTACTTGAGCAACCGGTGCAATTGCGTTTTAAAATATCTGTCTATCTTGCAAGATTGTTTTTGTCCATGATGAATGCCAGTTTCTTGCCCCTAACAAGTATTTACTAGGTAGGAAGGGAAGAGATGGTTTCCCATAGAAATATTGACTCACTGGAGAAGACAGGATACAAATAACTGTAAATGTTGCAAACAGAATCTGTGTGTTACGTGAGCAGTGAGTCACTTGAATAGATGTGGCAGAAAATGGAAGAGAGAAAATGTTCCTCACCCATTGATTACGTTGCAGCATGTCAGCAAATGCAGAAAGAGGAGAAGTAGTTGAAATTATTTACTTTGTTTATTAAAAATTACAGTGAACACATTATAAGGGACCTGGGTAACCTCTGATGCAAGTACTGGATTTCTACATCCCCACTCCCGTATCTTAATATAATTTAATGTACCTGTTTTAGTGGTACAACCCTTCAACAATTACACCCTTAACATGCATAAAATAAAATAAAGGTGCAAGAAGCTCTCCCTATTTAAATCCACAGATACCTTTTATTTTTAAAGGTTTAGAGTTGAGATGCCATGTGATGAATCCTGACAGCTGAGAGCATTGCTCGTCCACTTGAAATCTGCCCTGCATTAGTTGCGGCAGAAAGTTCTCACCATCTGCAGGATGCCTCCTGGCCTGTGGAGATCATCTGCTGTACGGTGCATTTCCTTTGGACAGTTGTCCTCAGACCCCATTGGCATGGATGGCTTAGCAACGAGATTAAAAAGCAGCTTGAAGTTCCAACCAGAGAAGTCCTGTGGGTGGGTCCCGTAGCAATAAATGGAGCGAGTTCTGCTTGCTCTTGCCTACGCTCTGTGTGTTTGGTGGCTGAGCAGATACTATCAGTCTCCGGTTGTCAGTCCAACACGGGGCCCTGGAGGAAAAATTACCGAGCGATGGGTGGGAATAGAGACTGAGGGTAAACTCCCAATTTGGAAATGTTAATGTTACATCCATTATTAATAACCCCACTGCAAAAGAAAAGATGCTTTGCTGCAAATGAAGCTGTGACAGAGGGAAGTGGCAGGCAAAATTAAAATTTCATACTTGCCGTGGTCTTACAATAAAGGTTTTGTGATACACACCCAGCAATGCCTCTATAAATAGTCTCATTATCTAATCTTCTAACTCAGAATATGACAGAAGATTACAAGTAGGAAAACAGTTCAGTGTAGCTTTTAGCTATTTTCCTACTGCTTCTCTTACTTCTGCTGGAGCATTATTGCTGCGCCCCGTGTAATTGATATGGAGACAACATTATTCAAAAGTACAGAATGTCACTAGGAGGAGGAGAGTTCAGATAAAACCTGGAAGATTTATGGCATAGTTTAGATAAGGCCATGTAGGAACTGAGACGAGGGCAGTAATGGTAATTCGCTGTCCAGCGGCACTTCTCAGGGTGTGGTGAGAACTTCTTCATGCCAACGCCATTGGGTCAGATATGGAGTGGGGCATGTTTTAGTAAGGTGCTCTACATGCTTGATTGCAGAGGGAACCCTTTTGCTAATAAATAACCCAGACACATCATACAGTATGGGCTCTGTCCACACAGGTCTAGGACCTGATCCAAAACCAACAGAAGGCTGCATAGAAGAGGCATAGCTAGCATAGAGAAAGCTTCTTTTTCCATTTGATCTTATTTCCCATGGGAGAGAAAGGAGTTGACCAGTGGCAAGAATGACACCTCCTCTCCTCCCCTCTCTGCCTTGCAGGTGATGCAAATCCTTGTTTCTGACCCTTCCTTGGAGCCCTCCCCAGCCATTTCAGATGGGGCACCTGAAGTCAGTGAGGAGGGATGAGTCCTGGGAAAGCTTCACTTGAGCAGGGGCAGCTAAAAACAGCCTCCTGCAGCCCTTGCGTGTGGACACGGATAGCCCTTTCCCACAGAGGACTGCAGATCACTTTCCAAACCTTTGTGAAGTTCTATGGCGGCCACGGGAGGAGGCATGAGGGGGTATGGCTGTTGTAAATCTGAAGCCCCGTGAGACTTGAGCCATCCTCTTTTTGGAGTTTTAGGGGAGTGAGGAAGACTTTGAGTGTTTGTTCAAAACCCAGCACTGCTAGCTTGCTGTGGGATGGCTCCCATCACGTGGCTTGGAGGAGGCTCTCCACCAGCACCATGTGAGCACATGCCCAGGCAGCTCAGCGGAGCACGGTGGTGGGCATACACATGCTCTCCAGCCATGGTCAGCTACAGAAATCCTCTTCTGTGCCTTTATCACACCTTCTCATGGAGGAGCTCAAACAGTAACAAAACAGGGGATTGGGTCTTACTGCAGCTGTTGCAAGGAGACAGGAAAGATCTTGTGCCATCCCCTTGTCCTAGAATAGGCTGATGTGTAGGGAGGTAAAAGGTTTTATTTACATTTTGCACAGCAATTCAGCAGCAGGAAGACTCAATTCACCTGTTCATCACAGTAGTCCTACATCCATCAATTCTCCAATAGAGTTCATGTGATCCAGGTTTGGGATCTGGTTTTATCTCCTAGGGAAATGTTGAGACTTGAGGGCTTCCACCTGTATTCCCAGCCTGTCAATGCAGCAGAGCAGGTGTTCGCCTCCATCTACCCACGTCACCCCCTCCCTGTTTATTAAAGCATCAGCAGCATTCTTCTAAGAGGAGGCGGTGGCCTTCAGCTACCACTGACTCACTCAGCTGGGCACTTCTCTCTCTTGCAGCCCTCTGAAAAAGCATCCTTAAATATTGTTAAAAGCGCAAGAGCCAAAGGACATCCCCGACCCTGCCTGGCTGAGCTGGGGCCCAATACTGGCCCCAATAGGAATGGGATACAATTCTTTACCAGCCCAGATTCCAGTATTTCATCTTAAATTCCCAGGCATAAGCAATGACAAGCGCTGGCAGGTGAAATGCTTTCTGGACATGGACTTTCTTGTGCTGTAGCCTACTCATCAGTAAGGAGAGTTACCTTCTCGTAATTAAATTCTGTAGGCAGATCACATTTGCTGTTGGAGCAGAGGTAAAATGCTCCCGGGTGTGCTTTTTAGAAATGCTTCTGGGCTGAAGTAAAGATTTATTAATAAGAGGTACCCAAACCATATTATGCACCGAAGCAGAGCTGGAACAGGGTGCTTTTGCTCTGATTCAGGGAGCTGATTGAATTCAGTGACAGATGCCAAGTATTTATGTCCTTGCCTGAGTTGATCTGTTAAATTTAAAAGTGTTAAAAGCAGGAGTTATTTTTGGAATAAACATATTAAATAGTGATGGAGAGTTCCAGCTATGTATTGGTAGGATGGTATTTTATTAATATGTGTAGTTGCCCAAAGTGTACTGCTCAGACCATCAGAATAGAAAGCTGTGGGGATAACATGTTCCTCTAGATTTGCACCAGAATACTTGAGTTGAGTTCAGAGAGCCTGGTGACTTTGCTTGTGACATTGCTTGGTATCATGAAGAATACAATGAAACTATATTTATTGTACATGTACAATTACAGGTAATATGTTGTTATGCAATTGTAATATTTGCCGTAAAGTTTCTGACAGTTGTCCATATTTCTACATTAACACGGGACGGCATTATTTTAATTTGAATTATGTTTTAGCGTATTGTCAAATGTCCAAACTCTAGAGAAGCTGTTACTTGCCTTGGAAACCATTGCAAACAGACCTCTTGGTTCCCTTTGCTCATCCTCCCTCCTACCAGTAGCCTTTTGTGCTTCTTGGTTTAATTTATTCTGTAAGTTTGCCTAAAATAGCCCCTGGCCTTTATTTTTGTTTATAGCTTGTTTTTAGTTCTTACTAGTTTTAAAATGGTTTTAAGGTATTTTGATTTTATTATCACCTCCTTAATGAGTATTTTACCCTATTAGTCATTATTTAGCCTTTTAATCTTTCCATGGCCATCTTGAAGCCCTTGAATTGTGACTCTTTACAGCTGAACCAAGACCCATAGTGAGGATGAACTGCTGACCCATAAACTTCAGGCAAGTTGTCGCATTTGCAGTGCCTCTGAGCCATCTTGTGCCTCAGAAATCAATGCTACTTACAAACTGCCTTCTGCTGTGCTCCACCAAATAAGATGATGCTGTAATTATTTATGACAGTTAAAATCTCCTAAAGTATTCAAATAAAAGCCAAACATAAAGGGAAAGCACATCCTGTGGAGGAAGTTTATAGCATGAAAGAAAAGATGGCTTGCTTTGTCTGCAGGTCACATTGACAGGCACGCTAGAAACACATGTGAGAGACGGAGACCTAGATGTGCTAGATTTAAGGGGGAACTCTGTAGCTGCCGCCATTGGACTATTTTCAGGTGTTTGGATGAGTGAATGATCCAAATATAGTTTAAGCCTGTGACTATTTCATTTTAATAGCAATGCAAATACAGTAGGTGAAGGCTAAGAGCACTGCATCTAATTTAGCGGTGTTGCTTTAGCAACATCGTGCAGGATGCAAATAGTCTCCTTGGTAACTCTTCCTAAGTGTCGTTAGATAAGCGATGGTTATAAACAAGGAAGCAGATCAGAATGAGAGACATGCTCTTGTGCTGTGCCTTTTTATAGCCCCAGACGTCACGATTAGCAGGATGGCAAAAGGAGAGGGGAAAGCTGCTTTGAGGATCATAGTGCTTATTAGTGTTTTATATGTTGTGCTTCGGAAAACTGCACCGTTGGTGATGGGGTTTTCTGACTTGGTTTAAACAAGGTTTTAAATAAAGGGAGAGTGTTGTCCCTGCCCACTGATGGCTCTTGGCAGAGACATACACTAAGTGTCCTCCCATCCCTCTGGGGATGCGGGTTGCAGATGTTAACCCTTCTGCCCTCTACCCTAACAACATACTCATGTCTCAGTGAGTTTCGAATCTACAGGTTAGGAAGGGGAAAGGGAAGGAGAGCCCAGAGCTCAGCGTGAGTGTGACCCTCCCATCTTCACACTGGAGAGGAGGTGGAGATTAAGGTGGTGGTGGAGCATCTGCTTCTGGGCTGGGATCAAGTGCAGGATCTGCTCCCCTTCTGCTGCACTTCCGCTGCCCTGGTATCACTGCCAGTGGATTACCTCTCCAGAACCAGATCTGAGTTTCTCTGTCTAATTTGGACGACCCTTTCCTAGGGATCAGCAACACAGCAGGGATGAAAGTGAGAAATGGGGTTACTTAGTGCTCAGAAACAGGGCAATTGTTTCTGCTGCTGGCATTGTCATATGGAAAGAAGTCATGAATAGAGGCAGCTTTTCTAGCTCTCATGATAACTGATTTTCTTCCTAAAGCCTCAGCTGCTGGACTCAAGGGATTACAGGAGAATCCTAGCTTTTGTTTAAACTCTCCTCAATTTTATATACTTCTCTTTTACAGAGAAAAGCTGCAAGGTACAAAAGGAATATGACCTAATAGCTCAAAAATCAGAAAGCATACAAAAGAACGACCAAAGCTTTTGTTTTACACTGATAGTTATTTTAATCCCACTGGTCGGTGCCTGAGGATCACATCCAAGAAACCTGAATACTTGATAATGTCAACTGGAGCGCATAAAAGACAGTGGAAGAAGCCAAGTCCACAACATCATCAAAACAGGTTTATTCTGGTTTGGGATGGAGGTCTGAAAGAACAAGTCACTTTATTTTATCATGAGCTTGACCCTGCTTCAGTAGATGCAGACAATTGGTTGACTTTTGCATTTTTTTTTTAAATCCTCTGAACCAAAGCTAAGCCAGACCCCTGTAGTCAGACACCTCCTGATCTGTGACCTCCAGGTCCACATATTAAGTCCAGTGACGGGAGACTGGCGAGTCCAAGGGTCCCTTTTTCATTTCAGCAGTGGGCAGTACCTTGCATTTTAGATACATTGCAAAAGACTGACTGCAATTTTTCCTATTCTAATTAAAAGGGAATTCAAATGTCAATAGTATCTGTTTACAATAAGAACTCAGACACCAACCCCCCCAACCATCCCCCACAGCCCTTGTTTGCTCCAAAATCCTCTTGGAATCCATTCATCTTCATACCGTTCATATCTCGTGGCCTCTGTTGTAAATGTCAGTGCTAATTAATGAGACCTTGGCCCTCCATGTAGTTAAGATGAGTAACAGTCCAACGTTTGTTTGTGAGATGGGTGCCCTTACATCTCCCCTTCCCAGGGGAAGGCACTGGGGCTGTTAGCCTTGAGCGTGACAAGCTGCAAGAGGCGAAGTCCAAAACACTGCTCCGCCTCTGTAGTGTCAAAAGCGTGCAGGTGATGGTCTCCTGAGCTAGGTGAGAGAAGTGTTTCCTAAACCTTTCAGATATTAAAATGGAGAGTCTGGGGTCCCCTTACTGAATTGCCCTCATCCCATGCCATCTCATCCGATCTCTGTGCTGGGCTCCTGGGATTTTGCTGGAAGGCACTGATGAGTTTCTGCTTTCCGAAGGAGACCCTGGGGTCGCTAGACCCCGGGATGCTGTTCCAGCCCTATGGGAAAATGCTGCTGCCTTCCCTGTGCAGCATAATGGCCTTCATGCAGTGGGTCTTGGGACTGATTTGAAGGTGACGTTTGTCTCTGCATCCAAATTGTTCTGCAGTAGAGGGGCTGAGCAGCTGTTCCTCACCACCATGGCCCATGGCTTGGTAGGACATGGGAATTTGGACAAATGACTCTGCGAAATGGTAGCTCAGCCCTCAAACTGCCCTTCCTTCTGCTGTATGCAGAATAGAGCGTTTCTTGCCAGGACAGCCACATTGCTGTGTTTCTGCCACGCATCATTTGGACACTGAGTTCTTAAACATTTGCAGGCATAATTTTTTAAACCAGCTTGGGACAGGAAAATGATGTTTCTCCCTAATGTTTCTGGCATGTTTCTGCTGCAGAGACATGGGGTGAAGCTCGTGCGTGCTAGGGAGGATCAAAGAGCAGGAGGGGTAAGTGAGGTTTCTCTGCATGCCCTCTCATGGCACTTTGGGATCTCCAAGTAAAAACATATGGGGGGCAAGAACTGAGATCTAAATCGCAGACCTAAATCTTGTGATGAAGGACTGGTGACTCTTCTGTGGGAGCAGGTGGTGCTGTGGCCGTGTAAATGGACACTACTGGTAGACATGACAGAAACCCTCAAGTCCCAGGGAATGCTCTGGTTTTACCTCTCCTTGTCATTGCTTAACATACATTGTCTCTGCCTCTTTACTGAGCTCTGATTTTGCAAAACCAAATGTGAAACTATCCAGGATGATTTAGACCTGATTCTGACATGGTCTAGCTGAAGAGCTGGCTAGCTTTTTGTTCCCACAAGCACCATAAAATGCAAAGCACTGTTGTATATGACATTAGCAGACTTTCTTGTTGGTCACAGCCCAGGGTGGAGTTAGCCTGAGACTCAGTTTCCATGATAGGTAGGACCATGCAAGCTCATCCAAATGTGTGCGGTCCTTTTTTCACCTGTGGGGATCTCAGAGGGGTAAACTGGCACTGCTCACCCCTGGGGTGGTTGATGCATCCTTGACCTGAGCCAGCTCAGGCATTTTTGCACTTGCACCACAGACTTGTCCCAAACAGCACCTCTGCACAATGCCGGTTCGTTGCCTGTTCCGCAGAAAGAGCGATGCTTTTGTATTCCCAGCCCTGCTTCCTGCAGCACCTGTTTTTTCCTTGGAGATCTCCCATTCACACATGGAGCCAGCCCCACTTCTTGGGGCTGACGGGAGCTCAGTGCCCTGTGGTGAGGCTGTGAGCCAGAAATCCCCCAACCTCATCTGAGACCAGAGGGCTCTTGCCATTGTGCAACTTCGAACTCCCTTTAAATCAGTGTTTCAACACAAGCAAGGCAGCTCTGGCTTTTTTGAGACCTTGTGTTGGTTTTTTTTTGTGTATAGTGGGAACTAGGAGTTTCACACCCCACTGTGGCTTCCTAACCCACGTGGAAATCCCTCCTTCTCTCTCTTGATGAGCTGATGCTGCAGTTTTGCAATGCAGCCTCAGCTAGAGGTGGGAGGGCAGCATGGGGTTGCACTGCGGCTCTGACGAGGCATGCTTTGTCCCATCTGGGGCAGTGACAGTTGTCACTCCCCAGCTCCTAACCTGCCCTGCTCGCGTCCCCTGTGCACAGGCTGCTTTGTGTGTGCCAGCCACCCTCCCCTGCCAGCCCCACCGCCCCACCCCGGCAATCAGGGTGGTCTGTAGATGGGGCCTGAAGTGTGTTTCTGCAATAGCAGGGCACCCCAGTGCCCAATCCAGCACATGAGACTCCTCTCTCTACCGTCCTTTTCCTGACCTCCTGTTCTCCCTTTGCTGCCTGTTTCTATGAATACACTCCTTTCTGCGTTTCTTCACAGAAAAATAGAAGAGGCTGCAGCCAAATATCCCTCCCAAGCAGCTGGGGTAGCCGTGGGGTGACTCTTGCATTGACACAGAAGTCCCGCATTCAGTATTCACCTCTTACAACAGATGACTTCTGGCCCCTCTTTTCTTGTTCAGATGCGCTTGTTCTCTATCGCTTGCTGGGCGCTTCCTCTGCAGCTGGGAGCCGCTTCGGTGGCTGTGCAGTCATCCGCCGTGCCTCGGACTAGCACCCCTCTCTGTTATTTTTATATTTTTAGTGGCCTTCCCTGTGCAAACACATGAATTATCTTTTTTTTTATAAGCATCTTCTTAGCAGAATATTAATGTATATAATTAAGATAGTATTTGGCTCTTGAATCACACTGTTCATCCCAAAATTGGCTTAATTACACAGCTGCTCTTCTAGAATGAGGCTGTTTGTTTAAAAGCTTCAATATGGAGAGAGGGGCAAAATTTCTTCCTCCAAGGAGAAAATCTCCATTTCAGAGGTCTAGCTATGTTGTAAACAGTCGTTTCTCTATTTTAAGGAGGGATAGAAGTCACGGAAATGGTACTGCTGATTTTTGGTTTAATCCTCTATATAGGGAGTGAGCCACAACCCCCCTTGACTTATTTTGGGGTTTTATTTTCTGCATTGTTGAAGGTAAAAAGCTGGAGGATCTTGCATTTCTTAGTTTGGTTGACATGTGATTCTTGTGGTTTTCTTCTGCCTCCGATGTCTTGAAACTCAGGCATCTCTAGCAGCCAGATGAAATCTGTCAGGTAAGGCACCTGCTTTTCACCAGCTTCCAGTTTGCAAACCATAAAACTAGCTTTAACAGCAGCCTTAACCTCTCGATGTTACAACAACATGAAAGAAAAATGCCTCCAGACAAGTCTGTGGGATTACCTCAGCTTTCTGCGAGGCAGCCGAGAAGTTACGTTCAATTTTACTGTCAATTCTTCCACTTTAAACATTGCTGCTGTGAACTATCGGCCCCTCCTGCGAGTGTGTTCCTGTTTGGAACTATGCAGTAAATCAGATTATAGCTGCCCTTTATTAACTGTGCTGCACACGATTTCAGTAGTAGAGGTTTGATTCTGAGAAAATGGCCGAGGATAGTTAAAGTCAAATATAAATAGAGCTCATTAAAAAACAAACAAACCAGCCTCTGTTTCATTATGTGACTCTTAACTGCACCATGAGAATAGAAGTAGCTCTCATTAAAGTCCCCTGGCAGTCTTGTTCTCTTCATCTTCTGCAAACTCACTCACGAGCTCCTAGGAGCTCTTGGGAGCATTAAACCAATCTGCACCTTGGAACGGGAGAGAAAGGGAGAAAGCAAACAGAAGCAGCCTGTGTGCGTGTGCGCACAATGAAACGAGCACAGCCCTGCCAGCATGTCCGCGTCCCATCTGAGCTCCTCATTGCGTCTCTGCAGAGTATCACGGCTCCCCTGAGCCTAAGACCTCTCTCCTATGCTCTCAGCAGCACCCTGTCCTCACCTGGCCAGGCTAAGCCAGAGGAGGCCCCCAGTTTTCCCTAGTTTGCCCTGTGCCATGGTCGGGGATTGTGCTGTGGGTGCTGGTGCTTCTGTGGAGCCAGCTCTGCATCTTTCCCTCCTGCACGCTGCTGCAGCCGGCTGGTACCTGGGGATGAGCTGCATGATGGGGTCAGGATCACTCCCTGGCAGGGTGGGGAGAGCGTTCCCTCCATGCCCTCCAGACAACCACAGCAAAACCCAGCACTGCCTGTAAAATGAGAAGCGGCTGCTTATTCCTAGGCACAGTCTGTGGGGAGCCTCTGCCCTTTCATCCTCACAGCCGCAAGAAGAACTCGGAGTCCAATTTACACACTCACTGGCCCCGTGTAGGTGGGTTTGTTCATTTCTCGTGGGTTTTTAAGTACATATGTTTTGGAGGAAGGGAGAAAGTGAAAAAGCATTGATGTTGTCAGAGCATGGGAAAAAATCCGGCTACAGTAACAAAATATAGGATATCGCAATCTGTGCATAAGAAGTAAAGGTTGCAGAATGGTGCCCAAAGCTTCCAATTCACTAATTTACAAGCAACCATTAACTTTAACGAGACTTCAGCTATTGCCTTAACGAATAAGACATGCTTACCTTCCTGAGATCCTGAGCGTGCAGGTACAGTGAATGAGAAAATAGTCCTGGAAAGGGTAGTGTTTGAAAGGACAGTGTCTGAAAGGAAGGCCTGCAGTTCTGGAAAAGGAAGCTACTTTTAAAGCAGAGTAAAACATACCTTCTTTTAAAAAAGGTCTATTTAAAAAAAAAGACTGCATGAGTCTCATTACTGCTAGTGCAATAGCACAAGTGGGAGATGAATGTTCTTCTTAAGGGAATAAAACTGCAATATCCCTTGAGCAAATCTATTCCCACATGAACGAGAGAGCTCAAAAGCAAATAGCAGCTTTGTGCTGTTTATGATTGCACTCCTGGAACACATGTGGAGCCTGCAAGGGACCCGGAAAAGTGTCAGTGACACTTTTCTCATCGTTTCTCCCTGTTCCAAGCACCAGTTCAATCCCACCATTATCACCAGTTCAATCCCAGCATTGGTAGCACTGGGAACACCAGGTCATGGAGTCCTTGGTGTTTTAAAGCAATGTATCATCTACTCCTGCTCCCTGCAAGCTGGCACGATGCCTGAGTGCCTGCCACAAGGGCTCCCACCGTTCCAACTTTATGTGGAAAACCATTCCAAAGTTTTAATTAATTTTAATTCATGATCGCGGAGCAATTTGGTGTATGCAGATGGAAATCAGCAGAGAAGTGTTAGTTCATCATGCTTTAGTATTTTTAATGTATACATATGTTTTACAAAAAGAGTTGCAGCTTACTCAGAACCTGGACTGGACTGTGCCCGACTGTTTAATTACTGTTTACACAGAAGTAATTTGCAAAGTGTTAATTTCCGAAATCAATGCACCCCAGTCCAATAAATATTTAATGCTTCCATCTGCCATTTTTAGGTTAGTTAGCAACCCTGCTAGATGAAGTCTATGAAACAGTTGTCTGCTGTTGACATAAAGACGGGTTTTGAGATCCAGCTCGCATGGAAGCCTAGAAAAAAGCACGTTCCTTAAACGCAGTTATATTCTCTTTTCTAGATTAAATATGGATAGATAGAACATTGCATATGGAGACAGGTTCATAGCAGGCAAGCCCACATAAAACTACGTCTTGATGTTGTGAGGGGGAATACATTGAGTCTTCCCTAGTGAGACTGTGGCTGCAGATCCTAGGTCTGAATTTTGGGAGGAATCTAGCTGGAACGTGCAGCATCTTTTCCAGTGGGAAAAGCCTAATGAAGCGAAGGGCACAGTGGCCATTTCAAAGAGCAAAGAGGAGGTGGAGAAGCCCCCTGCCCGAGCCGGCAGCCGGGCTCCTGTGGGTCGTAGTGGGATGCCAACCTCGCTTTCTGCAAAACCGGGGGCAGCAAAACTTGCCTCCCTCCGGCTGCATGGCAGACTATTTAATTACTGATATTCATAGAGGATTTGGAGCTCTCTGGATGGGAATGCCCTGTGCCAATGCAAATGTCACTGCTCGCAGTACAACATGGGAGCCTTGATGATTAGTTCTGTTTTACTGTTTTTCTAGTATAATTATGTTTAATTCATGTGTTGTTTCATCAAAGTGTCTGTCACTCAGGGCTTGGCCTCATCTTCTTAAATAGCTGGATATAAAATTACAATGTGTTCCTCCAGTGAGACCATATTTCCAGAACATCATGACAGCTTTATTATGACACAGGGCTTTCTGTTTAGCTGAACGGATACACTGAATTATCCTTTTTAAAAAAATCAAAATCTCTTGCAGTTGGATCATTAGACTTGTGCCATATTCTGTACAGGGTTACCCTAAATCACTGTAATAAGGATATTGTGCTGTGGCCTTTAAGCTTTGTCGCTGGGTTAGGGTGGGCCAGTAGTTACACGGGAAGCAAATTGCAAAGCACCAAGCAAAGCAGGGCTGATTTTCTAGCAGAAGACATTCTCTCTTTTAGTCCTTCCACAGCCTAGTGGCAGCTTCCAGAGATTATTCAGAAAGTAGCGAACTAATGGGAATGACCCTCACGTCCCTGTGGTGCCTAAAGCTCCCGTAGGAACCTGGAGGAGCGTTGCTGCTGGTACCACCATGCTTTAAATACAAGACCCCAAACTGCCAGCGCGGGCTGCTGCGAGATATGTGGAAGCCTGTGCCTGTAAATACAGATCTGTAGTTCAGGTAATGTTTTTAGCAATGCATTCCAGTTATTGCCCCAAGCTGTTCCCCACTATGCTCTTGCATGTAAAAAGACCAATCTGCCTAAGCCTAATGGGACCCTAATGAAATTGTTTCCTGCAGCTTTATGCTGCGCAGCTGGATGTAATAACTCCAGCTAATGCACCAGGGACATGCGACAGCAAAGTTCTTCTCAATGCACCAATGCACTTGATGAAGTTGCTGCTGTAGTGGATGGAGGGCTTTTAGGATGGGTATATATGCCAACCAATCTAATAATGAGACTTCTGGAGTAAAAAATTTTGCTGGATTATGGAACAAGCTTTTTAATTGCTACTGTGATGGGCTACCTTTGTGTAACCAGGTACTACAGTCTCTGTATGGCTTGCACATAGGTGGTGATGTGCCAGAAAGGGAGAAAAAAAGAGGAGCATGGAAAATTGTGTTGAAAGTGTAATTTGTAATATTGCTTTGGTATAAGTCTCCTTTTTTTTTTTTTCCCCAGGGAGTTTTTTTTAAGGCTTTTAAACTTCATGGGGCAGGTGCTGAGTGGCTGCTCTATGGCTTCATTAACCAGCACCTAACCTCAGGAAATCCCCAGTGGCTGGAAAGAAATATGAAATTAAGCAGGACTTTTGGCTAATGGCTGTGCCTCTACTGCCAGGAAAGTGGGGTCCCAGGCAGTTTTCTTGCTGCTTTTATGTGGTTTCCTGAGGGAGCCGGGGCTACTGCGATCAGGTGAAGTGCAGGGAGACAGGAACCAGCTCAGTTTCTTACTTTTGATTTGGGTGTGTGCGTGGTGGCGGGGCAGTCCTAAAGACCGTAAGGCACTTTCTGTCCCCAGTGTCTCCTTTGCAGCAATTTCTGCAGGAGAACAGAATCTGAACACTGCAGAAATCTGCTTGTTAATGTAAGACAGCATGGTCTACTGGACACAGCAGGTCTTAGTGGAGACGAATCCTTCTACGTGATGTTCCCAGCTCTCCCACGCAGATACCAAGGCATTTCACCACTCTGCACCTCACGGTGCCTATGCATAGGGATAAAGGAAGGAGAGACGTCGAGTTGCATTATTGCTGTTACAGCCTAATTCTAACCGGAACCGAGTGGCAGGAAAGAGCCATCAGTTCTCAGTTCCTGCTGCCGTCATTTAGACCCAAATTAGCAACTTGGTGTGAGCTCAGAGGTGGTTTAGCTGATCAGTGTTGGGTCTGCTGCAAGCCCCTATTTCTTCCCCTGCAACTGGTGGCCACGTGAGAGAATCCATCTTTCTTGGCCAAAAAGCAATTCCTCTTGTCCCCACCTCTTATTTCTAAAGGTTAGTTTTGGGTTGGGTCAGCTCCCCGAACAGGCTTGCTGTGCCATGCAATGTGGCCTGAGGCAAGGGACAGAGTGGAATGGTCTGGCGAGGGAGAGAAGCCAAGTCATCCCCGTGGAAGGATTGTCTCGTGGCTTTGCCAAAAATTAAACTTCATTGGAGCGATTGGACTGAAGACTGAAGGCGTGTTTGAACTCAGGGTGTGGTTTGTCATTTGACTGGCTTGTTGCCTTGATTTGATGAGCTTTTGTGCAATTTAGGGGAGATTCTCCTCCTGCTTCTACTCTATGCAACACCCCTGTGCAAGCAGGACCTTCCTGGAGATGAATGAATGAATGGGCACCAATTTGCAAGGTTTTCCCTTGCAACCTCCTGAAGGCCAGTTTCCCAGAGCTGTGATTTTCACGTTTTTGTGAAGCAAGAGTCCAACTGTGCATCGCGAAGTCAGCAGATGAAACCAACGAGGCAGCCTTGTCGTCCTGCTTCCATCCATGTATCTGCACCGCAGGAACCAGTCTCCTGTCTTGCAGAAAGGCCAGGCAACGCTGCTTGGTTTGTGGAAGAGCGAGCCTTTTGCAAGACGTAGTACATTGGCCTCTTCATCATCTCACTACAGAGGCCTGATTGTGCCACCTCTAAGCTTCAATCGAGCAACTTGCTTCCAAAGACTGTATTAGTATTCTGCAAAGAAAACTGGAGCGCTTTCTTCATTGAGTTAGCTCAAAAGACTAGTGTGTGTCAGCTATTGTAGGAGATAAAATGGCCGCTGGAAAAATTAAACTTTTTCTTTTTAACTTACATTCTGCATTGAATTATTTAGGTTAAAAAAATAAGTTGGTTTAAAAGGATGGGGTCTAGTTCAGGAGAGCAGTGCTGTGAGAGCCATAAGCCCCCAAGCCTGCAGGTTGTGACCCCCAGATACAACCTGACTGCCGTAGTCTCCTGCAGGACAGCCAGCACAGAAGCAGCCTTGTAAAAAAGGTAGCAAAGAGTAATTCTGTGATACAGGAATTTAATAGTGCAAATCTGGCTGATAACTGTTTTGGTAAATAATGATAAAGGAGCTGTGACAGCTCAGCTCTAGCTTGACTAATGCAGTGATAGTATCTATCTTGAAGAGAAAAATGCAGTAGCACAGGAAGTTCCTTGCTGCTGTTTGTCAGGTGTGCGGCTGTCATTGGGTGACATTCAGGCTCAGCACACACTGGCATACCTTTGGGTCTGTTTTAAGCCTTCTTAAAATACCCTGTTTCTATGTCCTGAACCTTTGTGTTTGATGCATTTCACCCATTGTATGGCAAACAGCAGCCGCCTTCCCACATTTAATGCGGGGATTGCTTCTTTCTATCAGGCAGGAAAGAGGGAGAGAGCAACCCAGGCAATCTGTTTCTCCTTTATTGCATTAATAGCATTTGCTAATGTTACGAGACCTCTGCAGCCCTGGGTTATGTGTTTTTCTTATTTAATGATCAAGAGAAGCCAGAGATATGTGATAAATTCAGCTAAGCATCAAATGCTGAATGAAAGGGCTTGCATCTGACCAAGTAGGAAGTAGCAGGTTCATTACTGTGCCTTCCTGTACTTCCTGCAGCATAATTTATGGCATTAAAAGCTTGGGATTATTTTGCTTTGGGTGGAGTTAATTGGAATTAATTGGAATAGGCTGCTGAGTCATCTCCTCCAATCTGCATATTAATGCCACCTCACAGCCTTCTTCCCTTTCCATCCAGTCCAAAAGCAGAGGGGTGAGAAGGCTGCTGGGCAGTATCTGTGTGGCAGAGGTGGGTATCGAAGCTCTGAGAGCTGGCTCCCCTCAGCCCTGTGGTAACTACTGGGAAATGCTGCTTTCCGTTACCACGTTTGCTTTGTATTTGCCTCTTCTGGTTGCAGCCACAGTACCCTACATCTTTCTGTCCCAGACAGACACTGATGTTCTTGTGTGGCTAGCTCGGGAGAGGTCTGCTTTGAGCGACAGGGAGATGTTGGGAGCTCTGCTTTTAATTGCAAGTGTGCAGTTCCACATCGGCACCACAGATGAATTGTCAGCTGTATTTTCACTTAAATAACACTTCTTAGGACAAATAATAGAATATAGAGGTTAACTCTTTTCTCATTTACTTGGATGGAAGAAGGCTCTGGCTTTCAAGGTAGTAATAACCAGTGTTGTTGGAGCTCATCTTACAGTAGGTCAGAAGCCCCGTCTGGGATTATGGTCCACATGCTTTAGTGCAGTAAGGAATGTGCACGCTCTGCCTCGGAGCATGTGCACCTTTCTTAACGTTCTCCTGTAGATCTGTATGACTTGCCTGTCAAGCTTTAGTTAACTCTATGTCAAAACAGTAAGTTTTAAGGGCCCAGGAGTTCAACTTCATTCTTTCTTCTTTTTGTTTGTTGTTTTTAAAGCAAAATTAAATTAATTAAAATGATCACTTAGGTAAGGTATGTTATTTCCAGCTTTCTAAGAAAGCATTGGAAATGGAAAGTGCAAACCTTTGCTAGATTTGGCAGCTTCCTTCGAAACTTAATCCTTGTGCATTAAAAATAATGCTCTCTGGCAGCTCTTTTGGAGCTTGAAAGCTAAAAGGTAGTAACCAACTCTGTATCGTGGACTTCTTGTATTTTCATTAAATCAGAAATCATGAATCTCTCAGACTTACTACTCAAATGCCTGGAGAGGAAAGCAGCTGGTCACACTTAATTTAATGACATTTCAGTATTACATTGTTCTTCCTCTTTCCCCAAGCCCTGTCATGAGGTTTGTGCTTTCATATCATAACACAGGATGAACATCACTACGTCTCTCTGACGGCCAGTTCCTGTGCATAAGTTTGCTTGGAGCTCCTCTGCTGATGCCTGCTGCTATATTGTCTCTTCAGCTGGGGCTTCATCCAAGTTTGTAAGCAGAGACGGGGCTCAGCCTCTGAGTTTGGACCTAGCTCTTGAGTTTTACCGGAGTGCCAACTGGCCGACTGTTGGGTACCAACTGTACTAGCTCTGCCAATAAATCACACTGTCTCGGGTGATAAAAATCAGTTTCTAAATTAAGGATACCAAAGAAGTGGTAACTGTTACTCAGTGGGGAAATAAATTGTTTTTATTTTTCTCCCTCCTCTGAGTTGTTACTAATCGGAGATGTGTGTTGCTGGAAATACCATTTTTATTTTTTTGTATGTCTCCCTTATTGCATAAAGGCTTATCCATTCAACACTTATTACAGTGCAAGAGTTAGTAAACACAAGCTTGTTGATATTTGGCACCACAATGCTCGACTGGAGGGGAGATCTACAACTTAAAGGGAGTTGGAATAATGAAACCCTAAGTGTAACCTATGCTTGGGAAATAACAATGGTTAATGTTGGCCATGAGGGTGTTCATTTTTTTCACTTAGCAATGAAATGAGATCCTTGAGTGAAAACTGTATAATTGTGCTGGAGCTTTGTGTCTGGGGTTGTGGCTCCTGTTCGTCTTCACTGTGATATGCAACCTGAAGAATTGCTCTGCTAAGGACACTGAGGGGAGGTGATTTTACAGCTGTTTTTAGCTACGGGGTATTTAACTGATTCCCTGAAGTATAAGAATTGGTTTCTTTACCTCTCTGCTGCAGGCAGGGTAATTTATCTTTTTTTAAACTCTTTGTTATCTTAACTAACAATGAGAAATGTTCAACAGAAGCATCCCTTGAGGGCATGCTGTACCTCAAAAAAAAAAAAAAAAGAGTTCCTTTTCTCACTTTGCACAAATGTTTTGTGTTTAGGAGAGCAGGATGTGTGACTGGAGAGGAGGATGAAGGCCAAAAGGCTAGCTTGACAAGGTCATTCATGCAGTGGTTTAGTGACATGCACCCTGCTTTCTCATGTTCGTTATCCCACAACTGTTTCAACTTTCTAATACATGGCTCAGGTCCTTGGCACTTCCTTTATTTATTGCACAATCATTTGATGCTCTTTTGCAATTGACCGCATTTAGGGTCTTGCATCAATTCTAGGCACCTGATTACTGGAAGGACTAACAAAGAAGAAATTTGGAAAAAAATAAGTATATCATTATCGATTGGACTGGAAAGATTGATGTTAAGAGCAAAGATTGAAAGAGCTGAATATGAATAGCTTTGCCAAGCAAAGGCTGAATACATAGATATGTTTTTACTGTACTTGATTGGTGCAAACATGAGGAAGACTCATTTAAAGTACTCCCTGGATACAGCAAGGATGAAGCAAGAAGAGAAGACTTGATGTAATTAGCAGGTAAACTTTGAGACATTGCTGTGCTTTAGAAGCCCCAGGCCTTGTAACATCAGACTTACTGATTCAGCTCTTGGGTAACAAGTTTAGTCTAGGAACATTCCTGCCCTAGTAGAAAAATTAATAGATTTGGGCCTGAATGAGTTATTAGTCTGATCAGATTCTGATCTGGTCCCTGGTAAAGCTTTCTTGGCTGTGCTGGTGTGGAAAGTGGTGTGGCACCTCGCATCGTGTTCTTGTATGTTCCCAGCCTCAACAGATAGGCAGCTGGGAAGACCAGCTCTTCAGATATTGATCCTCTTGGGATCCTCACAAGGGTTTAATGCTGCTCTCCTTTTCCCTGAGTCCTTGCCCAGTCATCTTGTTTTGCCTTCAGTGCTTTCAGCTTGAACCCTTTTCTCTGCTATTTGTGTCAATGGGACAATGAAAGTGCTTTGCGCAGCAGAAGACATCCTAACCTCCTGAGGGTTGGCACCATCATCTGTCCCCTCTCTCCTCCCACACAGCTTTATGTGTACAAGGGTGCCGGTGCCCTCTTTTCCCACCCTCTGTCACCTATCTGCCTGGCTGGGCTACAGCCGCTGTGATTCTGTGACTCACTGCAGATCTTCTCATAATTAAAGAAACCCAAAACAACAAACCCACAAAACCAACCTGCAAAAAAAATCTTTCTTTTCCTTCATTTTTCCAATTTCATTTCTAGGACTCTGGCTTTGCTTGCAGGTGGGTTGGGAAGCCCAGGGCCACCCTGCAGGGAGCAGAGCTGTCGCTTTGCTTTTGCTTCAGCAGCCTCTAGTGGGGAGAGTAATGCCGTTAGGGCTGGGGCAGGATTCCTCCTGTGCTGGAACTCTGCTGGCTTTGTAGGCCAGCCAGAAGAGTCAGTTAGTGTCTGAAGTCTGAGATGAACTCTCTTTTAATATGAGTTGTAAGCAAAGTCTGATGAGTAGAAGAAAAGGCTGGGTTTTTTTTCCCCGAGAGCCAATGTGGGGGATTTTTTTTTTTTAATTTCAAATGTGGGGGAATAAAACTATCTGGAGGTGAATGAGTCACTTTTATGAGTCACCAATAGTGGGAAGAAGGGATTTAATATTTGTGAATCAGAAGCAAAAAGTACAGCCTGTTCCCTGCTTGGTGTGAGAGAGAAAATAACGGACAATTTCAAAAAGCTATTTTATCCCCAGGAGAATCAGGTTTCAGACTACACTTCAGCATCTTGGGGTGGCCCTGCTGGTCCCTGGGCTGACTGCACCCAAATGTGCTCTTTGCCTTGTCGGTGTTTCCAAACCTCAGGACTTCTGTCCCATGCTGCTGGTGGCTTTCTTGGTGTGACCTCGGGCATGCCTCCCCACCCCTTGTCACTCACTTCCTCCTCTATAATATGAGGCCAATGCCAGTAACTTAAATTTTATGAAGAACCAGACTTTGTGCCTTCATCAGCCCATTTTCTTTCCTACATAAAGGAGACGTGTAAATGCAGGCAAGTGCTGCAGGCAGTGGGAGGGGGCGGCAAGCAAACTGTGAGGCAGTAAATCGTGCCCTGGCTATGCTAATAACTCTTTGCAGTGCCTGTTTGGTGCTGCGTGCGAGTGTAACCGCCCAAAATCTCATCAGCAGGAGGGTGTACAGCCCTGGTGATAAATGCAGCAGGTCAAGACGGCTGCCTGCTCCAGCAGGCTGGGGGGTCTCAGTCCTGGGTGCTTTCTTCTCAAGGTGTGGGACTCCACGCACGCAGTGTATGTTCTGTGGCTTCTCTCTCTCCAAGGCTTGTGGGTTTTGATTCAGAGCAACCGGCGGGGGGGGGGAAGGGTGCGTGGGGCTTTCCCCCATGTCCGCCAGCTGTCACTGTTGCTGTGCACACCCGGGGCAGCCGCTGCATTTTGTCTGGCTGCGATTTACAGCTGAGCCTCTCCATTCTGACACCCCTCCGAGCTGCCTACAGGTTGGACTGGGGCCCCTGGGGATAGACACCATGAGATGTGTAAGAAAATATTTGCCGCCTCAAAAGACTGGGGATGTTTGGCTCATCCGTGGTGCAAGTGAGAGTAGTTAGCCTCATCTTAACAATGTGTTCCTGAAGCCACAACTTTATTGCCTATTAAAAGGTTCTGCAAGAGCTCCAGAGATAACTTTAGCCCATACACATTTCCCCCTTCTGGGTGTAACTGTTTTAGACATTTTTTTTGGGGGGGAGGGTTGTTACAGGTCTAAAACTCCCTTAAACCACTTCTCTGATTAAACAATGGTTTGTAAAACTGAAGGGAAAAAGTAATAGTAAATTAGGAGTAGTGGTCACAGCAGGATCTGGCAGGCTTTGGCAGTGTGCATACACGCACATGGATATCCACACACCTATCTCTGTGTGCATAGGCAGTCAACTTCTTCCACCTTGTATTCTGTGTGCATTTCCCTGGTTTAGTTAAATTGATGACAACTGCTTGTGCTTGTAAAGTGAAGGAGATGGAGTTTTGCCTCCCCAATGGGACATGGCTCAGAGATGGAAATGTTCCTGTGTGTGCTTGCTGAGGGCTACCCTAAAACTACTTGTAGAAGCAGTTAGTATCTTGTCAAGGTATTGCACTTTTACCACCTGAGATCACAAACACAAAATTCAATTGATACTCAGCAGGCTAAGAGAGAAGTTGTCTGAAATTAACCTGACATCCACCCTAGGGTTTAAGAGTCCATATATCTATATTGTAATCAAGTTTTTCTTGAGTTCAGATATCCCAGAACTTGACACTTGAGGGGACTGAGTCAACATACTCTTACCTGAGTTAACTATTGCTGTACTTTGTGGAGATTATGCAGCAGTGAAGACTCCATCACACCATGTTTTACATGTAACCTTATTTTGGATTTGAAGTCCTTACACTTATTGAACCAGATTCTGCCTTGAGAGATACAGATATAAACTGGAAGTCATGCTGTCCCTTAGCGGTGCTGCTCTAGATTTGCAGCAGAGCAGCATCTGACCTTTAAAATTTAATTCTGGTTAAAGCAAGCACCAATCTACACAAATTTCTCCATTTAGATCCTGACTCATACAAACATAATTTGGAGGAGAAAGTAAGCTCCTGGCAGAGACAGATGGATAATCCTAACCCCTGCCTTGCACTCGTGCACTTGCAGTTGTCTCTTCAAACCTGTGTTGGCTTGTATGTTGCGTCTCATGAAGCTAAGCATTAAGAACTGCAAATTGATGTGTTTCAATAGTTTTTGCAATTCCTGACCGGATTAGAAGCACTGACTACAAAGGGGAAGAATTTGTGGGAACATATGGCTGTGCACAGCCAGAGCTGTGTGGGGACTCTCCTGGGAAGAGCTCGATCGAGTTTTAAATGTGTTCCTCCTTTTGCATGCACGCTACTGTGTCAGTTGGACCCATTCTGTGTTAGGTGGCTGGGTGGCTAGCGGGGGGAAAAGGCTTCTCTCCCATCTGCATTTCTGCTTTTAATTTGGCAGCGCAGGGGCCTGGTTTGCAGCCAGGTGAGTAGCTGTGCTCGCAGCCGTGCCTGCGCCATCCACGTCGCTGTGTGTCTGTACCATGGGCTTGGGAATGCAGAAGAGACGAGTTGTGATCAAAAACGCCATTTGTTTCTCTGATAAGGTATTTACATGTGCAGTTTAAATAAACACAACCAGAAATGAGGTGTCCTGGTGCGTCCTTTGAAAACATCACTGGACTTGGGGATGTGGAAGGAGGCTGATAAGGGGTTTGATCCTTTCTGAGCTCTTGTGCTGCCTCCCCTGCCTGCAGCTGGATGCTGCTGCTCAGTGCTCCTCCAGACTATTTTTAATTGCTTTCTACTGTTGTGGTGACTTCTGTCTGGATCTCCACAGGCTGGTGATCGTGCTCCCTGCACAGCAGTAACAATGGAATCGGCCAGCTGGGATGCCTATTTGCTTTTTCTGGCTACAACTGAACTCTGCCTGCTGCAGCCCCAGTGTTTCCCAGGTTGGGTGGGGAGCTGGCAGCCCACTGAACTGGGTTTTGGAAAGAACAAGGCTTCTCGGTAGCTTGATTATGGGATGGTAACATTTTCATGGGATTGATGGGACTTAGTCTTGACTTATGCAAGGAGAGCTGTGGATGGGTTTCGTCCAAGTGTTGGTGAATGATGGGGTTTGCGCTGTTGTTGACTTGTTGGACCTTGCCTTGTTTCTCTTCTGTCTCTCTCCCTCTTTGTTTAACCACAAGCACTGCATTGAAATTCTGTTGCTGAATAAATGTCACATCCCGGCCAGTATTTGGCTTTGTTTTCTATATTACCTTGCCATGTTGAGGCTTATCATGTTTATCAGGTTTCAGCAAACAGCCTGTGGCTGTGCAGAGATGGGAAAAGCAAGGGAAGGGTTAACCAGGCGATACCCAGATACTGCCAGCTGGGATATGAGCATATGTGGATGTGTCAGGCAGAGTCGAAATCAGTTTGCCTAGGCTGAGCTTGGGTAAATAAGCTCTGCTGAGAGGTGATAATACTAGGTCGAGCTCAGGACTGTGCAAAGTAGTCATACAGCTTCCATGTGGCTTAGAGGACAGATAGAGTAAGGCTGCATCTGTTTGCAGAGTGCAGCCTAAAAATAATGAATTCAAGCCTTGCTGCAATAAATAGGAGTTTTGATAGTTAGAAATACAACCGAAACAGTTTAAATAACAAGGGCCAAATGAAGTGTGTGCTATTACTTCCAGTCATGAGAGCAGTTAAAAGATACAGAGTACATGGTGTAAGTTTGCTGCAAAGCAGCAAAACTTCTGCTGATCTAGATAAGTTAAAAGAAAAAAAAAAAAGCCCACCAAATTTCTGCATTGGCAAAAATATTGGGGAAATACAATAGTATAACTGTTGTGGGGCCACACGTTAAGCCTCCTCAAGAGAAACTGGAGGGAGATGGTGCGGTTCCACCAAAGTGTGACTCAGGGCTCACACGTATTTGCTCCTCACTGAATCCATCCCAAAGCCTCTTAAGAAAAAGGAGATAACCCGGTGCTGGGTTCACTGCGGCGCGGTTTCCAAAAGAGGCCGCTGCCTGCAGGACCCTCCTTCATCTGCACTCTGGAAACAAACAACCAATTTTTCATTTTTAGTGGTTAATTCTGAAAATATGAAGGTCTGTTTAGTCTTGTCTCCTTAACATAAACCAGCCAGAACAAGGCAGCTTGAGGGGAGTTTGCAATGAGTTCCCTTATTTGGAATAACAGTCACTGCTGTAATGTGGCAGCTGTGGGACTCCCACTGCGGTGGGGCTCGGAGGGTCGGGCTGGTCTTGCAATGCATCGCAGGGCTGTGCCGGCCGAATCAGGCAATGATGGACACGTCTGAGGAAGTATGATGGGACAGATTGTGTCCTGCCCTCTGCCTGTGGCTTGCACCCAGTTTGTAGAAGCAGGTTGTGATGTGTGTGGGGCCTGGAAAGATGAAATGCAAAAGAAATTAAAATTTGTTTGGAGTCAAGCTTTCTCCTATGACTTCCATAGCTGAGTTTTTCTAATTGCCTTCTATATGGCATAAGGCCATCCTACAAGCTCTTCAGGAAGAGCCACTGTCCCTTGCCAGTCAGGCACTTGTGGGCAAGTGCCACGTTTGAAGAGGGATCCTCATGTCGTGGCTGTGAACAGGCCGGTGCAGCCGCGGGATGGCTGTGGACCTGCCCAGCACCTCCTTACTGCTGCCCTCCTTCCTCCTTCACTCCATAGCCATCCTCACCCTGCTGCTCACTGTGGTTTTGATCCTGCAGAAAGGAGCACAGAACGAGCCATTTGCACATTATATTGTCCTTAATGTAGTCTCTTTACCGGCATCAGATTTTCAGTAACTTGCTAATGGTGCGAACTTGCAAGCTTTTCAAATTTACAGTTTTCTGTGGTCTAAAAGTCCCTCCTCAAAAAGGGGAATGAGTTCCCTGAGCTCCTGCTGAAGGTGTGCTGGGAATTAGAGTTTTGTGGGCTGGGCTCTGCTCAAACTGTGGCATGTTCTGTATGTTTGAGATCTGGTTATTACCAACCTTTGACAAAAGCAGAAAAAAACCCATTAAACATATGCATTTCGTTTCTATGTGTGGCTTTTAAGTTAAATTATTGTCCCTTATGCTGAACTATTTATTTACACTCTCCTCTAATGCTATCTTTGTCCCTTCGCTGCTGCTGGTGAGAGTGTTGTTTCTTTCTTCCATGTCTTCCACTGTCAAAATACCTTTATTTAGTCTTTGTTGGAATCACATTGCACACTAACATTGCGTGGCAGATGCTAAGCACACTTGGAATATGATGATACTTGGATATGCATTAATTACTGAAAGAGCCTTTTTTCCCCCACTTCTTTAGTAAAGCACAAATGACAAGTTCAGATCCCAGACAAATTCTGTGTCCTCCCAAGAGTTTTTGCAGTATCAATAGACTCGGTTTTAGTGCAGCTGTCTTTATCAAATTTGTTCATAAATTTGGAAGGTAAATTTGCTTCTATAGGTAGATATTTATCATTTCATAGTCTTCTAACCAAATTTCCATAAATGGAGTTTTGAGCACTGCCTAAATTATTTCCATGCCATCTGAGATGTTTCACAGACCGTTTTTGTGTCCTAATGATGATTCTAAGACAATGGAAATCTGCATTGCAATGCAGAAATCTTTCCTTTTCACAGAGCACTTTTTTTTTTAAAGGAGTCACTATAGTAACTTGTATTCCTGCTCAAGGTGCTTTACAATTCTGAATCGAGTTCAGCAATCCCCTCCCTATTCAACAAAACATTTAAGTGTATATTTGAATTAGACCTGCTACAAGAGAATGAGTCCTAGTTCATGTGTTGGGAACAGGAGAAGACCCAGAAGAACCTGCTCCCTGGCCCTTGAACTAACTAGGGGATGTTGAGGCATTACTGTGAGTGCTGCCAGCTGCCTGTCCAGGGTTTCAGCCGCATCGCCGCTCCAAGATTTTTTTCTTGAATTAATTTAGATGGGGAGGGGGGGAGCCAGAGCTCATCAGAGACACACTGTCTGTTTGACACTTGCTAGATCAGTGAGTTTTGTCAAATTGCTGCACTTAGCTCATGTTCTGTGCTTGGAGGACGGAGCAACACGGGAGCTGGCCCATGGCTCTGGGGACGGGCGCAGTGGGGTGTTTCTAGGAGCTCCCTGACCCTGTTCGGTCTGCGTGGTCCCACACCATTTTGGAGCAGCCAAGGTCTTTACTTTTGCCTGCTTACTCAGATGGGTGGGATGAGCTTTTGTAAATTTGCTCCTTTTTTAATCTTTCCATTGCTAACACTTGCTCTTAATTGACAGTCAGAACCACAACCGCCTTTCCACCCACTGTTCCCTTTAAAACTCCCACTTCCAGAGCAAGCAATAATTACAGATACCTTCAGATTACTTTGCTCTCTGTAAACACAGAGCCTGACATCTGGCATGTTTTGAAGTTCCTTTATTGGATCTTGATCGTTCCTGTCAATAGGCTGGGTCTGTGTCATACCTTGATGGCAGTACGTAGATGTAGCTCTTCCTGCATAGACTGAATGGGAGATTCTCGTTGTCGTCTGTGGCGGCCGCAGTCTGGAGGACTGATGCCCCCAGGGCTGAACCTGTGAAACACAGACTGTTTGAAGAAGAGTAGGAGGGCAAATACACGCTCATGACTACAGTGATGTACTGTTAGGATGCTGGTAGGAATGGATCGTAAGATGGATAAACAATGTAGATGGAAGAGATAAAATGCTGTTAGAGTTTAGGATTAAGCTAGTTTTGGGGGAAGCCATGTTTTGATCAACTGAGATGTGGCTGAGCATGAAGCTCAAAGTATCTTTTCCAGATTTAAATGCTTTTCTTTCCTTTTCTTCTATGAACACAAGTTCATTCTTAGTGCAGTATGAAACTCTCTAGTTTCCAGTATGAGCCAGTTGTTAAGGTAGTTTTTGTTTTTACAAATTGGGAATACTTTGCAGAGCTCCTCACATTGCTGTAGAGTTTTAAAACCTCAAAAGCTTACAGCATGATGGTGCAGAAATACTCATGTATAGCATGACATTCAATGGCAGCCGATGGCATAGGAACCGGGAGAATGAACCTGTTATTTTAACACAAAGGTGAAGACAACGTCTTACTCCACATAAAAATCTGGTTAATTGGTGCCAATGCATTTAAAATAGCATTTCCTGCCTCCCTATAGCTCAATATGGCCCTAAAAATCATTAACAGAGGTTATTCTCACAGCTTTCTGCCGAGCTGAAAGTGCTGTTCCTAGCTTACAGATTAGGGGAAGAGGGAGGCGAAAGGATTTGTTAGGAATCATAGAGGAAGGTTAGTAGGGTCGGGGTTGATCACAGGTGTCCTAAGATCTCTTCTGACTTTTTTGGGGGAAGCAGATTTTCTGCACTTGCTACAGCAACTGACAGAGGAAAAAAATGGGGGGTTTTAAGTTACATTTTGTATAAACACGATTCCTTTTCAATACTTTGTGCTGGTGCATGTCTTGAGACAAAGAAAGACTGAAATTTGTTATGAAGGGCTATAATTCTTGCACATCGGAGAGGGAGGAATGAAATATTTCGCTTAATCTCTATAGCATATTCCATATTTTCCTTGCTTTGGTTACATTTTTGTGAGGCAAACTATGAACTCCCTCGCCTATTATTAATTTATTGTTACTGGAACATAATAGCACAGAACGCAGTTCATCCAGGAAAAAGCTTCAGCAGGGAGTGAGTCATTGATGGTAATAAACTTCCGTCCCTCTCAATAGACCATAGGATCGTTTAGAAAAATGTTTTTGCCATGATTCCTGAATTGCTTGTACTTTGTACAGCAGCTGGTAGAGATAAAACTGAACAGAGCTGGGCAGACTCCCTGTCTCTCCTCTATTACTATAGCATGTTTCTGAATCATACACAAAAAATGTTTTTGGTATGTAAAAGTGACTTCAGAAAAGCTGAAAACTAGAAAACAGCTAGCGCTGCTGTGAGGGGGATACATTCTCAGAGCATGATATGGTTTGATATCTACCATACAGATAGTGCTCAGGCAGTTAGCAACGCATGGACGTGCAGAGCTGAGCTCTCTAGTGTTACCCTTCAGTGAGACGTGTTATCTCCTAGGAGCCCCGGGGCCTTCAGGAGGCGAATCTGAACTGAATCTGATAGTCTTCTGCAGCTGCTCGGGTTAGCATGCAGCTTTACATGTTACTGTCTGTAACCTCTCATCTCGTTGGTGTGCGAGATCTCAGTTGTGAAAGTCTGGTCTTGTGTTCGACGGAGCAATGTTGCATGTTCCCTGCTCTGCCGGATCTAGGTGCCCAGGAGCGAGCGCCCCATTTGGGTCCAGGAGAGCAAAATCTATTTCTGACCATTATGTTTTGCTCTTCCTGTGAAGAGGCAACATGGTTGGTGACTGGATAGATAACGAACACATTTTGAGGATGTTAAGTCTATTAAATGTGGCATTGCTGGAGTGTGAAGAGCATAGGTGTTCCCTATTCAGAGAACAGTTTGTGGCATGGGTCTTCGATATGTGGTGGGAAGGGTTAAATGCTTTTAATACAATTGCCAGCCTTCTTCAGTCAAAGTCCTTTCAAGGCTCCTGATCCTTCAAAATACTACTGCATCCACAGGGGAGGGATGCATTGTTGCATTGCTTTCCAGAGTATTCGGGGAGCTATGTTGTTATCAAGAACTGAGCTTATAATCATGAGGGCCAGATTCCGTACAGCTCATTAGGTGGTGTGTTACGTATCTGTGCAGCAATCATGTTAAAGGGCCAAGTCACGTAAACATCATGACTGAAGGTTTTGCAACCCAGCCCTAAGTGAATGGGAAGGAGTTGGCGTAGCTGTCATGTGAACTGCAGGGCTATGACAGGACAGCCACTTTTAAAGTAGCCCAGTGCAATTGGGGAGCTATATTGCATAAACAGTGTGGTAAATGAACCCAGCTTTGTCTGAATAATGCTTTTATTTCTAGTTTATCATATGATGATTTTCGCTGACAGATTTTATGATTCTAGCAAGCCTACTTGCTGTTATCCTTCAGGGCATGTTTTCATTGTAAAGCCTGCAATTGGATGACTTTTCTTGAGTGTGGTGGTGTTATCTGTAAGACTGCCTATTGGAATGCTAATGCAAGCTTTTTTCTTTTTTTTTCCCCCCAGTAGAGTAAAAAGTCTTTTTTTTTTTTTTTTTAGGAGATAATAAGGTATTATGAACTATTTCATAATTTTTATCAGTGTTTAACAGATTTCCAGATCTTCCTTCATTCGAAGCCTCAGTAGATTTCACATATTTGCAAAAATATTTCACTTTGTATTCCTCCCAAGTGTAGCACTGCTTCTGGAGTGGTGCAGAGCAGCAGCATTGTACGTAGGGGTACGCAGCATCCCCCAGGTGAACCGCACAAAGAGCAAGGCCATGCAGATTCCCAGGTTGTTGTCATCTCTTCCACAGGCAAGCTGAAGGACCTATCCTGCTCAAGTATCTTTGGGTTTATATCTACTCTGTCAAAAGAAAGAAGGTTGGGGTTTTTTTTGAAACACTATGGCACTATCATGAGACTGGTGAAGCCTCACAAAAAGAAGTATATCTTTCCCACCTTCAACAAACAAAGGCTTTTCAGTATTACATATAAAGCTCCTAGTCCACTGTTAGGACTTTGAACACCCTGCAGATACCCATGTACTTGGCTTCCTGTTATTTACTAGAAGACACAGGCTGGGTATTGGCATCCCATGCAGGTCAAGGCTGCAGGCAGACTTCCTGCCTCGCAATCCAGAAGGTACCCTCCTAAATATTCAATGCTGCCCACTTGCTAGGGTTCCAGGTTCCCTCATGCTTGCAGTGCTCTCCATCCTTGTTCTCTCTATTACTGTATGCTGGAGAGAAAACTGCAGATACATAAAGAGGAGGTATTTGCATTCACAAAATGGATGTTTTTGTGCACCACTGCTTGTCCTCTCAAGTGCTTCCTCAGCTGTAGAAATGCTTGATACATCCCCACAAAACTGTGCTTGGATGTATCACTATCTTCGAGATCCTCATAGACATGCAAATCCCACCTCCAGTGCAGAGCTGGGCATCCCAGTGTTTTCTTTATGCAAACTCCAACAGCCAAATACTTGGAGGTGATGCGTTTTGTACGGTGCTGCTCTAAGGGATCTTGTCAACTCATTGGAGCAGATGGGGTTGATGAGGAGGATGTGGAGGTCACAGCAGAGCTGGTTGGCCCTGTAGCACTTGGCATCAGCGCAGTGCAGTGCTGCCCACTGCGGGGGAGTGATGTTTCTTGCTGCCGCTTCTCACTGAAATCGGTATCACTTGGGAGCTGCTCTGCACCTTGCTTGCATACGGCCCATCACACTGCCTGCCTTTCGTCTCTTCCTGCGACCTAGAGCATCACTTCCATGATGCTGCCTTGTCTAAGCCAAGCAGTGGCATCCTGCCGAGCTGTCTCCCTTTCTTGAAACCTCTTGCTCAATGGGTGCCTGACTCTAACGCCCACCTGAAATGCACTGACTTCCGTGGAGTAATTTTGGTTTGGTTTTGCATAAACAAGATTGAAATTGGACTACAGCATGCAGATTTTGACATCCCAAGCGAAATGCATTGCTCACTCTGTCCAGGAATCTTAAATGTTGTAGGTACTTAAGTTGGGCAGCCAAGGGAGTGACTGGAGACCTGACTGCCTGGGGCTCTGAGCTCTTGGTCCTCTCCTGAAAGAGAATGGGAGCTGCATAATCACAGCACATTTAATTCAGGAACATGTATTTTAGGTGCACAAATACCGTGTTCTTGACCAGTACCCAGAAGGTGTTTGTTCCCTGGCTACAACTGACTTAATTTGTTCTATCATTAATTGTTTAACATCTATGCTGGGATCAGCCAGCACAGTATAAACAGAAGAATAATCAGAGTCACTGCAATTGTGTTTAAACTGGTTGGAGTTCATAAAGCAGAAGAAAAATTATTATGTGTGCTCCTGTTTTATGTTTACCTAATGAACTCATTGAGTGGCAGGAGAGGAGCACACAGTGAGATGCAGCATGGACTGCGTGCGCTCTGCGGTGGTGCTAGTATGCAGTTGTGTGGCTGTTAAGGTATTCTTCAATGCTCGCATTTAACCATGAGACAACCAGGTTGAAGGCATGGGAAGGAAAAGGGCAGAAGGTAAAAGACAACAGAACGTACGTTTTTTGGCCATCTGGACAACTGTTGCATTGATGTGCAGAAATAATGATGCTGTGGGTACAGGGCATCCAGTGTACAAGCATGAATTGCAAGTGCAGGGATACCCTCTTTCCCCTGGGTGCATGCTGTATCCGCAGGCAGAGTCTCAATGCAGGGGTTATCACGGACTCCTGAACAGCTGCAACAAGTTTGCACAAAGCCCGGGAAATTTGGTGCCAGATCTGGATAGGCTAATGGATGTTAGAAGCCTCAAAAGCTGCATGAGAAATCTCTAAAGAAAAGAAATGTGGAGTGTTGCAGGGAAGGACGGCTGGATGTTGGCTGTCTGCCGTCCCCAGGTCTTGCTGGCTGCTGTATTCAGCTGCCCTTGTAACCCATCTATCATCCCTGTTCCTGTGGGATGTTCTCCTTCCCTCGTCTCTGCTGACCACACTTGGAGGTTTCTCTTTTCCCAACTTGTGCAAGCTCTCATGATGTCGTCTTGGTCACCTAAGTGCAGCACACAGCATTGCTGCCGTGTAATACTAAAACTCAGCAGTGCCAAATGTAACAGCTATTGCATTGCTTGAGATACAAAAGTTATCTAGAAATATTGTTCACACCAGTATTGTGGATGTAATGGGGAGCTTTTGCTAAAGTTGTGTTGCTCATGCTATGTTGAAAGAGCAGTCAATGCTCTGATTGAGGTCTTCTGTTCCAGACCCACAGTGTGGGAAGATCTGCTCTTGGTCTTGCATAAATCAGTGGAAATCTTGTCACTGAATTCAGCCAGGACAGGGCCCAGCTGCAAAATTCCTTCTTTGCAGGGAAGAAGGGATTTGCTAGGTAGACATCACTAATTTTTGCAATCAGATCAAAATGTTTCATTTATGCATTCCACAAAATATAAGGAAAATTGGTGCTTTCCTAATTAATTTTGGGTAATGTGGATGTATGCTGCCTGGCTTTGGTCTTTGTCTGCAATTATTGGACATCTGGGCCGTAAGCACCACTGAACATCTTTCCCAACCAAAAACCAGTGAGGAAGAAACTTTCTCCTAAATTTAGTATATTGCTAGTTTAATCCCAGTGTGTTTTCTTCCCTACAGAAATAGGATGCCTTACTGATACAGGAATTACTTCTGTTGATTCTTACCCAATACAGATATTTTGCAGCAGATTTCTCTCTTCAGTGCCTAATACGGCTTTGCTATAAGCTTTTTTCCCCTCTCTTCTTTCCTACTTCTATGATTATCTGATGGCTGCAGCAGGCAATGGTCTGACTATCTGCAGTTGGTTCCCATTCTTGTATGTATTTTTATCCTGTTGAGGTAACACACAGTAATTGCTGTCATTTTCACTGAAAATTAAGCATACAAATAGCCATCCTTGCTTGTTCTCATTTGCTGCCTATTCTTCAGAATAATGGCAGATGCTGACATACAATCAGTGCTTAACACTGAACTCTGTCGTGACCGAGTGGAGATGCTGACAGTCTGTGAAAGGAGTTTGTGTTCCCAACAGCTTCCTAGTAGGTATGTCTCTGGAGTTTACCAAGCTGACCTCAAGTCGTGTTGTGGGTTCAGGGTAGCAGGCGTTCCTTTGAAAGGCAGAGAAGTAATCTGTTATTGTTTCGCCCCAGAGTTCTGTTTTGATCAAGGGTGGTCATACAGGATGAGTGAATAGTGGGAAGTTTGTATAGATACTGTGGAGAAGAGCTGCTTTTGGGTATCAGTACATTTGCATTTGAGGTAAAGGTGTGTTAAGCAGATTTGTGAGCGGTAGGAGTTGCTCGGTTAACATGGCCCATTCGGTTGGCACTGTGTTCATTACATTAAACCTTAAAAAGGAGATAAGACAAAGTTACTGCTTACTAGCAAAAGCTGGGTTTCCCCCCATGACAAGCACCTCTCTCCAGCAGAGCTCTGAATTTTGTCTTTTAATGTTGTATAATGCACTTTAAAATCATCGCTTGCTTGTAAGTGTTTTACTGTTTGAATACACTTTAAAAGGCTGTTAATATTTAAATCTGCAGCCTGAAATGTTTTCTGCATGGCAATTAGATTCAGCCAGAGAATGGCACTTCAGATTACTGGCTTGTGAATTTAAACTGTAGCAATGCTGTTTCCTAACAAGTGTTTCTGTAATTTTCAAGAGCAAAGACCAGTGCAAGGCTAAAATATTCATCATGTTGGAAAATGCCTGCCTTTAATCCTGGGACTGTGGAATCTGAAATGTGATGTGTGACCCAACAGGACTTTATCTGGAGTGGGAGAAGGTTAGATGGATGATATAGATTTAGCCTGCCTCAGCTGATTTCAGAAATAATTCCACTTTATTTAATAAACATTCTTACAGTTCTTCCACTCGTAAGAATGGAATGGAAATTGCTGTATTGAACATACGGTATTTCAGGTGTAATTATCATATAGCATACGTGATCACAGAGACTGTACTCATCCAAATCATCTTGTAATCATCCCAGTTCTCTGCAAGGACTGTTTTTCATGCTGGCCTCTTTCACACCTGTATCAGATTTCCTTTTCATTAGTGCTTAATATTCTTCAAAAGGGCAGGTTTCCCTTCCCTATGGAATTTATTTATTAGTGGGTATTTTCTTACAGGATGTACCAAGTTTGTATCCTTGGAGTCTGCTTTCCCTCTGCTGTCCTCTGCCAGCCTTCCCAGTGCCTCTTGCTTATTTAATGATTCCTCCCGGTGATTAGATTTCCTAATTAGTGTGTTCTCTCATTTCACTTAATGCGCTGTGACCCTCTTTGGGGGACGTGACTGAATACACATCTGTCCATCGAGTGATCATACGGATACCTTGGCTAACTTCCTCCCAAGCAGAGGCATTTGTTCCATAGAGTGTGAGTACTGGAAAACTTCGTGACAGTCCTTGTGGCTGCTGGTTTCTTCCTGTCAGCTCAGCTACTTACATCTATTAATGGACGTGACTGATGGAATGTGCACTGTTCTCCACCAGCTTTTAAAACAATTCCTGACTATTAAATTATTTAATAATTCTACCAAATTCATTTCACCCACTTTTTCATATAATTTTGCATTTTAACTGATTTCCTTTATTTTATGAAACAAGTCTCTCTTTTTCTGAGCATACTTTTTTCTTTAATTGTCACTTTTCTGACATCTGGTAAAATATCTCCATCATTCGTCATAATTTTCCATTAATTCTCTTTCCCCGCTAATTTTGCTTGTAATTGCTTTCATCTTTGAGTTGGGTCTTTTTCTCATATGCATTATTCTGTAATTACTGTTTTGAACTTACTATATTTCACATGCCAAATGCAATCACATTGAGGAACTGGAGCACCTGGCTGCTGCTATTTTTATTCTTTAACTCCTCTTTCTGTGTGAAGATGAGATCTGATGCAGCATTTCTCCCCTTACTGGAGATATTATTGAACATTCGAATTACAGCTTAGCTTCAATTGAACACTAGGGTCTTACAGCACATGGATAGGAGCTCACTGATGGCGGCATTGCTGGGTCAGTCGTTCACTGTTACTGCTCTGCGTTCCTGAAGCAGCTGCCAGCCAGGCACTCATCCCCAGTGGGAGCCTGCTCGTTGTCCTTACTGGAACCTCTCCTGCAAAAGTATTTGCTCTGTCTTCTCCCTGAATGACTCTCCCAGCTGAGAGTATCCGAAATCCTCACTGCAGATTTGAGGAGCCAAGCACTCGGCTTCTGCTTTCCTTGCTGCTGCACCAGGAGTATACAAAACGCAAGACTGCATCTGACAGCATCAGGGTACTCCGAAATAGCTGATAAGAAGAAATAGCCAGTAAGCTCCTTTATGTTTTGCCTCTTCTCCTGGAGAGTCTTAAAATATTTGAGTTACGTGGTAAAGTAGCCTACTTGTCATGATCTCTCTGTATTGATTATCCTTTATGTGATAATTAAGATGCCACTTAGGGCAGGCTTTTGATGCAGTGTTGTTTCTGGAATGAATATTGCTAACAAACCTTCCCTCAGGAATAGATTCGCCTCAGTGATGAGGGAAGCTATAGCATTTTACTTCACATTTCAGCAGGCTGAGAGCTTGGACATCAATTCGTGTAGCTCACTTGCTGGAGGGTAATTAGTTAAGTAACTGGTTATATGCCCATGTCTTCAATCCTTTAACTGGATCGATGACTTAACCTAGCACAGCAATGCCTAATTCCTTTATGAAACTTTGCTCAGATCCTGCACTCTGTCCAGTCCAAGAGGCTGCTGCTTTTTCATTAGTGGTTATCTAGGAAAGCAGCTAAGAGCAGCCTTTAGAACGGGTGTCAAGAGTGACATTAAAGGAATATTTGTTCTTATTTGAGGTGCAATAAATACTTTTAAAAGCAACGAACTGACCTGAGAAAAATCTCTCAATTCATCAAATGCCTGTAGCACCCCTTGGCCTATGATATGGATCTCACCCTGAACAGCTAAGCTCCAAAACAAAGATATGAGGTGTGACTGCTGGAGATTTCATATGAGGTGATTTTTTGGGAAACTGACTTTTTTTAAAGTGACCTTAAAAACTGATAATTAACAGCTCTATCAATAGCTGTATTTGGAAAGAAGATTATCTGAAAAACGCCTGCCTGTGTGGTTTCCTTTAGTGGCTTAATGTCTGAGGCAGGCTTAAGTTCATACCGTGATTTGAAGGGAGTAATTTCATTTGAGTGAATTCTGCAGAAAGGTAAGTATGGTGTGTGTTACACCAGCAGACAAGACCTGGAAGTGCTTTCCTTGCTAGAAACCTAAAATGATCTTGATGACAAAATTTGAGAAGTCATTTGGAATTGGCAGCTGTGCCTCAGTAGACACAAAAGCACAATGCTGTCCTTGGAAAGAAGAGTTTGTGGGTGCAGATGACTATTAGTGCAACGGGGATCTAGGAGGCAAACTCAGCGAGAAGTGGTGTAATCTTGCTGCAAAGAATGAAATTTTATTCTCAAGGGAATTGCAGAATCCTCAGAGCTGGGCTGGGGCAGTTTTTCCCCTCAGGAATGGGGGCTGAGTGGGGATAACGTGTCCAGTTTTGGCCAGCATGCTTTGAGAAGGATGTGGAAACACTTAGTATAGCCCAGAGGAGATGAACAAGAGCAACAAGGCAGTGGGAGCCATTTACAATGAGAAAACTGTAGAAAGTGGATTAATTTCCTTTGAGGAGGTGAAGGTAGGTAAAATCTTACTTGGAGAAGGCTGTAAGAAAGCGCAGAGCAATCCTGTGTGCTTCAGCATCTGGGAAGGGGCAACCACCTTCAGTGGAATATTTTAGCCAAATATTTTTGGAAAAAACTTCTAGAGGTTAGGATAGATAAGCACTGGGAATGGTTACTGAAGGAGAAACCTGTTTTGAGGGAGGTTTTTGTAACATGTCAGACAACATCCACCAGGTCCAGCTCCTCACCGTGCCTGTGCCCCGTGTGTGCTGCAGCTCGCTCTGTCTCTGCTTCTTCGCATCCATCCCTGCACACACTGTACATCCAGGCTGGTCCCACTGACAATGACAGCCTGAGTCCTGGCAGGGAAAGTCCATCACTAATCCATGCAATGGGTACACTGCAGTGACACCACCGGGATGAGCAAGAGTGCAGTGGTTTAATCCTGACCTGGTGGGACCACCTCAGGGGTGAAAGGGTGCTCAATCCTGTAGAAGAGAATTATATTATAGGATTAGGATAGATTTGTTTAGGGGTCAAATGGGCAATCCTGGATTTCTTTTATGAAGCCATAGTTGAAGTCTAAATTTAGATGTATCAGTTTGGTACCATGTTATACCTCTGTATTCCTGACCAATGAAGATTCTTCTGTCTCCAATGTAGGAACTGTATTTGGGATATCACTTGAGAGCTGAGCTTTAAGGTTTAACTCATTTAAACTGCTAAGTAATTGGTCAAATTTTCACAAGTTTTGAACACACCGCAGTCCTCAAACCCTCTCTGAAGCCTCAGGAGTTTGCTCAGTGCTATCCAGCCTGCTGTGTATATCCAGCCTCTGAAAACCAGGCCTATTTGTTTATTTGCTCTCAGTGATGATGCTTAAAGTATTGTGTGATAGATGAAGCTAATCGCCAAGCACTCTGAATACACCTGATCTGGTGCTCCCTCTCCACCTGTATCCAAATGCCTGTTCTTTGTGAGCATCTGTGTTACACGGCAGGATCCCGTAATACGAGAAGTAGTCAGGAACGAGCAGAAACGAGCTTTGCGAGAACAGATAAGAGCGACTTGCACTGGAGCAGCAGATGTGACTGTTGTTTTCTGCAAGTAGATGAACCCCTAATCCTCTTAAGGACAGCCTGGGTAAAATCCCCTTTGTGACATTAGGCGCGGCTCTGGGCCAGGTGGCCTCAGCTTCTGTCACTGGCTTCGTGAGCTGCTTTGCTCCAAGGAAACTCTCCGTGCTGCTGCTGAAAAGCTGCCGTAAAAACAGCTGAGCTGCCAGGTTTGTGGGAAGAGCCCTGGGTAACGGCCAGCATCGTGGTACAGCGAGACCTTTTGCTGAGTACAGCTATGTGGTCCTGTGTGTTTTCAGGTCCTTGGAGTCTGTGGATGTTACAGAAATGCCAAGTGCCCTTCCTAGCAATAGCACATATAGGAGGGTAGTAAAATATTGGGCAAAAATAAAAAGGGATGGTAGCATGAAGTGAGGGACAAATGAAACAGTATGGGAAAAGCTTAACGGTATGAGCTGACCTGGCACAAGGCATATTTTTGCAGCTCCCTCTGCCTTTCTCCAGAGAAAACCACTCCTTTCACTAATGTGTCAGGCCTGTGCAGTGGTAGAGGAAGGTTTTTCCACATAGTTGGTTTGTGAATAGCATGGTGAAGGAGACTGGGCAGGAGGTAGGATTGTGGACTGACACCTGCCATCGTTTCTGTGCTATGTTCTAGACTTTCTGTGTGACCTTGAACAAAATATTTTGCCCTGGAACATGCAAAGTACCCCAACTCTGTAAACAGTCTGAATCAAGGACATGGAAACTGGGACATTTCTCCCACATGCCTTAGTTGATATTCCTTGTACAAGCCAGTAGTGGCCCTTTAGAAAGTGTTATTGCCCATTATTTCATGCTTAATAAAACATACCCTCATTAGAAGTCAGAACTCAAGCTCCATCCCTTTGTTTTCCTTCTTCAGTGCCCTTCAGTACTGTCTTCCCTCCCCCATCTCCTTGCACTATACTCAACGACCAAAGTCTGCATCTTGAACATTACTTCCAAGCCCATAGTATTAATGGCTACGAGGTGTGATGAATGCCACATATGAGTGCCATATGCCGCCTTCATATTTGTAGCATAACACTGAAATTACTATAAAAACAAATGGCTTTGAGATTGTTGTTTTCCTTTCAGTTTGGTAGACAATACTATTTTTGTCCTTATTTTAACTAGCCAAAGAATTTTGGTAAGCCAGAATTCATCTTTGGAATGACACAAAATGCATTGTGGGAACACATCAGGTCTGCCGAGTTCTCTGGATTTTGGTGAAGATAATTTTGGAGGGTGCAGTCCTGAGGTTTTCACTTGGGCAAATCTCCCACTGACTCATCCAAGACTACCATGTTAAAGTCATCAAGAGGAGATTATGAAAAGGTCTGAGACTATATGCGTTATGTTTCTGTAATACATTTTTTGTGTGTCCAAAGTGACTGGTATTAGCATTATTTCCATGGTTTTTAGTTTATTTTTAATTCGTTCACCGCTCTTGCTCATCTGTTGTAAAAAGACACTTCCTAATGTGAGAAAGGAGGCAAAGATTTCTGGCCTTGCTTTCTTTGTAAGAGATGGTGATGGCAGGGTCTAGGGTTGCTGGTAGTAACAACTTCAAGGGGGAAAAGATAACATTTTTGTCCAATTAAACACTGCAGCTTTTCTGCGGTGACACGCACCACTCTCACTTAGTCCGTGTGACTCAAGATTTAAGCAGCTGGGACACTGGAAGCCATTTTTAGGCTGGTAGATTTTCAACATCTTGGCATCAGTCAACTACTAACCCTCTTCTACAGATTACATATGAATAATGTGTAAAATGAAAGATGTGTCAGTTCACAAAACAACTTTCAGATACAGATTGTGATTTGCTTGCTGTTTTGTGAGTTTAAAGAAACTTACGCATTTCAAAAGAGCTTCCTTCTTAACCGTGTCCTAACAGCCTGCCGGAAGTCCAGTGTCTGCCATGAAAGTCCATCTCCATGGTTCAGTCATTCAAGCAGGAACAAACTGCTCCTTGAAGGTATTTCCCTTTGTTCAGTATCTTTCGTCAATGAAAGAGCTGTTTACAAAAAGAAACCACATATAGGAAAGGACTCTGGGGTCTGAGCTTTCAGATGATGAAACAAGCAGTTATCTTGAAGTTTGGTCACCCCTGGACCTGTTCCTGGCTCGGGTCCCACCTTTGGGAAACCTCAGTCTTCCCAGGCCTAGGTGCGTTTCATGAATAGATAGAAAGATTATTAAGAAAAAAATTAAGGCAATGTTTGCATCAAATGAGCTTTTAACAAGCTGTAAGGCATGGGACTGTTGCAGCATTGTGAACTTTTTTGGCTTCAGTGGAGCTACTCCACATTTCCCCTGATGTAAAGACGATCTGAATCTGGCCTCTTGGCTACTCCACTTCAGCAATTGATTCTAAATCACCCTCGCTATCCAAACATGTAGAATTAAAGATTTGTTACCAATTATGTAGCTGCAATGCCTGACTGTTTTTCTTCCTAGTTTAGTCAAAATCTTTCTGACATTTAGCAGATTGACATTCTCTTAGCATCTCCACAACAATCTGCCCAGTTTGTTTAAGACGGCAACATTTTTGGAAGAAACTGCAGCATCTCTGCTGGAAACTCAAGTACCTGGCAGGAGATGCTCAAGATACTTGTCGAGCTGGCCAAGTTCTGCTGCTATGCTTAGTGATTGCAATGGGCAGTTGTGTGACCTCATGTGTCTTTGACTGTCTAGGGTTCACCTTTTGTTTTCTGCCAGAAGGCTTGGGAAAAAGAAGTGTGGAGTTACAGACCACAGCAAGAGCCCTGTTGCCCTGAATGGTTCACTCTCGGCAGTGCTGACTGCTCTCTTTGGTGAGAGGTGATTGACGCCAGCATGACACATGGTCATATTTCTAGTGCGTGGCTGTACATTTCCTCATTTCCGTGGTGGGGATAATGACTGCCTGCTGGTCAGATGTTGTCATCAACACCCCAGACTTACCTTAGAGAAGGTATTAAATGCTGGATGACTGTTCCTGTTCCCAGAGGTCTGGAGAAGACTGAGGCAGAGGGAAAGGTTTCCATATTAAAGTTGTCACTTTATGACAATATTTTAAGGGTCTACATAGTTAAGAAGTAAAACTGTCCTAGGCTAACCAAATAACTACTGGAAGGCAGTCATCACTCTGAAAATAAACATGATGGTTGAACAGTTTACCGCCTACCTGGGGGCTCCCAGCTCCGACTGGGGACTGCATTTCTTCACATAAGCTCTTCTCTCCGCTGCTGTCTAACAGTGCTCTGAGAGCCTCCTTGCACTCTTCCTTGTGATACCTGAATAGCTTTGCTCTTTTCTTGATTTTTATTTCCACCAGTTCGTGGTGGTCTGTCAAAGAGCCCTAACAACTGTGAAAACACTTTGAAGTGTACAAAAATACTTTAAAGAGGTATTCTCTATTGTTTTTGGTTGTGGGCAGCACTCTTCCAGGTGTCTATACCTGATGCATTTCACATTTCAAAGCGATCATGCTGACCTCCACTGATGCCTGTGCAGATTGAGATGGGGACGAATACATGATGTGTGCTTAGAGTGAGGCTCAACTCTGTTTGTTTGTTTGTTTGTTTGTTCTTTATTGCAGTAGTTCAGTGGCTGCAGGCAGTGTTCCATCTTGTCAGGCAAATCGGTTATCTTGCAGGATCAGCCATACTCATCATAGGCAGAAGTGGATTGCGTGTCTGTTTTTTACAGAATTTACTGCACGGCAACAATCATTTTCTGTTGTACGTGATGACAGATACTGAATTCCAGGTTAGCCATATTGAAGCATGCACTATTTTTGCTACAGTTCTTTTTGGTCATTAGTGAAGCGTAGTGGTGACTTTGGGTGTTACCAACTGATTCAACAAGGGTTACTCAAAGTTTAGCCTTTTAGCAGATACTTAGCTTATCTGAACTTGTCTCTATTGGAAGATCGCTGTTTATTCTCATTTTGAGCTCCATGATTTGGATAGCTTTTTACACATTGCTCGTTGTAAATTATACTTGCTGTGTTTCCATTTGGCCTGGATTCCTCTCTCTCTAAAAGCTTATTCCAAGATTTGTTCGCTATCTCTGTTTCATATTCAAGTGGCCCTTTTATAACCTCAGTGAGAATTTACACGTAACTTAAAGCCTTGTGTCCAGTTTCAGTTTACAGCCCCTTTTCATTTATGGCACAAGCACAGACTCCGTTCTGCTGTAGATACAGCAGTTAAATCAGTGTTGTTGAAAAGGTGGTGAAGATGCGGTTGCGGAGACAACTTACTGGCAAACTGGTTGCTGTCTTAATTTCAGAATGACAGCAGAGAAAATACGAGGGCTGTGCTGAGCCAGGGCATCAGTGATAACAGTAACAATCAATGCTTCTCAACAATATGTTTACTGATGGATCCCCACTTGTCAAAACTTTGGGGTAAAAAAGGCTGAAATAGATGAAGAAATCCTGTCCTCCTTGCCCAGGGCTTTTTGGCTTCATCTAAAAGCTAGGTTCTCCTTTGTTCCTGGTTGAAGAGGCAGTATGACTTGCTTAGGCACTGCTTACTCTGCCTGCTGCTTTGCTGTTTGAGAGGCCATCTATTAAGTAGTACGCTGGCAGAAACTTATGCTCTTTTATATAGCACTTGTCATTTGAAGATCTCCAAATCTGTCCAAAGTGGAGGAAATTTATAATCTCTATTTTGTAAATTTAGAAACTCGAAAGACACAGACAGTCAAGGTCAGAAAATTGTTGCCAGCACTGAAAATAGAACCCAGCTCTTTTGAGTCATGGTTTCTGATCTTGCTGAAAACTAGATTGCAAGTGGGGAAAGGAAAACCGTTCTCGAAACCACAATTGTTAATTTATTTCTGAACGTATCTTCTGTTCAGTTAAGTTGCTAGGCTGCCATGGTCTCTTATTTACCCGTGCAAGATAACAATATAAAGCTGTTTGCACAGCATAACCCAAGCCATTGCATAGCTTAGGAGTGCCCATGCATGCTCTGGGAAGGGTTGGGTTGTGTGGGCCAGAGTTGTCTTGTAATGCAGCTTCAGCTATAGAGCTGGATCCAAAGGAATGGGGATTGTCTACCCGTAACTATGTACAGGGCCTGGCAAAATGATGCCTTCATCCTGCTTTGAGCCAAGATGTTGCTGAAATGTAAATAGTATAATAACATATTTTTAGATGCAAAGACAGTGAACTTGTAAGAAGCAAATGGAAAATCCTCATACGTTGCAGTGAACTTGCCATGTTTTCTTGCTTCCTAAAGTCATTCACACATACTGTTTCACTTGCTGTTAGGAATTAGGGAAGCACTTGCAAACCTAATTTGGAACCAAGTACAAGAGAAAAATAGTTCTTTGTGCAGAAGGGCTGCAGAGACTGTTTTCTGTGTGCAACTGGCTTGGAGAACAGTACTGCTGCTTTTAAAAATACCAGATGCCGGCTTGCTGCGTAAGGCAGCTTCTCCCTGGGAAAGACACTCTCCTTACCTCTACCAGTCCACTATTGGAGAAAAGGGAATTAATTTTTTCATCCTTGTCTCTGGTGGAATCGTCTTCTTTCTGTGAATCACAACTCATCTCTGCTAGAGGTGGCTGGAGCCTTAACATAATGAAAACATTTCCGTTGCACCTATGTTCTTAAATTGGTCCCCATCACTGCATTCAAATGTCTGCTCCCTGGGGAAGACCATTTACTTCAGTATTTTGATTTGGAAATTGTACTGATGTAAATAGACAGCAACATCAGATTCAGCATCTCGAATGCACTTTCCAGTCTCTGAATATCTTCAGGCTATCTACTAGGAAAAAGAATTTCCAGTGAATTCACTTAAATACTAAGTCATTTAAATTCTCAGCCTTTTCTGTCATCATTGTTACCAGACATTTGTATAATGGCACAAAGAAATAGTGTTCCCTGCCTCCCCCTCCTCATTCACTCTAGCATGGAGCCTGATAGGCTTGGGGACAGCAGCTTAATGGGATCCCTTTGTTAAAATGGGCAAGTCATTCAGAAATGGAGGGCACCTTGGTCTGATTAGAGATGATATTTTTTGGTTTTATGGAATAATACAACAAAACATTTCTGTGTCACATTGACATAACAGGCAACTTTAAAACACCTTGCCTTGAAGATACATCATATTACTGGTGCATCCAGCTGCGGAGCAGCTGGGAGTCTGAGAGAGCATACTTCTTGTTTTTTCTCCGTGACAGTGCTGGGAATATCTTTTTCTAATTCTGAAATGGGAACTAATTGAATGCTGAAGACCCTTTGTGCAAGCTGCTGCTGAAATGAGATGATAAAAATTCCTGAAAGGTCTGTTAGTCTGGAGCAAAGTGAAGGTGTCTGCTGTGCTTTGCTGCAAGATGTCCCTGCAGACTTGTGTTAAAGATAGCTTGCACAAGGGTTAGCCATCCTATTGTGCCGTCTTTTCTGTTTTATGGCATATAACCTGAAAGTCTATCTGTCTTTCAGGTTCTGTTGGGTTTTTTAAGGTTTGGGGTTTTTTTTAATCTTTCAGTTTTGTATGCTGAGGGCACAGTAAGAGTGAAAATGAAATCTGGATGATATGATGGGATAAAGGATTTTTAAGTAGAATGCTTTGAAACTTTATTTGATTAATACCCACTTAACTCCAAAATCCAATGAGCTGTTTGGATTCCTGACTTAGATGTTAAATGCTTCTTGAATACCCTTTGACTATATTAATTATGAACAGGCCTGGTGATTGTCACGGTCATTCCGACGACACAACCAGCAATGGCTGGATTTCATGCTCCTATCTTAAAGCTCAAAAGCAAGCTGGAAACCAAAGCAAGCCTTTCTGTATCATCCAGACTGTTGAAAGCCTTTAGGATGATTAAGAACTGATGCTGTTCACAGTTCCACCTTTAGTTAGTGTTTTACAACTTATCAGTAGAATCTCTTTGAAGAAGTTTACTGCTTGCCTCCTGCTCAGGGTCTCAGCTCACCTCTTAGGTGTGCAGGTATCTTGAAGGCTTTGAGGGACTGATACCACAGGAAAAATCACATTCTGCTTGGGCTGGATCAGATAGTCTCTTACATATTTATATCTAGTTTTTCTTCTGCAGCCCTGCTTGTCTCAAGGCAGATGCTGCAAGCAATAGCGAACAAATTTAGGATGAAGCTAAGCCAAAGCTGTACATTCAATGCTGTAACTGTAGATTTTTGTCTTAATTACTTCCAACTGTGGAAGCTTGTATATATTTGTAAGGTACTGAGTACCTTGGTCACTTGAGCTGTAAAACACTTAGCACCTGTGGGATCTAGCAAAACACATAGCTGTTTTTCTGTGGCACATGTTCTTTTCAGTTGTATGAAAGTGAGAAATAGCTCGAGGTTCAGACAGTGGCCTACGCTTATTCTAGAAACAGGGCAGATGTTTTTCATTGGTGCCATATCTCTCTGCTCTGCCCCTCTAACTTCCCGCTACTCATTTCCCAAAGGAAGCTCCTGGACTAGAGGCGCTGGGTCTATCTGTGATGGAGGTACCCACTGCAGAGGCATAGGGAGTAACATCTCTGAGATCAGCCATGATACTTGCTGACCTTAAAAGCAAAGTAAAAATGCTCTTTGTGGTTTTTTGGGTTTGGGTTTGTTTTTTTTTTTTTTCTCTGCAATGAGCTTTTAAATGTCTTCTCTGAAAACAGTGTTTGGTAGGATTTCGCACCCACAGGACTCGATGCACAAGGAGAGGCTGGTCTTGTGGGCACACACACCAGGGCATCACCCTACAGCCTGCCCTCAACCCCAAGTCCTCCCATACTGTTTCTGTGGTTGCTTAGTTTCCCCCATGTAACCACTGCTGGCAGCATGACCACCTCTTACAGGCAACAGAAGGAATGAGAGGCTGTGCTGATCTTATGTGTTTTCATCACCTCCGGGCACATCTGTTTATGAATTCTATCACTAAACTCCCTAGGCTGTTTGCAGGGAGAAAGGACCCAAGCCAGGGGTGTGTGTCTGGTAGCAGGCTCAGCGTGGTGTGCTGCTGTCTTGCAGTGTCATCCAGGGGCTGTTCAAACAAGAACTACTCATGTGGTTTTATGCTAGTGTATGTTTAGGAAAACTGAACTAGGCTATGTGAGAGATGTTCGAGCTAGACAGAGTATCGCTGGGCTGGGCAGCGCTGAGGGTAGGAGGCATCGTTGTGCTGGACTTTCCTGCATCCTCTGCTTAGGCACCTGGGTATTTCCTGCAGTCTCTGCTTGCAAACGCTCTCCTCTGCTTGACAGGCTGCATGGTGAAATCTTGCTGTCTCTCAGGCTCTTCCCAAACATCTGAAGTGTCAGATTGCTGCAATCCTAACAGTGAAAGGAAGAGTATTAATTGTGCTTAATACCAACTTGACCCTTATGTTTTCATACCAAAGAGTTACACGTTTTGCCTCTGCAGACTAAGTGCATTGCATATACAGCAGTTATTTATATCCTTCTCTTCTTTCCATAAAGATCCCACCCTTTCAACCTGAATTTTGGAAGCTCTCTACATACCTGGCTTAACACAAGGATTATGAGGACTTCTAAACAGAATTTCCCTTCCTCTCCTTGCTCAGGGCTCTGCGTATCCCATGTGCCGTTTCCCACCAGTGAACAGTTTGTGCAGCCCCTTTTCTCTCTCTGTGGGAGAAGTCATGTAACTTGTGTTTTTCCTATAAACTTTCTAGGGATGGGGGAGAGAAGTCAGATGAAGAGTTGTCTTGGCCACCACTACCTGTTCATTTCATCTGCAGGTAATTACAGAAGCAGCAGCTGTAACATCTGCAAAGTAGATGCAGAGAGATCTGTGTTGCCCCTTTTTTTCCTTCTGCTTTTTTCTTCTTTTCCCTAATGTTCCCCTCCTAAATCAATAGCTTTCTGCCTCATGGCGCCTGGAAGTCTTCCTTGCATTTTGCAATGGATTTAGAGGGGTGTTGCAAGGCTGTTGTGCTCGAAGAGAGCGAACCAATTGCTGTGATCTGAGCAGAATAACTTGCTCTTCTCATCATTTTCAGCCAGGAAAACTTTTATCTGTTTGTTGTCCTTCCAAGTATCTCTGACATGCCTGGGCCCTTGGGAGATGCTGTGGTGCAGCTTACAGCAATCTTCCTCTATTGATGGGCAGCTGAATGAAGGATCTGTTTTGCTATTACTTATTTATTGAGCCGCGGCAGAGTGCTGCCTATGAGCACAGAGTGAATTGTGACATCGAGCGATGCAACTCACACCCGCTCTGGATGATACAACAATTTAGAAGTGTGTTTAGTTTCTTCGTCTTTTTCTTTTATATGACTTGGTGAACAGTGCTATTTTCCACAAATGAGAAAAGGCAGTCAACTCCAAGGAAAGAGGGAACGTGTAAGCAGCAGCAAGTGCTACGGTGCTGTTGCTGCCCTATTGCCACCATGCTTATGTTTGGAGGAGAAAGCCTTCTCTCTCCATGGCATTTCTTTGGTTCCCATTTGGATAGAGTGTGGTAGGGATGATCTTGTGCATCTCCATCCCACCCTCAGAGCCACAGAAGTGTGAGCAAAGGCTGTTTTGGAGATGGGAGGAAGGTGGGCATGTGACGGCACTCTGCTCCACATGGAGAGAGGAGCGATGATTGACCTGTGAGATCCAGTCTCCATCGTCAGCCTTCATCTGACTGGCAACCACCAGAGCAAAAAAATCGGAAAAGATGCTGAACTTGAACAACGTGAGATTTGTAATGATTGCGGTTTCTCTGGGGCTGGTAACGAGGAACTTGCCAAATGTCACAGCTGGTCCATCACCAGCAACAGTCCATTAAAATGTTGTTTGTTTCTTGGCTTGTGTCTCTTGTGGGAAGAGAGGCAGAGGAGCATGCAGCTATCGCACTGTGGTCCTGGTTCTGTGGATCTGGCGTGGGTTCCCTCTCCCATCTCATCTGGAATCTGCCCTACTGCTGATTGGGGATGGCAGTTTGAGGTCCTCAAAGGACTTGAGGTCTGACCCATCTGTTACGTTCCTGGCTCTTCCTGGCCGTGTTTAGATGTCAGCATTCATCCAGCATTACTATTCCTTCTCCACACCTTGCCTGGTGTCGGAGGTCTCTGTCTTCATGGTGCCTCTTCACATTACTCTTTGCTTACTTAAAAAGGAGGAAGAAAGCCAGGTGGTGTCGGGCTCCATTGTGTGAGCTGCCAAATCACTCTCTTACAGCCCTGCTCTCATTTTGCATATGTGACCAAAGGAGAGTCATTCCACTTACTGCTCCAAATTTGTTTTAAGAATTTCTAACAAGGTTTTGCAAGAGTGTAGAGAATAACTGAAGAACTCTCCACACTTTCTTCTTTTGATGAACACCCCACATTTTCTTCTTTTGAATAAAAAACCTGAACACCTGACTTATTAGGTTAAGAAACAGATGGCAGAGGCTTGAGGGATAGTACACACACACGCAAAACATCTGCTATGTAGAGAGTATTTAGAAAATGATGATATCGGAGCCTGTTGCATCCTGAGGGCTGTAAGTTGTAGAAATGTCTCTGACAAACACAGTTCCCAGAATGAGACCTAACCCCAGATTTGACTGCCCTGAAAGGCTAGACATGGATCTAGTTGTGGTGGCTTTACTGTGCTCTACTACTTACCCAAAGACCAATTGTTTGGTTTTAGTGGGAGGTGATCTGGCTAAAGAACCTGCAGCCTTGAAGACCTTGGCCAGTCTGTACATCAGGGACACCTGCAAGGACAGTGTGTGAGTAGCGCTATGGGTCTGTCAAACAGGAATTTTAATTGTTCAGTCGTGGACAAATCAGCGGTATCATTATGTAATTAGGTTTTTGTGGTCCATTCTATCTTAATGACTCTGTAGGGACTCTGCTATGATGGAGCTGTGATGACGCCATGTGGATAAAGGCCCTCTGATGGCGTTGTACTGGCAGCATCTGAACAAGCGACTCTTGGTGACATGTCTTTCCTGCTATCCTGATCTATCAATATCTGTTTTTACTATGGGAATCCTGGAAAATATTTTCTTTGTTTTGAAGCTCTGAAGCTCTGTTTTGAAGCCTCTAGTTTCAGCTAAAGCCCCTGGTAAGGGAAATATCAGCAAAGATATAGCAGATGATAACTTTTAATGATGTCAACCAATATACGGCCTTGCAATTCTCAGTTTTGAAATGCTTCTAAAGCAAACTATGAATACTAACCAACTAGGTACGTTTAATGACTAGTGCACTGCTGAGTATCGTCTCAGCTCTGTCTCTGGGGTCTGCTAAAATACCTGATGGTGAGAGAAGTGAGGATTTCTATAGGTGCTTTCCTTCCACAGTTGTTAAGTGTTTCCAATGCATCTGCAAAACTGCAGCACTTGGAGTGATGCGTCTGGGACTCTCTGTGTCCTGGAGCTTGGTCTGTGCGTGTGCCAGACAGACCACCATTGCTGCCAGCCACAAGACATGAAAGGTTGAAAATACGCACGTGAGGTACAGACTAGCTCACACTCAGGTTGTTTTAAAATAAAAATGCACAAAGCTTTGCTCGGTAGGACTCTGTGTGCTTAAAATGCATTGAGCAAAATCTTTCCTTTTTAAAGTGATGGGAGTGGAACATGGAGAACCACGTTGCCAAGCATCTGCCGTGCTTTCAAGGGTTTAATATTTGCAAGTCTGGCTGGAAAGAAGGGTGGTGCCCCTGTTGCTGTGCTCTCTGTAAAATATGACCTCCTTGTTTGCCAACTAGATGGGAGCTGAGAGCTTTCTGAAACATATCATCCCTCCCACCCCTTTTATTTTTTCTTTTATTTCTCGTTCCCCTTCTTGCTTTTGGGTTGCTGCATAGGTTGCTCTCCAGTTCCTCATGCCGTTCCTTTGCTGTATCCCAGTGCGGGTCTGCTGCCTGCATCTCTAACGCACTGAGTATCCCTGGATTTTGATGTGATAGTCCAAGTCCTGTTTTTTGTTCTGCTTTGTTTTCTTAATTATATGTTTTGTGCCCAGAGAGATATTAATTTCTGAGTACCATGCTTTCCATACTGACTGCTCTGCAGCCATCTCATTATGATCTTAAAGATAGAAGGCCAGATGCTTTCATTTATACTGGGTAAGGAGCTGGCCTCTGAGGCATATATGATCTGTTCAAAGATTAATAATTTACAGAAATATTTTGCCTTTTACATTCAAAGAACTTAAGTTTATGAAGGCTACTTCAACAATAAATTATTTACCGCAAATTTTATCCCAATTATTTTCTGTTCTTGAGCATGCATCTTAATCTGTGTTGTATTTTTGTCTTTTTTCCACTCGTTCTTTTTTTTTTGGTGTCTTTATAGGTTTAGCATGACTATCCAAATGGAAAGTCTCTTCCTAAATATGACTCAGCGTAAGCAACCCTTACAAGCTTCAAAACTCTCCCTATCATGATACCTTCATACTGTGAAAATGNGACTATCCAAATGGAAAATCTCTTCCTAAATATGACTCAGCGTAAGCAACCCTTACAAGCTTCAAAACTCTCCCTATCATGATACCTTCATACTGTGAAAATGGAAGTTTAAAATCATCCACTGCCTGTGGTATATTATTTATCCTTCTCATAGGCTATTAACTACAGCAATTTGTATGAGTCTAGCACAGCAAATGTCAGATGTTGTTTTCATTTCTGCTTTTGTTTTGCTTCTCTGGCAAAATTCTTATTGATTTCAGTGGTGGCAGATTAAGCCCTGCATGTGTTTCATTTTCATGAGCCAGCAAAAATGTCTTTCCTCTTTATTGTGCCCATCTCCTTGAAACATTTTTGTGCATCTTTACACAACTCTCCCACTCAAATTTCAGCGTCTTCCAAGTCTCCTTCCTCAACTCAAGTTGTCTAAATCCTAACAAGTATTGGCTCAGACTGTGGTCTTATCCAGATAAGTGTCCATCCCAGCTGTGTGGTAGAGGCACTGCTTCTGTTTACTACAAGGTGAGATATGGTATTGAATAAAGATGCTTTGCTGTATTGCGTGAGTTTTGAGGTCAGACTGTTAGATGCTTTGCAGACTTGCAAAACATCGGATAGCTAAATGGTATCAGCAATATACAGTAGGTTGTGGGGAAAGAAGTACAAGCTACTGATCTTTAGGTTTGCCTGAACAATACCCAGAAGGAATGACTAGCAAACAAACTCTGTGGCCTCTGAGCATCCAGGAACAGATGGCTCCTTGCCCTTCTCAACAAGAGCAGCCATTCTTAGGGGAGTTGCAAGGGTCACTGTGGTATGGGTTGCCCACATCTCATACGTATTCTGTCAAATGAGCCTCTGCCTTGACAGGTGGCACTGGGGTTTGTCTTGAAGCAAAATCTTGTCTGGGAAGATCACAAACTCCTAAGACNATTCTTAGGGGAGTTGCCAGGGTCACTGTGGTATGGGTTGCCCACATCTCATACGTATTCTGTCAAATGAGCCTCTGCCTTGACAGGTGGCACTGGGGTTTGTCTTGAAGCAAAATCTTGTCTGGGAAGATCACAAACTCCTAAGACATGGATCTTGAGGAGACTTCTAACTGTTAAAAGGACCATCATCTGAAGTAACATCATGTCCATGTAACGTACAGACCTGTCCTGCTAACACTGAACATGCAGAGATACTAATCTTTTTGTGCCCGTGTCTAATGTTCCTATCTTAATCTAGACAAATGGAAAAAGATTGGTGCTTCTAAGCTACTCTGTATTAACGAACAACATTCTTCTCTCCTGTCCCCTAAACACACTCTGCAGCTGCAGGGGAAATTGTTTCTAAAGTGGGAGTAAGACCACAGTCAGGCCTCTGATGAGGTCTTGGAAATGTCAGTGGACTGAGTACACTGCATGTGAATTAGAAGTGAGTCATGGTGCAATTTGATGAAGATCTGGTTGAAGCTGGGGAGCGCTGAGCATCAACTGTGTTGGTGGTGTGGAGGTGAAGGCTGGGTGAGAGTCAAGTGGGGATTCCCCTGGACAGAGCAAGTCTCCTGCGGGCAAGGGCACACTGCCGCAACCAAAGCTTTGGTATTGGCTCTGAAGCTACAGGGTGGGAGGAGATGAGTGAAAATGTCCACTTCTGCCTTGACAAGTCAGGAACATGGCAAAGAGCGTGGTAGCTGGTCCATTTCCAGAGAGACATGTGAAAATTTGCTTTCAACAGAGCAGTCTAGCTGGATACGTGGTGTAAGCCTGGTTAAAGACTGTATCTGCATTATGAAGTCTCTGTTGCTACAACTGTGTTGATAAAGCTGTTGAAGGCATTTTGTCTGTGTGGCTACAAAAAGCTAAAGTGACAAAAGTCATTGTAGTTGACACATAACTGCTTGTGGTGCAGATAAAACATCTCCAGGATATAAGAACAGCTGAGTTAAGGTGGCCTGATAGGGAGGGAGAGACACTCTGGACTGGTGTTGTAAATGATGTCATTGCTGATTTTTACCAGCCTGGGGTATGGCTCACAGGTCAGCTTAAGAAAGCAAATAACTGCATAGAATAGCTTAGAGTTTTTGAGTCATCCCGTGGAACATACGCTTTGGTCCTAATAAACAATGTTTATACCTCATTGNTGGACTGGAGTTGTAAATGATGTCATTGCTGATTTTTACCAGCCTGGGGTATGGCTCACAGGTCAGCTTAAGAAAGCAAATAACTGCATAGAATAGCTTAGAGTTTTTGAGTCATCCCGTGGAACATACGCTTTGGTCCTAATAAACAATGTTTATACCTCATTGAAACTCAACATCTTTGGTTCTAATTCTGTGTAGAAATCACAAACATTATTTTTAGACCCTCACGCTGAACAGAGTTCAGATGTGTTTTATCTGCTCAGTGACCGATTGTGCTGGGGTCAGATTTTGGCTATTATTAGGAATACGTGAATTTAATAAAATCTCTTGTTTATATCCAAGTTAACCAATTTTTGTTTCTCAATAGGTGTGATTTAACCTATAATGTTCCTGTGTTAAAGATGTTTTCCTGTGTTCCACCAAAAACAAATAATAGTTTGGGAGGCTGCGTGAAAGAAGGGTGGGAAGAAGCAGACATCTAAGTAAAACGTATGTTGAAAGGGGAAAAAAATAAGTCACCCTGGGTTATGGGCCTGTGATTATTTCCACATGCCTGGACTGTATCACTGTGCTGTGTGCCATTAATGTCATTAGGTGTTTTATGCCAGAGTGGATTTTTTGCATATGCTGATGAGATTGCAGGATTGCGACCTTGATGGGTAAACACTGCCAGTGCTGTGTCGGCACTGTGGGGATGTGTGCTACGTGTGGAGGTCTGCATCCTTCCAAACTCCCTTCTTGTGCTGCACGTGTGGGAGCGTGCCTGGCCAGCCCAGCAGTCCCTAAAGTGCCAATAACCGCCTGGCTGGTCAACCAGCCTCCAGGCAGCAGAGTTTGTCCTCAGCCCTTTTTAAGAAAAGCAAACAAGAAAACTGGCTAATCAAAGCCCACCTTGTAAAAATGCATATTTTTAACTGGTGCTTGGTGTTGGAAGGAGGCACAGTTAAAAATAAGCTTAACGTTACTGTTCAAATGTGCCTGTGTGTCGGGGAGAAATGCCAGCCTTTCCCCCACGTTTTTGTTGGGGCCGATGTGTGAAAACGTGAGACCTTGGGAGCCATCGCCATCCCCTTGGTTCGTGGCGAAAGAGAGACTTGATTGCTCCCTCCAGATAAAAATACAGAGGACTTTTCTAGGCCAGAAAACAACTTCTTTTTTTCTTTTTCTTTCCTTTTTTTGTTGTTATTTGAGCCTGCCAGATTGGTCTGCACTCTGCTCTCCAAGTGTGTGGGCGGCACAGAAGAGGATGCTGAGACAAAGAATGGGGGAGGCAGGAAAGAGAAGTGAAAAAGACCTTTGGATTGCAGGCATGGTATATGGGAGGAAGAGAACGCAATGGCAGAGGCAGCATTGTTTTGGTTTGTGCAAGTTTGCTGCAGAGCAGAAGAAGCTGTGGTAGGTCAGAGACGCTCAGTCTAGATGCTGTAGTGATGAATATATCAGCATGGTTTAGAGGCATACAGACATTTTTCTGCATTTGGCAATTTTATGAAACACACGTCCTACTGAACTCTGATCCCTCCTAATGGAAATGGGGGCATCAGATGGAAGGGTGGCTGGTGGGGAATACGACCATTGCTCTACTCAGTAGACTATTTGCATTTTATGTTCATCTGCTTTGTGCTTTAATGAATTAGGTTTGAAACAAGTGGCATTTTGTGAAGGTAAAGCTCCTATTTTTGTACTAATTAAATTGTGTTTTCCTGAACTGAAGAGCCAAAACTCATTTCTCGTTACAATAATAGTTGCCCCCAGTCTACTGCATCTGGCTCGTGATCTTTGACGATACTTTTGTGAGGCTGAGTTACACGCAAAATGTCTTTTAATTTGAGTACGGAATGAGTTAAAAGGTATAACAAGGGAGGAAAGGTAAATTTCAGATAAAAACTGAAAAACCACAGAGTCTAGGATGGGCAGGTACAGGGCAGCAGTCCTTGGTGACAGAGCGCAGGAGACCGGAGAAGAGGGGAGCAACAGATGAACAGAGAGAGTGGGAAAGGGCAATGCATGAGTGAGGCATTACGTGATTTGTTTTGTATTTACACCTGCAAGATTGATCTCACCTGGGCTGGAAAATTCACCCTTGTTGTGCATTTTGCCCTTGGAGTTGTTGTGCATATGGTGCACCCTTGTTGTGCATTTTGACCTCCAACGCCTTTGGTTCCTTGAAGCCTAATGTAAATGAGCTTGCAAAAGCAGCCCTGTAAGGGCAAGTTTTGTACATAAATCTTACTGCCCGTAGGATGGCCCTGCAGCAGGAGGCAGGGAAGCTTCAGGGTAAGAAGGGGTGCACAGGGAACCAGTCCTGCAAGAGGATTGGGACACCAGGAGCCTTTCCAAGCTCAGGCTGAAACTTAGTGCCGGGCACACACGATCTTGTGGCTGTGTGGCGTGGTCCTGCTTGCCAGTCTCACAAGCCCAGAAGGTTTCTTTTGGACCCCACTGCCCTTCACCGCCCTCTCTGAAGGACTTTCAACAGGGTAATAAAAAGGTGTTTCTCTGCTGGGCTAATATTTATGTCACAAACATACAGTGCCTTTGCTTGGTCACAAACATCAGTGCATGCAAGTGAGAGGCTCTTCTCGGAAAGGGTGGGACAGGAAACACAGAGGTTATTGTCTCCTGTGACTGTATTTGCTAATAAAAATCTTTAGAGATTACACCTGTACACCAAGGGAACATTATTAAAATGTCAAGGTCCAGCTCTCAAAAGCTCGCAAATGCTGGAGTGGAAGTTGTCTATCTAACCTTCATTTGTACCCTGGTGCTGGTGCGCTCCGATTACCTTATTTACCTCTTTGGTTTCACAGAGCTCCTGCCTGTGCTCTTTCCAGAGGGCATTGAGTGAAGACTGTTAGAGCGAATTAACCTGTTGCTCCTAAGAGCCTCATTTAACTTTTTGCAAAAACTTGAAATATGCTTCTCTAGCTCAGGCAGAGAGGCATCACCTCTTCCTGCAGGAATGTTGTGAAAACAAATGTGGCATTTGTTCACAGCCACTTGTTAAAGGGAAAATGCATACAAATGCTGATGATTTCGGCTGGTAATTTCATTTTTCAGTGCAGAGTTTGGATGTTGCCTATGATAAAGTGTGAACGAGTTACTTTATATTATATAAAAGTATATATATTATACCAGTATTCCCTGTAGCTCTGTGTGGGAAAAATACCACGCTTTTGTTGCTAAAGGCTGTCGTAGAGGCTTATCACATGGGATGATACAGTTTGAAGTTTCCAAACATTTAAGAGGCACGGAACTGGGCTTGAAATAACAGATGTCTTGGTCCTGCCGTACTGTCTTTGTGCTGTGCCTCCAGTCAGAACGAAAATAAAGATATTCACATGAGACTAAAGAAAATCTTTGCATGAAGATAGAAACTTTGGTTTTCTTTCTGGTTCTTTTGCTCATTCTGAAAGCAAAAGTCAGCTTCGTTAGGTGAGCCAGCATTTCTTTGGTTTTTTTAAGTTACAATGTTTCTTCTAGTGAGATGCTTTTATTTTCAGTTTCTATTACATTTGGATAAGCCTAAGATTCCTTTGAAATGTGTTGTGCTTGAAGAGTTAGTCTGAAATGGCAATGAGAGGCTAAGCCATTAATGTTAATTTAGCATATAAAGAAAGGTGAGGACTGCATTCAAAGGCTCCCCCGGTGTCACCCACAGTGTGGTAATTTCCCCTGAGAACGGGCTTTAGGCAGATTTTAGGAGTTATTGTCCCACAGCAGGCACAGGTTTTCTGCATCATCTAAAAGTTACTTTTCAGAAACACTGGTTAGTCCGATGTAATGCTTTGCTGCAAGGCACCTCTTACGTTTAAATCTGTTATTTCCAGTCTACACTACCTTGTACTGTTCCACTGGGCTTTCTCAATATACTATCCCAGAAATATTCAAGGCTTTTGGGGCATTAATTTATTTCCTGACACCTTCATACACTGAGTCACTGTCTGAAGATAAACCCGGTATCCAGTGGGGGCTTGCAAAAATGTTTGCATGCTGATGAAAAAATGTCGTGCCGCTTGGCCTGAGGTCATTTCAGTTCCTTGCCTTGGAAATCCTTCTCATTGCTCGGCCTCCTGCCCCTCTCCAGCATTGCTGTTCCCCTCTTCGACCCCTGCAGACCATCACACAGGGAGGTCATGATCAAACGCCGAGTGCTGGCAGGGTCAGAGTTAAGCACGAGATGTCCGTGGCAGCTTTGGCTTCCCATGAACAGGGGTCGAAGCCCCCCGAGCCTCCCGACATGAGACCCTGAGCTCTCCTGTCACTGCTATGTCTCCTTCACCGAATCAATTCACATCTGGACATCCGTTACAACACCTTGCTGATGTCTTCATGCCTTACCGAGAGGCAGCCTTTACTGCGGCACTATTGTGGCTCCTGTCACCAAAACAAATGCAACTGATGTCTCATTTATGCTGAGTGCAGATGTGAGGTGGATATTCAGCCTAAAGATTTTCCCTGTCCTTCAATTTCCAGTCCTGCTGTGCCTTCAGAGAATTGTACCGGGATAACTGAGTGCCTGGGTTAGCAATTGCAGTGCCGTAGTTTGTAGGTATGGGTGGTGATTTTGATTTTAAGAATTTCAGCCAGGATTTTGAGTTTCCTTTGACTTACACATTGAGATTTGGCTTTCATCCAGAGCTGCAACTTTATAATAATACTTAATAATGTCATAACTCATTATATTCTGAAATGGCTGCATAAATGTCAACTGATCAACATACTTCTTGCTACGGCAGTATCTGTGTCTTTGCATTACAGATAGAGAATGGAAAGCAGAAATACATCTTTGGTCTAAGCCCCCTCCATTAATGGCAACAAATTAATGTTGAAAGGATGCATAGAATGTAAGGTTTCCTAGCTCTGGTCCCTGTTTCTTGTGCACTAGCACGTACTGGTGAGATGTTTCCTCTTGGATGCTTTCCTGTTGAGAGCATTGGTTTTCCTCTGGAGTTACAATGGCAGAGGTTCCTGGAGGAAATCTGTTTTTTGTACAGGTGAAGTTCCTCCCCTAGTATAGCCAAGAGACTCATGCTGAAAAAAGACCCAAGAATGCATTCCCCTAAATTCTCCCATCTTCCTCTAGATGATCTCCAGCTGTTTGCTGAGAGCTGCTCTATCGAGTGGAAAAGGACAATTTCTAGTCAATCTGTGTGTTACCATAAAGTCAAGTACAAGTGGTAATAGAAAAATTGATGGCACATTTTTAAACATAAAAATCACTGAAAGAAGATTCCCCTGTCCCTGGCAAATATAAGATTGATGTCCACAGCTCCCTCCTCTCCCCAATACTGGTATTCACAGAAACTTTTTGTACTGTTTCTTGGCGGGATGTCTCTACCTGCAGCACTGTTCAAATGGGTGAAACCCCAATCAAGAGAGGTTTTATTGCTTGTTTTGTCTTGCTTGTGGAGAGTAAATTCCAGTTCTGCATAGAGCCAAATCCAGTCCTGAACGAGTTTTAGCTGCATGAGACTTGCGTGAACTGGAATTTCGTTTTCCTGGCCTGGCCTGTGGTTATGTGTGATCTTATACTCGATCTCCATGAGAAGGATTTTTCATCCTCTCCTTCTTCCCTGTATCTTTGTACCGTCTCTGTGTCTCCTTGTGTCCAAGGCAGGTCTTTGCAGCCCTGGCTTTCCCTGCAGGTATCTCTCCTTTCCATCAGTCGAGGTGGAATGGGCTATGTGGCCATGTCGAGATGTCTTTTCCGAGACCATGGCGGGTCTCCAGCATGTTCCTTGCTGACTGCTGGCCTTCTGACCAGGACACCAGGGAAGCAACGCAGATCCTCATGACCCCTCGCCTTCATACCCAAACCTCTGCCCAGAGCCTGGGGATTCATCCTGGGGAGGGGTGGGAGAGGTGCCCTGTTGTCTGCTCAAGGCCACTTGGAAAGATCCAGACTTTTAGTCTAATACACAACTTGATGACCGTGAATATATCTACAGAAGTCCTCTGCAGCCTCAGCATCCTACTCTTGTGGTTAATAAGTATATTTAGCAAGATCAGACGTTGCCTCAAAATATTCCTGCAGTAGATTTGTCCCAGCTTGGACAGCAGTGGTGCTGCTTGGCTGGAGCTTGCTGGATGCTGTTCACAAATGAGAATGGATTTAGGGGCTGGGTTTCTGTGGGTTCAGCCCTAATACCTTTGTCAGTGATTTAGAAGGGAGCACAAGTGGTGATATTATTCATTTTCATACTTGATGCCAAAATGGGAAGTCTTGCCTGTATTGGGAAGGGCAAAGAAATACCCCAAGGGGACCTAGAGGGTGTCGGCATAGGGAACTGTAAAACAGGAACAGGGTTGCAGATAGGTTTTCTCTAAAGCTAGAGAAAAATCGGAAATGTGAAAGACTGAAGAGGAATTTGGAAGAGGGCAAGGTCTGAAATGGACCTGGAGGTGATAAGAACAAATCAGGAATAAGTTCCAGCATGACATGGCTGGGAAGGAAAGACTTGCCATCTGGCAAATAATCCTTGAGGAAATATCACGGAACGGGGTGGACAGGCCATTTGACTACTGTGGATGGCTCTGCGGGCTGCGTCCCCCCAGGAGTTGCTCCACAGCACTGGGTGAATTTCAGGGGATGGGGGTGCTGGATTTAAAAAAGAAAATAAAAAAATCTGCAATTTTTAAATCAATTGAAATTTGTTTATCATTTTCTGCCAAATGGGATGACTCATTCTGGCAGTTGGCCCTCTCCGCCCTCCCCCCCAAGACAAACAAACAAAGCGAGTAAGTTGCAAAAAATAAAATATTCTGAAAAGATAACAATTCAAAATTTTCTTTTTGGTATATTCATAACAAAGGGCTTAATGGTTTTTTTAAGACATCATTTCAGAGCTGGATTCAATGACCATAACTTGAAAAAATGAAGTAAAAATAACTCCGAAAATAAAATGCTTCGTTTTGAGTTAAAGAAACATTTTGTTCAGCAAGACGCACAAAGCATTCAGTTTTGGGCCAACATGAAATGATTTTTTTTTTAGCAATCTCTCGGTTGAGGCAGTGAACCAATAAGCCAATTATTCACAGAGATGTAGCAAGATTAAGGTAAGGATGGAAAGCAGAGCTGAGATGAGAAACCGAGGGAGAAAATTTGGGGTTGAATGTCCAAGTCAATCTTCATTCCTCCAAGTGAAACGTTGTAGTTAATAGCGTAAGCACCCAAACCCTTTGCTCTCAGCCGGAGCAGGTGGGCTGCCCGACAGGAGACGAAACCAGCAATGTCCTTGTGGCAGCCGCAGGTCCCCAGCAGCGTGGGAGCAGTGCGGGGTGCTGTGATGGGTTGACATGACCCAAGGGATGTCCCGTACCCATCAGGATGCGGGGACCACGCTGTGGTGCTTCTGGGGACGCATCCTCACCCCACACCACTGCTGCTGTAAATGCAGCATCGTCCAGGAGGGGAGGAAAAAAAAAATAAAAGGAAGGAAAAAAAAAAAAAGGAAGAGTCTTCTGCCAAGAAGCTGCTGTAAGCTCTGCAGAGTGTGACTTTGGGCAGGGAGGAGCAGAGCGCTGCCTGTGCGCTGCTCAGCTAGGGAAGAGCTGCTGCTTGGCTCTGGGGTCTGGGTGCGAGTCTCCTCAGCTGGGCAGGCGGGAGCCAGTGGGTGAGCTGGTGGTGGTGCCTGGCTGCTGCTGGGGGGCTCGGGAGAGGCTCCTCTCGCAGGTTGGAAATGCTGGGCAAAGCTTGCCTCATGCACGCAGCATTAGTGCAAAAATCCTGCCTGTGCTTTTTGGCTTGGGCTTTTTTTTGCACTGCTTTTTTTTTTTTTTTTTTTCCAGAAGTGCTGATACCTCAGCACCCAGGCATCCTAAGCAATAATCCTTACAACACAGGCAAGAGAAAATCTTGTTTCCCATTTTTCTGGTGGCAGAGTCCAGGCAGTGGGATGGCAGGATTTGCCCGGCACCATGGTAAGAGTTGGGAGGTAGAGCTGTGCTCGAGGCTGCCTAAGTTTGACTCTCGCTCTTTTGCAGAGTGAAGAGCGACTGTGGCGTAGCATAAAGATGCATGAACTAGTTTTAAACGAGCCAGCTGGGATATGCCGTGGCTGGCTGTGGCAGCTCGGTGCCTGCTGCATTAATTTACCCTTAGAGCAGGGAACAGGAGAGACACAGGGAGATGTGCTTGTGGGCAGGGGTTTGCAGTGCTGGAGATGGAGAGGAGGGAACAAGCAAGCTCCTGCACGAATCTCGGGGTGCAGAGAGCAACCAAAGGACCAACTCTGGCTGTGGTACCCTGTGCACCTCCCCGCACCACCCTCGGCATTCCCCTGCTTTTAGTAACGCTGGCCATTATCCATCAGCAGAGGTAATGAGCTGGAGAGCAGGAAGCATTGTATCTGGGCTGAGCATGCGAGCCTCACACAACAGAGTTTACAGGGGGTAATGTTTTTATTATTACAGTCTGTGGTGATCCATTCTGCATTTCAAGCACTTCTTCTTTGCTATTAAATAATTAATAATTAACCAGCAGAGGCCGTTTGAAGACTCTGGTGCAGTGATGTCTGGTAATAATTTTTTTAAGTCTTTTTTTTTTTCTTGCCATTCTAATTTATTCCAGGGCTTTGCGCTAGGATACTTTTGCCGGGTAGTGAAAGTTTCGAATGGCCAAAGTTGTTTGATTTTATAAGTGAGTTCTTAATTTTTTTTTTTCAGCGGAGCTGGCGCTGCCTCCTGCTTTGTTCTCTCTCAGTGGTGCTGGGGAGCCGGGTACCGCCGGGGGCTCAGCCCGGCCAGCAGCCCCCTCCAAGCAGCCCCCAGCCGCGGTAGCGTGGATGCCTTTACCCTCTGCGTTCTGCACCGTGGGACTGCGTGTGTGTGCGGGGAGGGGGCGCGGACGGACGGACACACACACACACACGCACACACGCACACACGCACACTGCGAAGTCTCCTCCTTCTTATGTAAATAAACATGACAGCTCCGCGGGCCGGTGCCGCGGCAGGAGGCGCGGGGGCGGGTGGAGGCTGCCGGCTCCCGCGGGGGCCGGGGGCTGCTGGCGCGGAGCGGGGCCGGCAGTGCCCCCGCCGGGCTGCGCGGCCATGGGGGGGCAGGTGACGAGGAGCCTGCTCTACGGTAAGGACCGACCCGCTGCCCCCTGCGAGGGGGAGCGCGAGGCGGCTGAGAAAGGTGAGGCGGGTGGATGCGGGCTCGGCCGGGCTTGTCCTCCCCGAGCACGGCGCTCCCGGAGCGGGGCTGGCCGGANGACCGACCCGCCGCCCCCTGCGAGGGGGAGCGCGAGGCGGCTGGGAAAGGTGAGGCGGGTGGATGCGGGCTCGGCCGGGCTTGTCCTCCCCGAGCACGGCGCTCCCGGAGCGGGGCTGGCCGGAGAGGGAGCCCGGGGCTCGGGCTGTGCTCGTCTCGCTGGGCTGCCGGGGGTGAGGGACGAAAACCTGCCCGTGCAGAGCTGCCCGGCGGGCCGAGAGGTGTCGGGGGCGAAAAGAAACTAATCGTGTGTGTGCGTGCTCTGCCTGACAGCTCCCACCGGGAAAAACCGTCTCAGCGGTGGTCAAGGTTACTGCAAGGCAGCTTAGCAGGCTCTCAGAGCAGTCACCTTATTCTTTTCCTTTCCACCAGTAGTTTCTTCTTTAACGTAAATTCTGGTTTATTTCGTTTGAAACTGATATGGGCTGGAATGAACGTTGGTTTGAATTGACGGATTTCAGACTTAGCTAAAGCCACTAAGTGCAGCACGCTGTTTGCGTTTGCTGGGTGATGTAAAGCGGGGACGAGGGGGGAGCTGGAAAGGGATCGGAATATCCCACCCAGGCCAACGTTAAACCAGAATTTGAATCTATAGACACCATGCGATACTAACCGTGTCGCTGTCTGCGCAAATCTCATGCCATAAACACTTCTGTGAGGATACTGCACTCCTCAATGTTAAACTTGCCTATGGCTCTGACATGTTCTGTTTAACTTTGGATGTAGTAAATGTGCTGCATGTTCAGTGCAGTACGAATGTATTTTCAGGGACACTTCCTTGTTACAATAGTAAATATGGGCATGAAAGATGCAGGTGAAGCATCACGTGGGCTTGGACTATCTTGTATCCTTTCTTTGAATAGAGATGCATGAGGTATATGCACTTAGGCTGTGAATGTTCATGTTACAGTCCTGATTCTTCTCATATTTTCCACCAAGTCCAAACCTTATAGTTTAAGGAACAAATAAATGGACATGGTTAGGAAGCAGGTGACTTTCTCCCTAAAGGTACTTAGCAAGCATGTCTCAATAGAAATTTTTATTTGTTCATTGTTTGTGTTCTGAAGTTTTGTCCATGATCTCACTGTGTTTCTTCTCTGATCTTATTATATACATGCAATATGCAAAGTAACAATACTGTTGGACCAACATAAAAAAAAAATTGTGGCTGTTGTCTTGTGATTGTATGTGCCTTTTCCCCTTTGAAGCGTTATTTGAATGAATTTGAAAAAAAAAAACTGGCTGGGAAAGAATAATAGCTATATATGTTTCCTGTGTGTGCCAGGGACTTGGCATTCCTGCTGGGGCTTTCTCCTGCCTGCAGCCAGCAGTGCACTGCACAGTAACCCTGCAACTTCGGCCTTTCAGTGATTCTACTCCAGCGAGCATGGCTCTCTCTAATTTTTATTTCGTTGGGAGAGGGAAATTAAGGAGGAAATGTGGGTAATTAACTCAAATTTCCCTCTTTATACAGAGGGACTACAGACTGTGTTATAGTCAGAGGTGCTTAAAAAAAAAGGACGTGCATTATATTTAAAAAAAAAAAAAAGTCGTGCAGCAAAACACATTTAACAAAAATAGACTGCATCTGCACTTGTGGTTTGTCTGTGGCTACCGTTCCTCTAGTTCCATCTTTCTGTTGAATATTTCTATTTCAGATGTATCTCAAAATAGCTGGGCAAAGAGAACTGAAACCTTATCCATTTCTCTGAAGGGTAATTGAAAATGAATGTAATGATACTGAAAAGAGTTGTATTGACAGCCCTGGGGGCTGACATCCTTTGTTTTTAGAAATGACATGTAAAGCATAAATTCATCTCCTCCGGATATTTCTGGTGACCTCTCTGTGTTGAAAGGATGGACTGGACTTTTCACAAGCACCTAAGTAATTTAACCTCGCTGAAAATTAGCAATTTAACCTCGCTGAAAATTAGCTCAGATGGGGAGATACTGCATGGGCTGGCTGCTGAGCCGGTCCTGGGGAGGCAGCCAGTGCCCCGAGATGTGTGCCCAGAGCAGTGTGTCAAGTTGCTGCCTCCTCCGGGGCCCAGCCTGACCTTGGCAGGGTAGGAAAAGTAAATGGAGATAAAATCTCCTGAAGAGGACCATGAGGGAGGCACCCTTTCAAAAAAGTATACAATTAGGGTGGTGGTGGTTAAAAGCTGTGGATGCCCTGATGTAAGCACAGAGGTTTAGAGTAGTCAAGTGCAGCATACACAGACTGTCATGACGAGGAACACCTTGTGTCATTTTACCCTCTTTCACCCACAAATCTGTTTTCATGCAGCAAAGTAAAGCCACACAGCATTTCTACGGGGCAGAGGAGTCTCAGCATCATTTGGCATGGGGAAAGCCACGGGTGGGTGAAGTGTGATGCTTGGGGTTGTGTGGTTGTTGGTGGTGATGCTGGATGTCCCTGGACCTGCAGTGCTGCTTGGGTCTGTTCTGTGAAGCCCTGCAAGCCAGTGCTCTGTTGATCCTATTTGAGCCATCTGGTGAGGTACGTGCATGCTTGCATGGGGAGGCATTTCCTTGAGTGAAAACGCTGCTTTCCCATTGATACAGTGGCAGTGCAGGAGAGCTGTGTTAGTCTGTCCTAATGATGGAGTTGGTGGGTGCTGAATGGGCCCCGAGCCACCTGAAGGAAAGTTTCCCACCTGATGGGACTGGGAGGAAAAATAAGCTTTGAGCCAAGGGCACTGAAGCATCAGTTGCACTGAGGGACTCACCTCCGGCTTCATTCCTCACTAGCAAACAAACCCTAATGGGCTTGCGCTGTGAGAGGCAGCACCTTTATTTTTGAAAGGAGACATCTGATGGCTTGATATGCTGGGACGTGGGAGCTGGTCACTCTTCTTCTCTATGAAATGACGTGCACTGCCCAAGCGTTCTCAGGCAGTCTCCATCTATGTCCCTGTGCTTGGCACCGTGATGGCTTCTGCTCCTGTTCCCCATTCCCTCTCCCTTTCCTACCGCCATCCACAGATGTCCTCAGGGTGCTTTCCAGAGCTCTCTATGCAAAGAGAAGAAAAGTGGAAATAGGAAGTTCAAAGGTAACGCAATCTTCATGGACAGGATCTTTACCTGCTGTTTAAAAAGTAATATCTATACATGCAGCGTTTACTGTAACAATATTTTAAACTGGAAATGTTAATATGGTTGCTTGTCATTCATCTGAGGTTGATTTCTTCAAGAATGAGTGTATTATGGTATTCCTATAGCATAGGCAGAGTTTACTAAGTATTCATATTAAATCACTTGCTAGCTAATGGTGCTTGAAACATATGTCTAATAGATGCATATGTCGTAATACGGATGTTCTTGTTATGTGTTTGATTCAACTGTTGCTTGCCGCAGTAGTTTTTAATTCCTCCTTATGGCTTTGAGTGAGGTGCTATTTGTGGAAGATCCTATTCTTAACTTTAGGGGGTCAAATGCAGGAGTTTCTGTCTGAGAAAAAAACCACCTGAATATTTTTTATTGCTCTTTCACTAGAACCAAACTAATACAAAGTGATGGTTTAGCCAAGGAAGCCTCTGCACTGTGCTGGGAGAGGGATTCAGTGTATGTAGGCATACAGAGGTTAGTGATTAACATGTACACATCTCTTCAGAGGGCTTTTGACTAGCTAGAGTGTACACAGTGGATTAATTCATGAGCGGGGAATATGTGAGTCTGTGCATACCTGCACTTTTGCTCAATAATCTTCCCTCCTACAAGTCATAATTACTAATAAGTCCCTCACTGCAGGGCTTTGTTTTATTTTTACTTTAATTACTGACATGTCACAGGAATTCATCAGCGTTTTGCAGTGGAATAATTTTTACAAGGAGCAGGGAAAAAGGTATCTTGTGCTACATTTTTCAAAGCTGTAATTGTATGGCATCAATGTAATTGCAAAGAAGGCCCTAGTGAGAGCGCATCGGCTTTTTAGCCTGGGAAGCAGTACTGATTGACAGATGTGATTTTCAGTTTGAATGGCTGAGTTTTTAAGCTGCTTGCAGATGATGCTCCAGAAATTCTGGCTCCGATATAAATAACGACTCATGTGTCTTTGAGTGGTGTATTTAGAGGCCCAAGTAAATATTATGCATGGTCAGATTGTCCCCCTACCACATGTATACCAGCCTGGTGAGCAATGCAGGCACATTTGTGGGTTTGCACCACAAAAAGGGAGAAAGAAGCAGGAGTTACAGTGTAGCAGGACTCCGTTACAGTGTAGCAGGACTCCATCCACGCTGCATAGCAGTAGGCTTTGAGGTGGCTATTTGGATTCATTTCCCGTTTCATCGGGATCTTATTTTTCCATAGACTTCCCTGCACCTGGCCTGCCATTTGTTCCTGTGCAAGAGAGGTGTGAAGCACTGGCATTGTCCTTCCTCTGCAGTTTGTTCTCCTGGACAATGATTTCTGGGTCTTGCTCATATGTGTTGGCAGGAGGTACAGGATATTCAGGTGCAGTGCAGAAGCCCTCAGCCCTAGTGAGGGGAACAGCAGAGGGTGGAGGCCATTTCCCTAGTGTAAAATAGCTACTGTATGCAACTTCATTTGTTCTTACTTTGCACAATAGAGCGCTATTTTTAGCTTTCTTTTAACTTCTTGTAGTATAGTGAATGGTATATCTATATGCAAGTGCTGAAATCAGCCCCACATGTTGTTTCTTGCTCTGTATACTCATTGTCTATGCTGCAATAACCATTCCAAATACCACATTTCACCCTTGCAGTTTATATCATTAAACAGAATTGTCCTTTAGTGCACACTACTGTACACATCTTCAAGTTTAATAATTTCCAACTTCTTAAACCTAATTAAAACTGCAAATATCCCAGAAGTAAGAAACAACAATAGCAAAAAAACCGACCTGACAACTTTTATCTTGCAGTAGTGTGATTTCTTTGTAAATTGGTATTACTTTGTATTCTTACCATATCTAAGTTATTGTCTAGATTTTGGGGTAACTTCTCATTTGAAGGAGTGACTGGTGATGGGATCAGCCTCACTAGGGGCTCTCCCATACTCTGCAAACAGTTGTTCATTGAGAACCAATATGGGACTGGAGAGAAATGGCTCTTTCTAAACTCACGCTGCTTTCAGCATCATTTGTATATAGCCCTGAGAGTGAATGAGTGTGTGCATGTGTGTATGAGAAATTAATCCTGCTCAGGGTTGGATTAACTGGTGCGGAAGACCCTGGGCAGGGCGCCAAAGCAGTGTTGGCATTTGCTCAAAGTGGGGCTCCCAGAGATTATTTCGGTTCATGCCTCTGACCTGTGGGTCACCTGCCAATGTCCCAAGGTGGCTCATAGTAAAGTGTATTGACTGCTGACAACGCTTCTGAAAATGACGTGTGTGGTACCTCTGTATATAGAGATCTTATGTGTAACCACATTTATACTTGAAAACTGTTCTATTTATTGAGAAAGGCAAATGAGTTTTTCATTAGTTGTAGCAGTATTTGTCTGTAGGGGACTTGCTATAAGTGCTGAGAGCTAAGAGCATCCCTGTTCTCATTTTGTCCTTTGCTTCTATGGCATTTTCCTGTTAGCTTTTCTGTGTTGACTTGATGCTCTGTTCTGGTGTGACCTAGGGACTGAACCTTGTTTGTCAGATTTTGTTGTCTTATTTGTCTCTTCTTTGACTGATCGTCTCCTTCCTCGATGTGGAAATGTTCTCACCTCTGATCCTTCTTTGCCTCTTCCTTACTTAACTCTTGTTTTCCTAAGAATTATGGGTGATATGTTTAGCTATCATTCAATCAATTTAGAGGTAGCAGGTGTCTCTTCAGGAAGGTTTGTAGAATCCCCTGACATGTTCTAGGGAATCATTTGCATGCTTAATCAAAACAAGTACTCCTGCAGCCAGAAGATTCATATTGTTAATAGCATAAAATACATTTGCAAAACAAATACAATTACTATTAGTGACATGTGGCAGGAATCAAGAAGAGGCCATTTCTAGACTTATAATCTCAAAATTGATGGGCCTACTTTCTTTTTATTAAGGAACTTCACATTAATGATATCCATACTTTGCAGAGGGTTGCACTGAGATCAATCTAAAAAAGATTAATCCTGAAGGAAAGGGAGTTTCCGGGAAAGTGAAAGCAAAGCAAAGAATTGATCCTGATCGATTGCCCTCGGGAACTGGCCGGGTTTGCTGATGGCCCAGCAGGATACCGAGCTGGAGGTCAGGAGACATCTTGTCTCCCGGAGGCCAAATACGAGCATGGCTGCCAGCCGCAGGCCTTGCAGTACAAGTGCCCACGGTCAGAGCATATGTTGCAGCCCTGCATATAGCTGTGCTTTGCTCCAGGGTTGATCCCTATTAGCGTTGTTGTCTGTTCATCTTTCTCCCTGTCTATCCCCCTCTAAGTCAGAGTGGTTTGCTTTGAGAATGTATGTATCTAAGAAAAGCTGATCCAAAGTGAGTCAGAGACATCTTCTCTAGCTCTTGTCAAGCTATTCTCACTGATATTTCTGTTCATTGAGTCTGTCCTTGATTGTCTCTTGAAGGGGCACTGTAATTTGTTGGCATTAAAAATAACATCCAAGATAACTACAGTTGGTGGGGCTGGAGAGAGGAGTCTGAGATTTACTGTGGGTCTGACAGCACAGCAAAGGGAGTGGGCGTGATAATTTATCAGATGCATGAATGTATTGATCCTGTTAGAAACGCTGATAACGCTTTTATTTTAAATAAAAAGGGAAAATCACAGAATCACAGACTGGTAGGGGTTGGAAGGGCCTTCTGCAGATCCCCCAGTCCAACCCCCTGCTAAAGCAGGTGCCCCCAGAGCAGGGTGCACAGGAACACGTCCAGGCGGGTTTGAATCTCTGCAGAGAAGGAGACTCTGCAGCCTCCCTGGGCAGCCTGTGCCAGGGCTCTGTCACCCTCACAGCAAAGAAGTTCTTTGTCATGTTCAGGTGGAACTGCCTGTGCTCCAGTTTGTGCCTGTTGCCCCTTGTCCTGTCACTGGGCACCACCGAAAAGAGTCTGGCCCCCTCCTCTGGACACCCGCCCTTTAGATATTTGTAAGCATTGATGAGATCCCCTTTCAGTCTTCTCTTTTCCAGGCTGAACAGACCCAGGTCTCAGCCTTCCCTCATAAGAGAAATGCTCCAGTCCCCTCATCATCTACACAGTATGTAGTAAATAAAAAAAAAAGTAATAGTAAATGTGGTAAACGAAAACTATAAATAGTAAAAAGAGGATATAATAAAAGCCATATACATTCACGAACATGATACAGAATGCAAACAGTGTGCTCCTGGTTGCCTCGCCCCCAAAAGACAGCATCAGCAGAAATCTGGAGTTCTAGCCCTCTCCCTAGAGTTAAAATCAACTGTTTAAGAGAAGCCTTTGCAATAAATCAAGGCCCCTTGCTATAAAAATCAGCTCCTTTTTGTGGTTCAGTTTACATCCTTTTCTGCCTATAACTAGTAAATGCACTCTAATACAGAGGGAAAGCACGCGAGGTCGAGTAATGCCAGGTACCCATGATCTGAATTTGCCCTGTTGTGTTGTAGCTAATAGGGGCAGCTGCTCACAGCAGGCTTTGTTGGTGAAGTCTGGAGAACAGAAAAGGACCCAGTGCTCGACCCGGGCAGGATGGATGTGCAGTGACCTCTCTGTAAAAGGTCTGGCTAGCAGGGGCTGTTCCTGTCTTTGACTACTGTTGGAGAGAAGTTCTTCTGAATCAAAACACACAGACCCCTAACAAGAAAGTGCCCAGAACTGACTTGCAGATGGCTCAGGGTGGCTCTGAAAACACTGGTTTAGTCTTGTTGCAGGTAAAGCCTTTGCTGCAATTTCATGAAACTCTCTGGCTGACACTGATGTATTTTCTCTGTGATACACCTTGCTGTGCAGCCACGTGGCACCACATGGATACAACTTTGGAAGTGTTTGGCCAATATATTGCCTTGTCACTAAAAGCAGGACATTCTGTGAGATACCTGGGCAGGACTGAAAACGTATTTTTCAAGGAACTGTGAAGCTTCTGGCATGGCTTAAGCAGAGCTCAGGCATTGAGGCTGCAACCTCAAAAGCAGTGCCTGTTGAACTGGGAGGTGGTTTGAAGGAAGCATGTGCCTGTGTTTGCGTTGCGCCTTGGCAGTTCTGGAGGTTGTTTTTTTGACTTGGACTCCTGCAAGAGCCTATTCTTCTTCTGTTCCTTGCAGTGCTTCCTAGCAACTGAGCCCTTTGCTTGCTTTACAAAGTTCAAGTGATCCTCAGGCTACTGCAAGTTCCAGCCCTGTGTTATCAGCCAGGGGGAAGCTGCATAGCCTCAAGGAGAGTGGATGGGTTTGAGCCTAGGAGAGCTCTCCCACCTGTCAAGAGGAGGTTTCTACCTGCAAAGGAAGGATGAGGCCGGTGCTGTGCAGAGCCCTGGTGTGATGCTACCCCCTGCTTGCAAGCCTAGAGGGGCAACTGAGCCATAAACCACACCATGGCACACAAAGAAGCCATTTTAATTCCAGTCTCTGCTGGAAGCACGACATGGAAAAGAAAATGTGATCAGTATAAAAAGAAATGTTTATATTCCTAGGAGCAGAGACCTCCCAAATAATTATCAACACTTGACAAACTGCTGTTTAAAATGCAAGTGGTTTAAGTGCTGCAGCTCAACAGGCATTCGTCACAGCTCTGGCGTAAATGCAATACACGCTGTGGGTTGGTTGCTGCTCTGAAGTAAAGAAGGTTTCCGGTAAACATCTTTTGCTTAAGGAAAATGTCTCCATGATTTTATTTTTTCTTGTTTGGAGAAACTGAATGTTAGAAGACTGGCCAAATGGCGACTTGGTGGCAAGAGCGATGGGGATATGGTTTTGGAATTAAATAAATCCTGAATTTTAGTTTCTGTTGCACAGATCAGGCTTTTGGCCAGAAGAAAGGCAGAAAGGTTTCATTGGCTTTGGCTTTTGGGAGAAGGAGAGCAAAGGGAAAGGGCTTTTCAGGGGGAGATTTTTGAAAGCTACAACTTCTTCTCTGATCTGTCTATTTCTAATATTCACTGACTCAAACAAAAGTACGTTAAATAAAACCTTACTTTTCTCTAGGGCTGTTGGGACACTGACTGGAAACGTAAGGATTACTAAGAATTGGTATTTTTCAAAGGTTAAAAAATAGCAGTTTACAAAGAGACTGAGATTAAAAAATGTTAAAAGAAAAAAAATTCTCTCTGGAAGATAGAAATATGTGGGAGCCTATAATGTGCTGGAGCATCCCAGATCAAAATGACTTCTTTGGTCTTTGCACACCAAATAGAATCAGATTATCAAATATAAAATAGAGCCTTAAGAATATAATTCCTTTTACAAAGGCATTATTGATGCTGTGAATTTCATGCAACTTGGAAAACTGCTCAATTTATTTTCTGGTTATCCTAAACTGGTTCAATGCCACCCTCTGATTTTCATCTGTGAAGGGAAAGGGACCATCACTTGTACTGCTGTCTTGTTTTCTGATTCTGAGTGAAACTCTATATTAAGAGGGAATGCAAGTTCGGGAGTCCTCACGGGTGCTGGTCAGTCTCACATGGAGCTGGAGCTGTAGCATGGTAGGAGTTGCTGTCCTTCTACTCTTAATACTTCTGTACCATCAGTGGCTTTGCAAAATTGGCTGAAGAGATCTTGATCAAGTGGCATGGCTGTGACAAGGTTCCTGGACAAGCTGTCTCCTTTCTTTCCCGCCCAAGGCTCTATTGCTTGAGCAAGTGTAGGTGTTTCTGTACCTCATTGCTTGGGGTTTGGATGGTTATTGACTGTAAAATGGTCTTGCTCTCCTTGGCCTATGCTATTCTGTGCATGGCTTCTAGCAGTCAGGCTCACGGATGCAGTAGCAGATCTTGTATCATGCTAGGAATTAATTCCTGAAATGGAGATGCAGCGATTACAGCTCCCTGTATCCTTCCTAGGCAGATGTGCAATGGCATTTATCATACAAAGGGTAATACATTCAGGCTATCTGTTCCCATGATAGAAAGGATAAAATGCAGAGAAATATCCTTCAAATGTTCTACAAATAGATTTGAAAAAGTGCTAAACTAATTCAGTGTGTTTGCAAGAGATGACGGCAGTTCTCACAATGCTCTTCACCAGAGATCCGGCAACCTCAGCCATTTTGTTGGAAGATGTTTCTATCCCATTATCTGTAAAGTGACTAGCTGAGCTCTTTTTACCCACTCGTGAGTTATTGCACAGTTTCACAGACATTTCTGCTACCCTTGTACAGCAAAGCTGCTTGTTGGGGACTCCATGTCATGCCTCATCCCAAGCTGATTGTGGTTGCAGACTGACCAGTGTACAGGTAATTGCTTGAGGAGATTGAGAAGTTCTTTAGCATATGATAACGGGAATCTTTTGAGATTCATTGGCTATATGTATGTGATAATACACACTTTCCACCTCCTCTTAATCTTGTGCTTTGGGAAATCTGTGCTTGAACCCTTGTGGACAGACTTTATCCATTTCATCTTTAGTGTGTGGCAGAAGCAGTAGTTTTATGACACATACGTTCCTGGTACTGCTGGCTCAGCTGATGAAGGAGGAGGTGTGTAATGTTGTGTGGGCAGCTGTAATAAAGTATGAATAGGGGCAAGTTCCCTTAAATAACTTCAGTACTCCAGAGAAGTGATTTTGCAGTGCACCCTCTGGGAAAAAATAAAGATTGATAGCAGTTTTGGATTTGTGCAAATTCATTTTGATGACAAATATTTTGTGTTTTTACTCCATGTGCTGTAATTACAGCACTAGGTTCAGATTATGCATTGAGATCTGCTTTGGGTGCAGAAAACTAATCAGGGAAATGCTTCATGGCCCAGAGGTCTGGATTTGCAGACTCCAGTTCAACAGCTGCATTTCTCTATGTGCTGGCAGGAAGGAGCATCTGTCAGGGATGCAGTGTGGTCCTTATTAAATTATAATTTAGAGCTGTGGCTTAGAGAAACAGGTGCAGTTATATCCTAAAACCCAAATATCCAGTGGTCTTTGTTATCAGAAGGAATGCCCCTTAGCTGGACAATGACTAAAGCATTTTCCACAATTTTTCAGGCTACAAAGAGCAAGGAAAATGGATGAATGAATTGGCCTCCACACTTAATTGTTCCTTGCTCTTCTGCAATAGTGTAGATGTCTTTCCACTAAGAGACTAAATCCCCCTGAGACCTTTAGGCTTGTTTCCTATTTGCACATGACCTTCAAGGCAGTCACACCATGAACGTGTCTACAACAGGAACAATACTCTGAATCGCATGACAACATATTTCTTCCTCTTTCCACACTTATCAATACCCCAATATGCAAAAATGCCCTTTTGCATGAATTTTAAAACAGCGTGTTTTTCCTAGTCCAGGCTGGCTTGCTTTTCTAGCACACCTCTCTTCCCTCAGCTATTTAGAAATGCAGTCATCTTTTTATCTTCACGATGTTCCTCCCGAGTCACCTGCTATTTGTTACCCAACTTCAGTAAATGCTAACCAGTCATCTGAGTCGGGAAAGGTCATGTTAGTAAGTCTGTAGCAGTATAACATTGCTGAAGACTGAATCATTGGGAAGTTTTCTTCTGCATCGCTTGCACACGTTGATGGTAACACAATTTCCAAGCCAGGGGTGGTGAAGCTTCCTTGGCACCCTCTCGCAAGAAATATTGGAGTAGCCTCCTCTGCAAAATTACTTGAGAGGTCAACTCTGTTACCCAAGTTATCAGAAAATAGCCATGAAAGTTTATGGGAGTTCTGTGAGGGCTTACAACGAAAGGGCTTTGAGCGTCTAGTTTGAAGTGTGTTTTTGCCTAAGCAAATCAGAGAGGACTGGAGCTCTTTCCTGTGCTGTGATGGTGACAGAAGAGGTGTGGAGTCACCTCCCGCCATCCTCCAATGCAGAGAATGGCATCGGCCATGTGTGTTGAACAGTGTATGTCCCGACAAGTTCGTTCAAATCAACTGACATTCGGATAAAACATACTATTACTTACAAAGTTATCTTCCTATTACTCCCATTTATTTGCTGTTTCTTTTCTCATATGCAGACTGTAAACAGTTTGGGGCAAGACCTGTCTCTCTTCTTTCTATCTTTGTGAGATTCAGCATGAGGGGGTGGCTAGCAGGTAGGATCGCTTTTAAAGCAATAAAACATCTCTACATGCTCTTGTCCCCAGGCAATAAGGATTTAACACCCTTGGTCATTTACTGGCTGACCTGTTGCAGCAGATGCTGAGGAAAACAAGTTCCTGTATGGACTACTCCAGCAGCTAACTATAGCAAAACTTTAAGGAATAACTTCATGGGTCTGGCATGGAAATTGCTAGGAAGGATGATGGAATAGTATTCATGCCTTTTTTTTTTTTTTTAAATAAGTGGCAGGGATGCTGTTTACCTTTGTTAAAATAAGCTGTAATTTTATGCCCTGACTGGCAGTTGAAGTCTCATGTTTTAATTCAATGTCCAGGTTCAGATGCTGATCTGCGAAAGAAACAGGGTTAATTCCTGGTACAGGGTGTTTAAACTGGTGCAAGCGATGTGCTGCAGCGCCAGACGAGAGCGGGAAAGTTAGTCATTTAGATTCCACTTGTGACTGTGGTACAGAAAGTGCAGATTAATGAAGGAATGAACATATGGACGGCCAAATTCTTGTGTAAAGGGAGAAATGTTGCCGTTTCTCCTGGCTTTGCCTCAGCAGTACTTAAATTATTTGCCTGGAGAAAAATAATAATTTAATCGTGTAGTGGTTAACACTTCTAGTGCTACTGGAGACCTTTCTGGTCTGGGCAAAAGTTCTTGGTTATAATTTCTATTTGTGCAGCAAGAAGTTGCTGGAGAGCAGGGCTGGTGTCCTGCGCTGGGTTGGCAGCTTTACTCCTGTGCTCTCGTGCCAGCTGTGGCAGGTAGGCTGGAGGCTTAACAACTCGATGGTGGGAGTCAGGCGTGGAGCTCCCACGCTTTAATCTCAGCAAAGCCCCTGAATAATGCCATTTTCATGACAAACTCAGTAACCTCATTTAGTACCCAATGCAAGTTACTTTTCAGGAATACATTACAGATTAACTAGTGAGTGCTGCCAAAATAAATCCATCTGATGATAACTTTGTGAGATGGAGGAGCCTTGGTTAATCGCTAGAATCTGTTACGTTTCAGAAGAGGTGTGGTGTTTTGTTTTTTGAATTAGTAGATACAATGCATGTCTATCTTGAGGAGAACAAGTCAGAAGAGTGTAAGATATTAAAAAAAGGAGTAAACCTGAGAGAGAAGTGTACTGGGTAAGGTGAGGCCAGTGAAGAAAGTGGAAGATTTGAAAGAGGGAAGAGAAACGTTAATGCTTGTGGCAAGGGAGGTGGAGGAGGAGGAAGATGCTCTGGGGAGGAAGGGATGGCAAAGCAAGCAGAGGGAAAGGTCATGTGCTCTGTGAGTTTTCCTCAAAGAGAAATGGGCGGAGGGAGAGGTAGGAGAGAGGAAAGGAGGATTTGAATGGAGAAATGGTGGAGGAGGAATTAAAGGAATTACATTGCTCCTATAATCCTGAAACATTTAACAGGATGTTATATGTGGCCAAATAGTAAATCCAACAGTAAATTTTCACCTGCCTGATAAGTTGCTAGCTACAATAACCCCATATTTTAAGGATTTATTTGCTGCCAAACATAGTCAGGAAAGAAGCCCCTGGAATCAATATCTTTCGGGACTAGTCAGACAGTGTGGAGCAAGACCAAACTTTAAGGTTCATTTTTTCTTTGTGAATGAAGAAGTTTCATATTCCATTTCACAAAGATATAAACCCTGCCACCAGGACACCCTCGGCAGATGTATGTTTAAAGTGCTTCCCTTTAGGATTACTTTTGGACTTTATATTGAAAGAAAACCTTTGATGTTTGGGTAACTGGTACAGATTGGAATAGTTTGGAGACTGTACGGACTAACAACAAAGCGAGCAGTGCAATTTTCTCGTGCTGCAAAAGGGAATTTTCAGTTGATCAGAAAGAAACGGAAACAGACAAAAAAAGACATAGAGAAGATGTACTGGGTGACAGTATATCTTTAGCTACCAATCTGTAGAAAGGAAAAGGCAATGCTCTGAGTCTTAAGACATCAACGCCAGAAGGTTTTTTGCAGAAGATTCAGAGGCCTGCTCACATAGCTAAGCAACATTGTCCTTAGACAGACAGGACTAAGTGCTCGCTCAGCCGGCTCCTGGGGTAGCGTGGGCTGACCCTGAGCGCTGGCCGACAAGAGCAATGCAGCTGCAGAACAGGCACTGCGGTGCTCTGGAAATTCTTGGTGTCTCCATTGAGGGCTGAAAGATCTTCATCACAGGAAGCCTCTGTATCTGGTCGTTGCCCTTCATCCATGCTGTCACCTCAGCTGTCCCCTGGCTGCTCTGCAGGAAGGGGAGCACTGGCGCTTAGGTTTGGAGCCCAGCTGTTTCACGTGCACTTGCAGGCAGACATTAGTGGAGGAGGAATGCTTAAACCACTGAAAGGAAGGAACAGGAGCCTTTGGGCAAAGCACCACTTGGCCTCCAGAAAAATGATCACATCTCAGAATTGCTTGTTAAGCTTTAAATACAGATGGGGTAAGGAGCTGCTTCTGGCAGGCATGCCCTCAAAAGACCCTGCAAAGAGCAACGGCAGGGAACTTCAGGAGAAAGAATGTGAAACAAATATGACTTGAGCACTGTGTTTTTAAACAAGACTGCACACAAAATGACCCAGTTTTACAGTACCTCGAAGTGACTCTAAATAGATATTAGGAAAAAATACACTCCAATACACTAAATTACAAAAAAATTACACTCCAAGTATAAATGTCATGTATGATAGAAGAAAAACTGCTTCCTGAGATTCTTTAGAAATGGCATTACAGCTTAAAACTTCATGGTATGTGGTACTGAATTATAAACGTAATCTACACTGTCCAGCTAGGTAAAAGGAGAAGTAGAAAACAGGCTCTGGGATATATATCCTGACCCATCCAGATGCTAAATTAAAGTGAGGACATACGCATGTGGCGTTTGCTATAAATTCAAGCAGCAAAATGCAGAAGAGCCAAGGAAGCCACTGGAGATTTCACAACTGCGGTCCCAAGTTGTCAACAATGTTTCTGATTTGAATGGAACATTATGCCCCACTAACATGCTCTGCTGTAAGGCAGGAGCGTGTCAGGGCTGTGCTTGGGTGTACCTGCGCTGTGCACAGAGATAGGTATTTGGGAAGGCACAAGGGATGTGCAGATGCTGAATCCCCAGTGTGGCTGAGTCCGTGAGCTCTCGAGGAAAGAGCTCTTTGCTGTTCACTGTGATCTAAGCTCACTTAGCATGTTGGTCTCTCAACCTGTCATGGCTTTGGGGAACTGATGGTATTTGAGGGGTAAATTGCTGTAATCTCAGGGATATTTCAGTTAGGGCAACTCTAGAGTTTGCTGTGAGATGATGCCATCCCTGTTTTGGAGCATTTTCCAAGCTCTTTCTAGAGGCATCCCCCCAGCAGTCTTTGTTCTCTGCTCCAGAGCTATGAATATGAGCCCAGAATTCATACCAGCTTCCTGCAAATGTTGTCTCTGGAGAGGTATTCCTCTTTTCTGTCCTATGTTGGGGAGCCAGTGCTATTCCAAGGTCTTATTGTTCACTTGCCTTATTCCAGGGACACTTGGCGGAGCCAAAATTTTTGGAGAGAGCAAGGGAGGATTCTGGTCTGGGACTTTTGTCTTTCTTGGTGATAAATGGTCTCTGATTAAGGAATAGTGCTAAACAAGACACTTAGGATATGGGAGGTCGGAAACAACAGGAGATTTTTGGCCTCTGTGTTCTGCATCCCTAACGTATAATCTCATACACTGGGATGAATGGTAGAGCAGTGGGAGAGTGTCCTCCAGCTGGTGATGCCAATGAGGTGCTCTTCGTTACCCTCTTAAGACCCTACCTCTTTCCACCACTGATAGAGCGAGTATAAAGAACAGCTTCCTAATTTAGCTCATTATATTGTGACTATGCAGTGTGACTAGCCTGCTGTGGGCCCAATTCAGCATCTTGAGTCCAGAGGCAAATCTTTTATTTTACACAGATATGATTCAAAGCTAACTCAAGGGCTAAGTTCAAGACAATGGCTTCTTCAACTTGCATTTTGTTTGAATGGCTTTGTAGGGAGGTGACACCATTTTCTACCATCTCTGGATTTTGGTTCTACAGGTCCATTTGCTTGTCTCCACCACTCTTGCGTTTGCTTTTTTTCTGCTCTCCATTGCTCGCACCTTCCTCCTTGTCCTGACAAATATCTAAAATTTAACCTTGACCGGTTACTTCTGTTTCTGGTGAACTCTCAATATTCAGACTTCCAAGCTATTACACCGTACATGGAAAATGTGCCCAGGATAGACTTTCCATTAAACTGTATTTAAATTGGAAGAGAATGCTGGCACATCTACAAGTATTCCAGAATTAGATCCCAAAATACAGAGGCTAGTTAATCTTTTGGAAGAACAAAAACTCTTACTGATTTATATTTAGCAGAGGGAATGCATTTTAAAAACACAGTCTATATGAGGCCCCTTGAAGAAAACATCTTTTACATTGATTTGTAGTGCATGGAAATACTACGTGGCTGTAAAATATTTGCAGTTGAGGTCTGCTTTTATGTAGCTACTTTCTTGCAGCGTGAACTGTCATGAACCCTCTGAGAGTGGCTGCTCTGCTGACTGCGGGCTGTGCGGTGGAACGGGGCTACCTCTGGGGCAGCAGTTTAGCTGTTCATCACAGCTGTGCCCGGAGTTGCAGGAGGGGAAGGGAAAAAGCTGCTTGCAGTTAGCACTACAGTGGAAACACTAGACTTGTGAGGATGAGGCTTTGGTTCAAAAGCGATGCAAGGTTTCTACGTGTGCTGTAACTTGGGACCTGTCTAGCTCAGGTGCCTGCCTCTGGCAGGGGCAAAGGGGATGTGCTGTTGGGGAGAGCACGTGCAGGGCCACCATTTGGCTTCCTGGCAGTCGCGTGCCAGGATATGGGCGAGAGCCAAAGCTGAACTTGCCCTCTCTGGATGCTTGTACAAGGTTAGAGAGAGGGGTGGAGGTGCTGTTGGCCCTAATCTCAGCAGCATTGCTCTTAATTAAATGTCTACAATATCTATTTAGGCTCAGTTTACATGATTATAAATTAGGAGGAACTATGTAATGTTAATATGGGTGAAAAATGTTCTGTGCATAGTTCTGATCTACCCTAAGAAAATGAGTAACTGGAATTATGGCAGGTGGGAGAGTTCACTGCATAGTCCCAGGTGGACAGTTCCTGGAAAAGGAGCTAGGGCAAGTAACTGTTTCATTAACCCAGTGGGTCAGAGAAGCAAAGATAAATTATTTTATAAAGTATACATAATCTTATGGCCAACAGTGTGCCTGCTTATCTTTGAGAAGATAAGGATTATCAAGAGGAGGTAGCATGGAAAGTTTCAGAGTTTTTCATTCCTCTGTCCCATCATCTGTAGCACAGACACGTCTCAACCCTGGGCAAGTTGTTCCTCCTCCTCCTGAAACACCAAATATTAGCAAAGGAGAAGATTCTCACACTGCACATCCACAAGAGAAGGATAAACAGAATTTTTAAAACATCATTAAATCTTCAACTGAACTGGACTTAATCTTGCTTTCTTTTGTTACAAGACATAAATACATTTTTACATCTCTCATTAGACTGCTGACAGACCTGACCTGTTCACAGCAGAACAAAAACGCTCTAGATCAAGAAAGAGATCTTGGATGCTTCCAGAGCACCATTTTTTACTTTGATCTTCTCATTTCCTACTCACAACACTTAACTTATGATGCCTTAGTAATAATAATAAAGAATGACCAAGATTCAAAGAGAATAAGGTCAGAAGTGCCTTGCTGCTCTCAAAAATAAATTATTCTATGTCCCATGCAAGTTGCTCCTGCTGGATCAGAGGAGCTGCTAGAAGATAGTGTGGGGAGAAGTGGCTGCTGCTGGTGGAGGGATCTCAGTCTCCTTTCCATGGACCTGGCTGGACCCTGCGGGGTGCGGCTCCCAAGGCAATTCTTCCTGCTGCAGCCCAGCATCTTTCTGGGGGGCTACTCACCCCGTCTCTCCTTACACGGCAGACAGGAGCATATGGCTGCTTACTTGTGCTCTTGCTGTTCTTATATGCTTAGTGGACTTAGGGTCTGCGTGGGCTCAGGGGGTTTTGCACAGGGAGAGGGCAAGGAGGGAGCCTGCAAAGGGTGGGCTGCACCCACAGGAAGTGGAGTGGTGCTGGAGGTCTTGTGGTTGTCCTCTGTGACATGCCACCGCGGTGACTGAATTGCTCTGAATGACTGTGAGAGATGTAAACAGTCCCTACATAGGGACCAGGGCCTGGTTGATGATTACACAGCATCATTGCTGAAGATGTCAAGTTTAAAAATTAATTTATAAGGGGAAAGGTTTTCTTCTAGACAGCCTTATGTGCATATAAAAATACTTATATTTCACACACCTCTCTTCTGATATCATCTTTTCTTCACAAAAAAAAAGGGCATAATCAGCCACATTCATGCTGGTTGGTACTTCTAACTGCTTGCAGTGCCCTCAGCTGGGTTGTTCCTCCTGGAGATGGTGTGCACGAGGGTTTGCCTCCCCAGCTCAGTCCTGCCCTCCTGTTCTCTCTTCATGTCCCTCCTGCATTTCAAGGATCTTCCTCATCTTCCTTCCCACAGCTGGCAGAGGTTCCTGTAGGCTCTGCCCAGGAGCATCTTATCTCTCTCTGGGTAATTTCAACCACAAACATTAGTTCGGCCATATCCTTCCTACAGTCAGTTAAGAGATTCACCTCTCCTCTGTAGTACTTAAGTCTGCTTTAGCCAACCTAAATTTTTGCTCTGGGTCTTTTTACTTTTTTAATAAAATATTACAAACAACTCAGCCTTAATATAACTGAAGCAGAGCTCTTATTCTCCTGTCACTGCTCACTTCCACGTGCTTTTTTTAACCTTTGTAAAAATTGCCGCTCTCCTTACTCTTGCTGATACTCGTAGCCTCAGTGCTGTCTCCAAGAAAGTCTTTATAAAGCCTCACGTCCAAGTGGTAACCAGGGGCTTGTAAGTCGTTGGGTTCAGCTGATGTTGCTAAAAAGCCCCACACCCAGGTAATTGCCTGGCACTCCTGCAGAGGTTATCATCTCTGCATGAGGAGTGACTGTAGAACAGGACGCATCTCTCCTCCTCAGCTACTGCGCTGCACATCATGGAGAGCAAATGCACTTCCGGGCAGAGCAGAGAGGCAGAGGAAATTACAGTCTCTGTTTCAGCCCATCCTCCTGAATCCGCTCAAACACAACAGTGCCCTGCAGATTCTGGCTGCATCTGTCTCGTCTTCAGGACACGGTCTTTTCCCTTTCCTTTCCTTTCTGCAAGCCTCAGTCTTCTCTCTTCTGCCATTGACAAAGTCTTGCTACATTTGTATTTATTCTGAATTTCTCCTGTTGTACCTGTTTTCCTTTCCTCTGTCCTTGCTGTCACCTTTTGCATCTCTTTCACATATTTTGTTTTTCTCTATGAAACGAAAAATCGGCTTCTTGACTTTGAAGGCTCCTCACAAACTAACCACTCCCTATCACCCATCAGTCAGGTTTGAAAGATGCATCCTTTGTGGATCATCCTGCAAACAGCTCTGGCTCCAGTTGCCCACTTCTTATACTGGAGGACCTTCTCGTAGTTGTCTGTAAAACCACCCTTGTTGTCTTTCAGATCTGTTACTTTAAACACAGCTTTGCTTTTTGGTCTAAAAAAAAAAGCGTAGGACTCCAAGCCCCACCCTGACTGGTATTATCTCCTTTCATGTGCATGTGGTCTGTCTGCACCTGCCTCTTGTCTTGCAGTTTGCAATTTAAATGGAAAATCTTACACTGTGCAAACCTACTGTCTTGATACATCTCGTCACTGCTAAAATAGCACAGATGAAAATAAGTTATGTTTTGGCTTTAACTTGTTTTGGAGTCTTGGATGGGAGTGCTAGATCTGACCTGCTGGCTCAGATCCACCTTGTAGATACGTTCCTAATTCACTCAAGTTTAACCCAAGATGCTCCATAATTTCACGTCTTCTGGACTTAATGCTCCAGAATTAACCCTTTGCATTTTTATCATCGAATGCCTCAACATCTGCAAAGCTATAGTCTGGCTTTGTGGAAGAGCAAAGCTTTGTCTCCTGGTCATCTTGTAATGTAGTTCACCATGGTGACAGCAATCTGATAGTGTCATTATCATTGTAACAGGCACAGAGAGAGTTGAATATAGACTGGAGATACGTGATTACTTATTCCTTATTTTTACACTTACTCCTTATTCCAGAACAGCAAACATGTTTTTAAAGGCAGTGAAGAAACGCTTGTTTTTCATTTGCATTAATTTACAGTTTCCTCTTTTCTATGCACGTGCCCTGGGTTAGGGCTCATGTGAGAAACAAGGTTAGCAACTCCTTTTCGGTTTCTGCTGGTGTTAAGCTAATATTTATTTTCGGTAAACTGTATCTTGAAGTGTGCTTTTAAGAATCCATTTGCAAAGTCTACCACAACGAATTCATTGTGGTTTTCTCCGTTTGAACTTTATTAGCAAATGCAAAGGGTCAGTGTAACTAGCTACGCTGTATTTCACTGGCATAATTTCCCAAAATACAGGAGCACCTCAAAACGTAGTAAGGCTTACGAGCATTAACCTCATAGTTGTTTTTTTCTCCCTGTGCTGCTAGTAACCATCTAGCTTTGGAAAGGCTGTGCAGGTACTCTTCCAATGCTGGGGGTTTCCTACTGCACCATGCGCGCGTCCCTGGGGCAGGGCTTCCCTTGCATCCCCCACACCCGCACACGGTTTCCTTTTCTTTCTCAGAATCCTTCCTTTTAAATGTGTGTACAGTAAGGCCACCTGCCACATAAAGCACTCTCTGTTAGCCTCTTTTGATAATGTAATAATTTTGAAACCCTTTTCTCCTTTCACGCATTTTTTTTGCCCTGTCCGCTCTTTTCACAGTCACTAACTTGCAGGACAGGTACCTCTGTCACCAACCCCAGACCTCTCCTCTCCAGATGGACAGGGGTTTGTCATTCAGTCCCTAGACTCCGTTTTGAAGTCTTCTTTTCTCTTTCTTTCAATTCTGAATGCTACTTATTTCACACGCTGTGAGAAGTTTATCTTAAATACTTTGCAGTTAGTTTTCAGTCTGAAATGAGTTTTGACAGTATTCTGATAGGTGCCTATTGAGGTCATTTTCAACTGAATAAATATATTTTAAAAAAATTAAATCTGATCACTTATTGCAACATTTAAGAAATCCCAAGCCTTTAAGATTATGCCTAATGTTTGCAGAGCATGAAATCTTCTGGTGAAAACCCCTAACAGGCTTTGGGATGCATTTTGCTAAGCTGAGAACATCCAGTGCTGCCTTTTATATAGCACGTGGATGCTGCTCAGGCCTTGAGATCCAGGAGACCAGGGACATCTAACGCACGTGGAGGGAGAACTGTGCCACCTTTGGGGCAGTATTCTGCTTTCTCAAAAAGAGCTCCAAAAAAGGGTGTGCTTAGGAGTGGGACACCCGAAGGCAGAGTGGATCAGAGTGCTTCACATTCCGGTTCGTGTAATGTCTCCTTCACCTTGGCTTATTAAAGGTTTCAGAAGATCCATCCTGTGTGCTTGTGGCTCAGGGGAGAAAGTGGTACACGACTACATCTGCTGGTCTCTTGGCAGGGCTCAAGGGGCAGGCTGTGTTCAGGGTTCAAACCCAGTACTGAATGAAATAGTTCAAAGAGCACCTATTATTGGGCATGAATTGAAAACCGAAGTCTATCCAATCTTTAAAACCTAAGAGTGAGCAGATTATGTTCTTTGTGATCCGCAATGTGAAACCTGGAAAGCTGTATGGGGGTCCATGGTGCTTCTGTAAATTTGCAGCCCTTTGACACAGAGGCCATTTTCAGACAGGCATGATTTTGCTCTTGTGGCTTTTGTCACAAGATACCCGCTTGCGTAGTCCTGGCATGTTGTTACAGCTCCTGCTTGTCAGGGGGAGGTTGTGTGATGTGGAGTGGGAAACCTGCAGTGCCCTTGAACACATTCTCAGATTTCAGGCTTCTTTCAAATACTTATTTGTTTGCGATTTTTATTTAAAGCAATTACTTCGCCTTTGTTAGGTGACTGATAAGTCAGATTGTGGGAGAGGAGGGGACTGGCACACACTCTCAGTTAATGGAGTCTTGCGTGGTTGCTGTGAAATCAGGAGGACTTTTGCTTATTTTACAGTTGAAACTCTTGGTTTGTGAGTTTAGATCAATTCTTTTACATAAAGAAAAAAATCTGTAACCTCTACTACAAGGGCCCCGGCTGTATTGTACCAATGATCAGTATTGCTGGTAGCGAAAGCTGAGGATGTCAAAATGTGTAGCAGTTTAAATAAGGCAATGGGAGAAGGCTGGAGTCCAGGTCAAGCCCAACGTGAACAAAAAGTTTAAGCAGATGAATTATTTTATTTTGAGCTGGCCAAGTAAAGACAGCGATGTATCTCACCAGCTTGTGTTTCTAAAGTGTCCCTTTCCTTGCCTAAGTCTGGTCTTAGGTGCTTGTGTTGCCGTCTGAGGTTGGGAGCTCGATATCGGTTGGCGAGCTCGATATCGGTTTTGTATATTTGTATATATTTCATTATTGTTTTTCCTATTATTATAAAACATTATTACTGTAGTTAGATTGAAGCTGTTTTAACTTTTCTAACCCATAAGTCACTTTCCCTTTTCTCTTTCCCCCCCTTTGGGGAGGGAGGGGGTTAACAAAGAGCATCTGTCGTTCATTTAATAGCCAGCCCAGCTTTAAACCGTGACACCTGGTGTCTCCTCCTTTTGGAGTGGACATGTTGTCCTGAAGAAGTGAGCAAATACCTTTGTATGTGGCCCATTGCTTTGTAACTTCTCCAAGCCTTTGTAAGGTGCAAAATTCCATTATTAATAGCTACACTTTTAAAAAAATGAAGGCCTTTTCTGGTCCTTACCCAGGCGTGTTCATCATAGAATCATAGAATATTTTGGGTTGGAAGGGACCTTTAAAGGTCATTTAGTCCAAATCCCTGCAGTGAGCAGGGACATCTTCCACTAAAACAGGTTGCTCAGAGCCCTATCCAACCTGACCTTGAATGTTTCCAGAGATGGGGCATCTACCACCTCTCTGGGTAACCTGTTCCAGTATTTCACCACCGTCATCTTAAAAAATGTCTTCCTTATATCTGGTCTAAATCTACCCTCTTTTACTTTAAAACCATTACGCCTTGTTCTGTTTTACCTATTTATAACCATTACCCCTAGCAACGAACACTGCTAAAAACTTTGTCCCCATCTTTCTTGTAGGCCTCCTTCAAGTATTGAAAGGCCGCAATAAGGTCTGCCTGGAGCCTTCTCTTCTCCAGGATGAACACCCCAACTCTCTCAGCCTTTCTCAATAGGAGAGGTGTTCCATCCTTCTGATCATTTTTGTGGCTCTCATCTGGACCCGCTCCAAAAGGTCCATGTCCTTCTTATCTTGGGGACCCCGGAGCTGAATGCGGTACTGCCAGTGGGGGTCTCAAGAGTGTGGAGTAGAAGGGAGAGAATCACCTCCCTCAGCCTGCTGGTCAAGCTTCTTTTGATGCAGCCCAGGATGCAGTTGGCCTTTTGGGCTGCAAGCACGCGTTGCTGGCTCACGTCCAGCTTTTTACCCACCAGTACTCCCAAATCCTTCTCCACAGGGCTGCTCTCAATCCCTTCATCTCCCAGCCTGTATTGATACTGAGGATTGCCCCGACCCAAGTGCAGGACCTTGTACTTAGCCTTGTTGAGCCTCATGAGGGTCACACGGGCCTGCTTCTCAAGCTTGTCCAGGTCTCTCTGTATGGCATCCTGTCCTTCACATCCCTGAGTTGTGTCAACTGCACAACTCAGATTGGTGTTGGCTGCAAACTTGCTGAGGGTGCACTCAATCCCACTGTCTATGTCCTTGATGAAGATATTAAACAGTACTGGTCCCAATCTGGACCCCTGAGGGGCACCGCTTCTCACTGATCTCCATCAGGACATTGAGCCACTGACCACTACCCTCTGGATACGATCATCCAATCAATTCCTCATCAACCGAAGAGTCCACCTGTCATATCCGTCTCTCTCCAATTTAGAGAGAAGGATGTTGTGGGGGACCATGTCAAAGGCTTTACAGAAGTTCGGAAAGATGACCTCCATAGCTCTTCCCTTGTCTGCTGGTGTAGTCACTCTATCACAGAAGGTCACTAGGTTGATCAGGCACAACTTGTCCTTGGTGAAGCAATGCTGGCTGTACTGAATCACCTCCCTGTCCTCCATGTGCCTTAATGTAGCTTCTAGGAGGATCTGTTCCATGATCTTCCCAGGCACAGAGGTGAGGCTGACAGGTCGTTAGTTCCCAGGGTCCTCCTTTCTACCCTTTTCAAAAATGGATGCAGTGTTTATATTTTTCCAGTCACCAGGGACTTCACCTGACTGCCTTGGCAACCGCATCAGCCAGTTTTGTCAGAATTCTGGGATGCATCTCGTCAGGTGCCATAGACTTGCATATATTCAGGTTCCTCAGGTGGTCATGAAACTGATCTTCTCTTACAGTGGGAGGGAATTTGCTCCGCGCAGTCCCTGCCTGCGGTCCATCCACTTGAGAGGTGTGGGAAGAGAGGTTGCGGGTGAAGACTAAGGCAAAAAATCATGCGGGATTCATTGCTGTGTAAGAGCGTTTGGGAGAAAGAAGGGGCTCTCCTCCCCATTTGCATTATCCACCTGTGGAAGCTGATCCTGGGGTGGTTTCTGCCGTTCCCTTACATCACAATTGCCCTGTGCTTCAGCTGTGTGCACAGGGGGCGCGCATTCTGCAGGCACTGACTGGTCTGGGATGGGTTTGACCCGTTCTCGTGTACTGGTACAAACAAGCATTCCTCTAACATTCTGCCTCTGGGGTCAGGCAGGACCCGATGGTTCTATAACACTGCTCCAGCAGATCCTCTGGACACATGCAACGTTGTTATCAGAGTCTGTTTTGAAAGCTGTGAGCAGTTTTAGTGACTCCATTACTGCATTTTAGAAGGGCTCAATGTCCTATGGAAAGGTGTGGCAGTTATCACAGCCAAGTTATCCAGTAAAATTAGAGCATTGAGATATTAAATCAAATGAATTAAAATGTGCATGCTTTTGTGCTGCACAAGTTTGTTTTGGTGAGTGACTGCTAGCAAAAAGTTTGAGCTACAAAATTCAGATCTGAATTGACTGTATATTCACTGGTAGCAGCTTCTTTTTCACATATATGCACCCCTAGAAACTGTTAAAGAGGTGTGGAAAAAAACAAGACTGGAAATGGCCAGAAAAAGTTTTTTTTAGTGTTTTTCTATGGATCTTTTGACTTAATATTATCTCTAATGATTGATTATATCTCTCAATATGTATCTGGTTTCAGAAATGACTGTGACTTCTCATATATTTTAGAGAACCTGGAAAAGTTAGGAAGGGAAGTTTTTAGATGCTTACTTTTACTCAGTCTACCTGTAAAAAAGGAATATAGCAGAAACAGAGAGACAGCTAAGAGATGAGCAATGGGGAGATCCAGCGACCTGAAAAATTTCTGCCAAAAGAGAGGCTGGGATGATTTTCTTTGACCATCTGTCAACAGTCATGTCCCTACAGACCAGCATGGCCCACCTGGGGAGGTGGAGTGGACCAAGGTTAAATCAGCCACTTTTGCTGGCTCTGGCTCATAACCATTTGTGATGGTGAATGGCATCATGTTCGCAGTGATAAAGGAAATGCTTCTTTGCAAAATACCATTAAGCCTGAGGAACTCATCAGCTCACAAGCCCTCACTAAAACTGAGGGCTTAGCAGGGTTCCGGAGGGGTGGTAATAGAGAATGTATCTGATTTGGAAAAAAGCTAGTGATACTGGAAGGGATGCAACCTCCTGTTCTTTGTGGCATGCGATAGCCTCTAATTAAACAGGTCTTAGGAGTTAACCTCAGAAGGTTCTCTCTATGGGGCTGCTGCAGCTTGTGTTGTCTTCTGACCACGCAGTCTGTGCTGTGAGGAGAGGCAGGGTGCACTGCCCTGGGTGAGTAGCAAGCCCAAAGAGGAAAGGACAGGCTCATGTGAGCTGCTGCATCCTGACCTTTCCCATGGTAAGCTGCCCCTTCCATGCAGTCTGTTCCTCTGAAGGCTTCCCTCTCCGACCTGCCTGCTCAGGTGAACCTCTACTTTTTCTTGGCACTCTGCACCTTATTTCTCCCGCTCCATGTGTGAGGAACAGGAGAAGGAAGATGACCTATATTCCACATATTTTTTAGCATCGAATAACTCTTAGTTAGTTCATATCTCCCTTAAAACATTAATGAAAGTTTTCAAACTCCCGTTTATCTGGCCTTCCTGCTCTGTTCTAAAGGGATAGCTCTGTTTCTGAAAATGTGAGGAAAAAAAGAACAGGAAGGAGATGAGAGGAGAAGGCCAAAGTGACTGATGCTGAAGTTGAATTAAAATGTTCTCATCAGAAACCAGGATTTTAAGTTCTGTCGGTAGTTGTTCAAGCTCACCTTGATGAAGTGTGTTACAATTTCATGTGGCTAAGGCTCGGAGGAATAGGGTCCAGGCTTTTTATTACAAAGCCGAGAATTTCATTAGAGGTGTAAGATTTATTTTATAGTAGCTATATAAAGACATAACTGTCAGCAATTAATTTGCATGAAGAATGTGTATAATTAATTTCTGTAGTTTGTGTGTTTGAAGAATAGAGTTTTTAACCATACCTTTAAGTCATGCATCTTTACAAGCACAAACTGACACATTGTTAATGCCATATTTGCTTTTGTTGCATCCCTGAGTCTATCACGGAATAATCCTTTGTTCTATTGATACTCCAAATCCAAATCCACGAGTATCTCCTCCCAAACATATGTGCATAATGTAGTGTGCATGTGCACACAAGGAAAAGGAAGCAGATGACTTGTGTTCAGTGTAGTGATTGTTTTGTGCTTGAACTGCTGCAGGCTCCCTGTTGAAAAGAAACTCAGGCATCCATTCATTCTTGAACAAAGATGCTGTCGTGACTGTGTTGATCGTGCATTGACCCTTTGTGTAGGGCCTTGGTTAGAGAAAGACGTAATCTCCTCCCTGCTTCATAGCCTTTGTCGCTCTTCACTTTCCTCGCTGTAACCGTAGGGTGCCGATCAATGCCTTCATGACAATGGGATCTCAGCTGAGGTTCCCAACAGTGGAGGGGAGAGGAGAATGGATGGTGGTTGGTGGAGGAATCCAGATGGGTTACCGCTGAGTGGTGCTTGACTATAAATTAGCAATGTATGTGTCTGAGCTGGCACCTGGCGAGGCTGGATAGGACACGTGGAGGCAGGGACTGATGGAGTTCCTGCTGCAAAGGAGGAGTGAGAGAAATGGTCAAGTTGTGTGGGAGTCCTCTGGAACTGGAATATTTTCCCTAAATGTGACAGCTTTGATATAGCAATGTCACATGTGCTTTGTTCCAGTTTTGGAACCAATTCTTGCCTTCTCTTCTGGTGTGTGGCCTCAAAATGGCCTATGATTTCTGTGCTAAGCTGTGTTCTCCATGTCGTTCCCTGTACTATCAGACTGCCCGGATGGAATGCTTCTGTATCCCTGTGGCCTTTGTTATTCAAGATGCTCTAGAAACCTGTAGTGATTTACGGAGTGGGGATTTGACTAACTTTTATTCTGATCTATAGTTCACCTCTGAAGTAATTCTGCTTTCTTTTTGCATTTAAAGTTTTTTGCTTATTACTTGCAGCAGACTTGAAACCCTTTGTTCCTCATTCTGCTTTCAGATTCCATAGGTGGGTCATTTTCGGCTTCCTCCCACCGATGCCACCACAAGCAAAAGCACTGTCTCCCCATCCCACAGTGTGGAGCTTTGTCCATCAGCCCTCTGCTTTTCCATCCCCACACGAAGGGATCCCAGATCATCATGGACACAACACAGAAGGCAGTGAAGCGCCAGGCTAGCTTCTGCAACGCCATCACCTTCAGCAACAGGCCCATCGTTATTTATGAACAAGTCAGGCTTAAGGTGAGTAAATGACACCTTCCCTTTCTGCCGTGTGAGCTGCTGTGAATGAATGTTGGGGTGTACCAGGCTTTGGCGCTTGCACGGGATCTTTAGCCCTTCCATGAAAAGCACAGTAGTCAGATCTCGCCCTTAAAGATCTGCGCTCTTTGTTGGTACTTCTGCTTTTGTCATCGTAGTTTTTGGAGCCATCAGTACAGACCGCTCTAGAAACTGCGAAGAAAAGAGAAGTTCATGCTCCAAAAGAGCTCACCTGGATGTTAGACAAGAAACAACAGATTAATGAGGCTGCTTGGAAAACAGCAATAAAAAAAGGGCTGTGTTAGTCGTTATGAAAGGCAGCAGCCTTAGTAGCTCTCTAGCCCACGTGTCCTTTAGGATTTGCATGTACCTGCAAAGGAGTTTTATGGGGCGGGCTGAGGGAGAGCAAGGAGTTAGCTAACGTGCTCAGTTCCAAAACGAGCCCTTTTCTTCCTGTAAACAAGGCAGCAATGAGGGCTGGTCTCCTGGAGGTGGGAGTCAGCCTCTCCACGGCCAACGGGTAAGAGGCGAAAAGGACCTGGAAGTGAAGGTCTTTGCTTGTGTGCTTGCCAGGGAAGATAAAAGGGTTTTGCTGAAAGGATGAAAGGAGCAGTCAGTGCGGTCACAGTTGCAGTCTAAGAAAAGGATCTTTCTGTCAATCTGCTGATTGCTTCGTTAAATCAGTCACCTGATAGCATTAAGGTCAGAGGAGAGAACATTGCAGGCACCACATTTTTCTCGCTGGCAGAGGCTGATTTCACTTCCTTTGTGTCTGTGGTAGCCAAGAGGATGGCATTGGTACCCCTTGTGCTGCAGCTGGCGTGGGAAGTTCAGCTCCTCTAAGACAGCATGTGCACCAGGCGCTGCTTTCCGATGAAGAAATTCCCCTTAGGAATCAAAGCACTTTTTAGGCTCTCAGCACCCTGAAGGAGCTTGGGCCCCCTTGCACTTCATCCACAGGTATTATCCAGTCTTTATGCCCTCTAGTTTGTGGGACTGCATTTTTCCATTCTTAGCTGATTCTATGCATTTCATTCACAAAGTAGGTGGTCACCTTTGGCAGACTTTAGTTCGTGGCATACATGAAAGATTTGCCTGCAAATCCTTCATTTAGGCAGAAGGAGTTTTCCAGGAAGTGTATCTGCATATAGTTACTGAGTCTGAATGATGCTGCTGTTGTCCATTGCTAGAGGTCCCAGAGTGCTGGGACCTACAGCAGTGTATTAGGCTTCCCTGCCTCTTCCCTCACAGCCAGCAAAGGAGCAAGAAACGAGGAATATACCTCCTTTTGAAAATACAGAGAGATTTCAGGCTCAGGCCAGTCGGTAGAAAATTCCTCCTACAGGTTTGTTATGTTTCCCGTGGAGCTTTTCCTGCTTCCATTCAGGCTAGAAACCCAGCAGGACTCTCTCACGTTGCCTAATGGGATTTTTTCAATGTTGGCCAGCAGTTCGGACAAACAACTGGGAAAAACTATTTGGGAGGAGATGAAAGCAGCACTTCATTTTTGAAAACACCATCGAAGATTTGAGTGGGTTTTATGGTTTAGGCAAACGTTCTGGATTATTCCTTCCCCATTCTGAAACAATGTAGCTATCTCAGGAAATTCACATTTGTTAATCGCTGCATATTTTAGGATTTTAGCTTGCATAACATATGTGAAGAATACGCATGCAAATCTGTCATCTCTGCACAAGGGAGTTACAAGCAGAGCTCCTGCTGAGTCCAATGGGAAGGTCTCATGGGAGGCTGCAGCACTCTAGGGATGGATGGGAATGTGAAAACATCTTTGCTTTTCTGATAAGCCTGTCCTGCAATTACCCTGTTATTGTGTGCGCCTGTGGAAAATGGCATCTTAAACCTTCTTACCAGCTAAAGACTAGCCATGAACCCAATCATTCAGGTCCTATGAAGTCTAAAATCCCTTTGAAAAACAAGAAGAAAGAAGTCAGGAGATATCATTCTGTTTCTTAGGTGTTGTATCTTGGATTTTATCCTGAGATTTCTTTGCAGCTTTGGGAATGCCAGCAGGCAGCCAGAGCTATGCGGGATTTGGGAACATGTCCTCTTTCTTTGCCTGAGAGATATATGTCCCAGTATGGTTTCTTCTGTGTAACTCGGGGCACTACTAGGGAGTGCATTGAGGTTGTCAAAGGTGGCACAAGCTGCAAGAGCAAGAGCCTGAATCTGTGGAAGCAGACATGGTTTAGCAGTTCGGATGCAGATTGTATCTTTTCCTCCCCTTCTGGTACCCGGTGGACCTCCCAAGATTTTCTGCTAGCAGTGGCTGCCGAAGAGAGAATTTGGTCCATCATTAACTGTTGCCTTTTTTAGCAAAACTCTGTACTCTTTGTCCAGCTGTGTCTAATTCTTGGCAGGGTTTATACTAGATTTTAATTTGGATATTAGTTTCCCTGTGGTCAGACTGTATTGAGAACTGTTTATAGGTGCTGATTAATACATGGAACATGTGTAGCCTCGATTACCATATGAATATTTACTTCATGCGGCCTGTGATTGCTGTGAAGTATTGGCAAGAGACTGTGAAAGAGTAAATTGTACAAGTAACAATGAGGCCATATTTATCTCAGACCCAAAAGCTTATAGGGCTTGCAGCAATTTTGCTGCAATAAATAATCCAGGCTTCTTCTTGGAGTGTGCATATATTTCCCATTTTGTCACTTACGTTCCCCATCCACCCCCGCTTCCACTGGGGACATGCATGATCCCATCCCATCCTGGCCAGGCATATAAAATAGCAAAATCTGCTTCAGGCCTTTTAATGCCACCTCCGTGTCCATCCCATGAGCAGGAGCTTCCCATGCTTCCTGGGGCTGAGTTCAGTGCTCAAGTGTTTCACGTAAACAGTTTAGGTCCTTGGCTGGACTGAGTAAGGATAAAGAGCAGCTCTCGCTTAACTGTGGAACTGTCTGTTGATAACTTTTTTCTGAAGCTCTGAGTTATTTTCTCTGATACTTTAATTGTAAAACAGAAATCTCTAGGGTTTGAACAATGCCTTTGTTGTGAGATTGTTGTGTGCCCAAGGGCACACGTTCCATATTTGCCATGGAGAGGAACGTGTGAACGAAAAATGCAATATTTACAAATTTGATTAGAAGAGAATTTAGAAGTCCAAAGAGAATGTCTTGGAGAATTCCTTGGTGAAAATCATGTGCTTCCAAGCCGGGACACAAGGGGCTGCTGCCAGGCTTTTGAGGACAAAGTCTGGCAGTCCTGCTAGTTCAGTCTCTTGCATTGCCACTCACCTGAGCCATTAGCACTTTGGCGGAGCAAGAAATCACAGTAAGATAGCAAGTTTTGTGTGACATCTGGTAGGTGATATCTATCCGTGTTTCTGCTCTTGTCCTGCAGCCAAGAGTGGAATTGCTTGAGCCTGCCAAGGCTTTGATGGAAGAGGGCTATCTCAATGCTCTCATGTTTGCTGCAGGTTTAGTTCATGAACAGAAACATCAATTACGGGTCAGCAAGCATGCAGGAACTGCCCTGGCCCTGCATCAGGATTGGATCCACCATCCTTAGGTCTTTCATTTCGTAGTCTGGAAGCTGACAGGCTGAATCCTTTTGAGAGGAACAGTTCCCAGCAGGTTCATACTCAAACAACAGAATGACAGAAAAAGTTCTCCAAGGGTATCATCTCTATCTGGGGACCATACTAGCCCTGGAAGATTCCCTGCTTCCATGGGAAGAAAGAGACCTTGTAACTGGGTGGTATTTTGGATGTACTGCATGTGTTTAGGACCTGCTGCCTGCTCCCCTCAGATCCCCTTCAGTCCAGGCCTCATTTAGTGTGAGAAGAAGCCGATGACTCTGGAGGTCCTGCTGTGTCTCAGGTGCAGAAAGTTGGATATGACACATGCACCATCCCAAAAGCTATAGCAGATGTTCCTGACCCCAGACACACTGAGTAACTGCAGAGTGGCAGGTGGGGTGTAGATGTGCACAACGCATCTTGAAAACACCACTCACAGCAGAAATAAATAGGTTTTCCCCAATCATAAGACAACATCTATCATTGCCTCCTAATTGTGTATTTAATATAGTTAAACACTTTAAACTGTGCTTTCCCACACACAAGTTCTCTGCTGCAAGGCCGTGATTTCATCCAATCTGACAAGCTAAACAAGGGTGAGACTGTTTTTTACTTGGCTGGGAAACCCAGAAAACCCTATGGTGGTGGCTGTGATTCTGGAACCAGTGCTTTTCCCTCAGGTCATTAGAGCACTACGAGAGAAGAGCTCTGCTGCTGCAGGTGCTCAGATAAAAGCTCTTATGGCCATTTTTTGGCACATTTTGAGAGAAGATGTTTCTTAGACCAAAAGGAATTACTCTAGAAATAGAAGTGAGTCATCATGCAGCTGTAATTACATTTCACCTCTCCGCACAGATTTAATTTGATTTTTGTTTAAATATGTGCATTGTATTCTAAGTGTGCAGCATTGCGGCTTGCAGCTGAAAAAGCTACAGCAGCGATTGCTGGGTAAAATGCTTCCTAAATCTAGTGGCATCATCTGTGTGGTGGCCATCAGTGTTCGATGGTGTAGAGCCTGTAGTGTGTAAGTAGACATTCAAGTGCCAAACACTGTTACTGCTGCTGTTATCTTTGCAGATCACTAAAAAGCAGTGTTGCTGGAGTGGGGCTCTTCGACTCGGGTTTACTTCCAAGGATCCATCGAGGATTAACCCTGACACTCTGCCGAAGTACGCATGCCCTGACTTGGTTTCCCAAAGTGGTTTTTGGGCCAAGGCTCTGCCAGAAGAGTTTGCGAATGAGGGAAACATCATAGCCTTCTGGGTGGACAAGAAGGGACGGGTCTTCTATCGGGTGAACGACTCTGCTGCAATGCTCTTCTTCAGTGGAGTGAGGACAGCAGAGCCCCTCTGGGCTTTGATCGATGTCTACGGACTCACTCGTGGAGTGCAGCTCTTAGGTGAGTACCTGGGTCCGAATGTGCAGGGATGATGCTGAGCTGTCCCCAGCGAAGGGCCGGCCTGACACTGCCTGCCCTCCTCGCTGTGCCGGGACAGGCAAACGGCCATTGTTCCTCCCCAGAGCATCTCATGACCTCAGCCTGGATCTGTGGGTGTTTCAAACTTAGCGTGTAAATATAACACGAGTGGGAGGTGGGAAACAACCGCTACAGTATGGCACTAGAAGCCATCTGTTAATAAGTGGATTTGTGCTCAGAGGTGTTACTCTATCAGAGCATAGCCTGGAGTGTGGTATATACCTTGTAAAACTTTCTTTTTATCTCATCTGCTGCTTTCCCCATGTCAAAGTGGGGAAATGCATTTTACATGTTATGGATAAATCCTTCCTGCATGGCACTATTATGATTTTCTGGCTGGTTTAGTGGGCAGATTTGAAACATGGGTATCTTCCAAATTACCTGGGAGAAGCTGCAGCTGGTTTTGCCAGGGTGTTGCTTTCACAGAGGAGTTTGATTCGTCCTCTTGAGCCTGAAGGTTGCATATACAGTTAGGGTTGGAGGACAAGGAGTGCTGAGTGCCTGTGTCTTCTGCTGCCCTCAGCTGAAATGGAGATATGTTTGGCATTCATGAGGACTCAATATAGCCCCAAATGTGCAGGCTGTCAAGGTTTGGGCTATTTGAGTTTATACATCTTAGAAGAACTGAAAAGAGTCTTCAAGGACCCAGCTTAAGGGGCAGCTAGGTTGCTGGGGGACGAGAGGTGTCAGCATGCAGCCACAGGGTTGGCTTTGCATTGTCACTGGGGGTTAAATCACAGCACTTCTCCATGTGATAGTAGTTTCATGGGTCTTGTTTTCACCATGGAAAAGGTTAGATGGTAGCTGCTGACCTTCGTGAGCTGAAGTTCCTTCTGAAGATGAGATGATCTTGCTAGGCTGAGAGACATCCTGGCTTTTTCCGGTCATGTACCCTGATAATCTCTGTTTAAATGACATTGTCATGCTATATATCAAAAGCTTCAATGAAGCCTCTTTCTGACAATTCTGCCTCCTTTCTGCACTGCTTGCTGTACTAACAAATATGGTGGCAGGACTGCCTGTAGCAACCTACCTGGCAGGGAAGAGGGATGTGGGTTCAGGAGGCGAAGAAATGGGACTGCCTTCTTGCTGCAAAAACTAGCGGCCCAAGATTGCACAAGGCAGAGGAATTAAGAATTTCTCGGCAGCTTTTTGCTTTCTTATAGGAGCAGAAAGATTTATCTTTTGTTGTGAATCAGCTTGAATCAGAGCCACTAAGCAACTGTTCATAGGCCAAGGTGGTGATATTTGAATTGGGATCTAGAATTTGGGCAAATGTCACACCAAGGGTTCAGTTAGGAAGAGCTTACGAATGACTCCAAGTCCTCTGGCTGTTCTTGTGAGATTTGGCACCTCAGGACTCCTCCACCTGATTAATGAGGTCTCATAACTCTGGATTATGTGTTTCCTTTCAAAATACCTGAGAAATAATTTCCTATCCGTCATCCGCCCCTGCATTGTCCTAGCATTGTCCACATCCCCCTTCACAAGGAAAATGTGACTCTTGACAGCCACTGACTTGCCTCTAGTCTAACAGGCTCCGGGCTCTCTGGTGGGTATAAAGTCCCTGAATGAAGAGGCGGCTTCTGAGTTTACACAGTTGGCATGGAGCTCAGATACGTATTTATAGCTTGTTCCAACAGCCTTCAGCAGGCTTTAAGCCTAGCAACTGTGCTGAAATGTCTTTGACTTGAGTCCTTTCTATCCCCATTCATTATTACACGGCACTAAAAGTCTGAGCAGGGAAATCGTCAGCTGTGTTGCCTCTGGATCCTATAGACATATCCACTGCAATGCTCTGCACGGCTGTTTTAGTGTAGCAGACCACACATACAGTACAGGACAACTTGCCAAAATCTCCTGGGACTTGACAAATGAATTTCATAGCTTAGCTACAAACATATGGTCGGATTCAGCCTGGTATGGCACGCAGGGCATCTGATGGAGGCTGGGGGTGCTGGAGTGGTATGTTGAACAGAAGAGTCTAGCGTTTCAGATTCCAGTTCAGTGATTTATTCCCCCTCCAACTCCAAACATGTTCCTTGTTCTCGAGGCTCGGTATTTTCCCAATGACTGTAGGGATACAGGGTCATACTGCACCTCTGCACTGCCTCCATTTGCTCGTATGTGTATTTCACCCAAGGATCTGACCAAAAGCTTTACCATTTCTGGTGTCTATCTTTCTGTTTGTTGCAGAATTGTTCCCTCCCCACTCCCAATAATGTAACTTCACTGCCAAAAGCAGACTTGCCCAGTGGAAAGATGTGCAGCAGTAAGTCTTGTGTCACTGCAAGATTCCAGCTCTACACGGGAATGCGCAGTGCACGTTTATGTCCGCAGAAGTCACAACTTCCAAAACTTCACATTTTTATTTCACTTACCTGCGTTAGAATAGTGGTTCCAGCTGAAATAAGGAATGCAGTAAAGCAGGGCAATGACCAAATCTAGTGACACTCTTCCTGTCTTACAAGTTTAATAAAGAGAGACTTCAACAAAAGGGGGCCCCGAAACCTTGGAGAGTTAAATGACTTGCCAGAGGTTATACAGCAGTGTCACGTGACTCAGGGTTGCCATCAGCCTTGTTGCCCAGGTCAGTCCTGCCTCCCTCTCTGTCAGCATCACAGGCATTGCACAACACTCTGGTATCACTAAATTGCACCTATGGATGAAAGAGAAACAGCTGGTTTGTACCTTAATTTTTCATTTCCTTCTGCTTATGGCTTTACCCATACTGATAATTACCCACATGTAATTACTGCTGTCAGTGCAGAGGTTTATATGGCTGTAGCAGATGTTCATGGGTCAGACTGCCCTTGCTGTATGTTCAGAAGCAGAGCCCTTCAAGCAGCTTCTTTGCCTGCTGGATTTTGTTCTGAAGCAGGTAAAAAGGGCTTGCATGGTCCACTGCATCTCAGCCAACGGGAGGTCATCAACTGAGTTGGGATCACGTCTTCTCTGTCACTGCTGGAGTGAGTCAAAATGAGAGACTGGCTTAAATCCACCTTGAAGGTGGCTTCAGCGATGNAAAAGGGCTTGCATGGTCCACTGCATCTCAGCCAACGGGAGGTCATCAACTGAGTTGGGATCACGTCTTCTCTGTCACTGCTGGAGTGAGTCAAAATGAGAGACTGGCTTAAATCCACCTTGAAGGTGGCTTCAGCGATGAGGTTCACAGTGCTCACACACTCGGTTACAGGTGAGAGGCTACTCCTTGCTCTCCTTGTCTCTGCCCATATTATAGAGATGAAAAGGCTTAAATTCACCCAGGAATCTGGTCTCCTCTGACCATGAGGTCTCAGCTGGTTTTCTGCCACAATGTAAAGGCCCACGTAGGGGAGATTGTTGCAGTCAAGTGCATGGATGTTCTGTGTTTTAGGACATGAGTTTCAGCATAGATGCAGGCTTATGTGACCTGTAAACATGCCCTTATACAGTGACTCTCCTGCCGACACGCTTAACTTGCAGGCAGGATGGTTTACAGCTCTGCTTCCCTTTTTGGGCAGCTAGTTTTGCACAAGTACACTTTTACATTCCAGGATAACTTAAAGTAGTATTTACTAGAAATGTGGCTTAGCCTTATGTTATCACTTCAACATACACACATGCTCATTCACACTTCAAAAAGAGTCCGAGAAAAATGGAATATAAGCAATCTGCTGCCTTACTGCTATAATAAAGCACCAAAAAAGAAAAGGAAAGGAGCAGCTGTTTAAATCCTGAGGTCTTCAGAGTCCTAGGGGAAGGGCAGCAGTTCATGGGAACCAAATGCTCTTGTCTCACATTAGCCTGCTGCTTTCAAGCACTTGGCTAGTGAGTCTGGCATAGACGAAGAAATGTTCATGTACACTTTCTATGGACTCACTGCAGGACAGCAAGGGTGGCAGCTTTCCTCAATGATGTGTACATTAAAGCATAATGTGTGTTTTCAGCATTTTCCTGTACCTTTTCGTGGGGAATTCCAGGTTTACCTGTTGCATGGTGCCTTTTTGAAAATTGCTCCGTTTTTTTTGATGGTGACATTGTAGCCCAGGATTGCAGAATGGTTAAGATTGGAAAGGACCTATGAAGAACATCTAGTCCTACCATCTAATGACTTTTCTTTCAAAGCACAACATGTGTGCTCTAAAAGTATGGAAAAATGGGACTGCAAAGAAATTATTGTTTCAGCATACCCCTCTACCTGCCCTGTATTTTCAGTGGGGTAACGTGAGGAATGGTCTGTTCATTTTCCTTTGTCCTATTCATTACTTGCACAGTCAGCAACCAAACCCCTTTACTGATTATTACTCTGTTCGTGCTCTTCTCCCATCCATCTGTACTTCCATCCACGCAGTATTTCAAAGTAATCTTGGTCTTTTACCATCACTGACTTGGAAAACCAAGGGTAATTTTATTTAGATTGGCACACTGAGAGGCACCTCTTGAAAACGAAGCTTCACCACCTCTTGTAAATATAAAATACGTGAAAAATTAGTGTGGNTAATCTTGGTCTTTTACCATCACCGACTTGGAAAACCAAGGGTAATTTTATTTAGATTGGCACACTGAGAGGCACCTCTTGAAAACGAAGCTTCACCACCGCTTGTAAATATAAAATACGTGAAAAATTAGTGTGGCCTTGCAAACTGGAAAAATTTTAAATACATATGTATGAAACGTGCGTGTACTAGATTTGACTGAAGTAGAAACAGTATAGATATATATTTCGGTCATAAATACATATACAGATCCTGGTAGAATTAACTGGCAGTGCTGTATATTACGTTAGATATTTCAGAAATCTTTTCTTTCTCAAGATCCCCTTTCTAGCTTCTTATTGCTTCATGTTTGCAAAGTATCAAATGTCAAAATGTGAAACGTACCCATCTTGGGACTTGGGCTAGTGTATATTTGACAAGGAAGCTGCACATTTTGTAGGGAAAGAAGGAAACATGTTTTTCTTTCTTCACGCCTGTCAGTTCTTAGGTAAATTGAATCTCCAGCTCCAGGGCACCTTTAGAAGAAACGTTAAATAAGTCTCAAATGAGGTGGATTTATGAGCAGATTTCAGGTGTGAATGGTATAAGACTGATGATAAATCTAATTTATCGCACGCATCTGCAGTTTTACCATGTGGTTATTACTATTTTATTTTCCAAGTGCAAAACTTATTTCCCATTGCCCACGGGAATCCATTTCTGTGGCTATTCTGACACATGCAAATAAGCAGACTGATCTGCTGAGAGTGCTTTGCACTAAACAAAATTGGATAATCAAATATGACTGCAGTGTATTTTTATAGTGTATTGTTGAAAGTGGAAGCTATAAACTATTTACCCTCTCTGTGGAAGTCTGTGGCTATCTGATGGAAAAGAATAATATGTGTTTAAACAGAGTCCTACTTAATGAAGGCAAGATATACATGGCCTGCAAACAGTCAGTTGTCATTGTTTTTCCGCATCTCCTAAGGGGAGAGAGAATTTAAATTGCTCATAAAGTTTTATTGTCTGTAGCTGTTGTCTCTGTGGCAGCTGCGGGAATCTCTCTAACATGGCTAAAAAAGTGAAAACAGATTAATAAATAACTCATCTCTTGCCATCTTAATTAATCCCTAGTTTGTCTTGGCACCCCTGGAGGGACGTATTTTTCCAGATGCGATAGGTACCCAAAAGTTAGCCCACAGCCCAAAGGCAGCTCCTTGTGCTTGAAGGTCTGTCTGTCCTCCAGCTCTGTCTGTCTTGCTTATGATGATAAAGGCGGCTGGACACAGCACTTTCAAGCAAGCCAGAGCTCCTCTTGGCCGTGTGAATGCAGTGGCTTTCTTTTCTTCTCTGCGTTTGGTTGTAACGGCGGAGAATCTATGCCCATGAGCGCGGGCTGGCCTGTGGGGGAAGGCGGCATCTCCCGGGCCCTGCCCTGCCCTCCCACTGCCTGCACGGGCAGCCCTGGGGCGTTCAGGCTGTGCAGCTGAACAGCAAACAGCAACTAAGGCAGAACAGCCAGATGCCAAGTAAAATAAGGTCTCCGAGGGATCGGCATTTCAGGCTTCACCAGGTCTCGATGAGGTGATGAATTACAGAATTGCGCAGAGGCTGTGTGCGTTGCGTGTCTTTTATCAGTGTTGCTCGTTGGTGTACCTGTTGCTCTCACCTAAACCACGTTTGCCTTAGCAGGACTGCTCGTGGAGCTGAGGCATTGCTACAGGTGAGCAGAAACGGCAAAATCTAGCACGTGATGTGCTGTTGGGCACATTATAGCCACAAAATATCCACATCGGCGTCAGGAGAGCCTGCAAGTGAACCTGGGTAGGAATAAGTTTAAGAGAGATTCGTCTGGCTATTATTGCCCACGTTGACAAAAATGAAGGCTGCAACAAGACAGAATGACCAGTACAAAAAATAAACTCTGTGCTTTATAAAGTTCATTTGGTTCTGGTAAGCTGAAATACTGTTCCTAACACAGGCAAGAATGGCTATATAATAATATTTTCCATGTTATTCGTGAAAGCCCAAGGACATAAGAAAACTCTGACAATTGTAAGTGGTGTTTACATTATGGGTACGTGTACGCTGTAGTTCAGACGCTGACACTGCAAAGATAGGCCCCTGTGTTAAAAAGAAGGTGATGTCTTCACATTAAATATCTGTTGTAATGATTGATTTGGCTGTTGGTTTAAGGAGGTAAATATTGCTGGTTTACACTGAGAAGTTTATCTTGCCTTTGCAAAGTTTTGTTATTTTTTAGCAGAATTTTGGAACCTGTAGTCTGGAAATAGTGATTCCAGTTAAAAGGGCTTTGACCTTCTTTTACTTCTACTAATGGTATAAACTATTGGAATAATTGAATGTATGCTGAATTTATTACACAGCTATAGTTAGTTACAGAAGTTGCTAGTACAAACAGAGCCTTAGAGGATAATAACACACCACTAATAGAGCAGTGTATTCTTTTGAGAAACATTTCAGAGTTCCTTATGTTAGCAAAGATGTTGGCGTTTTGATTTAAACCGTTAGGATAAGGTATCTATGTTGGTTTTTTAAAAAAATACATTTTCTAAACTGATACTTAATGCCTCATATAATTGTATTTTACTTAGTTTGCCTAATGTCGTTCCTATTGTAATTCTGTAAGTAATAAGTGTCTTTAAAAAGAAAGGTGGAGAGGATATGTTGGTACAGGGAATTAATCTTTGCAGCTTTCTTGACATCTTTCCCTAGCAAAATAAGTTGAACTGTACAAACTTTGGGCTGTAATGCTGAAAGCTGACTCTTCTCAATTCATAAAGCTATAGCTTGTCAAAAAGAGTGCATTTACTCTGGTGTAAGACAGTTGGAGCTGGAGGTAAGTTTTGGATGTGAATTGAGCAGATGATCTGGTAGAAGTATAACAATTTATTGTGCTAATCTTGCAATTCTAGCTGTTCCAGCTGTGGATGTCCTTTTCCCCTAAGCCTATATGACAGATGACGACTAAATGTTGCTTATATGATAAAACTAAACACTGGCTCTGTACAGTATGTCTCTGCTGGTGTGAGATAGCACTTTGTCATTTCAACGTCTAATTGATATCACAGCTGCTGAATATGCACTTTACCGTACAGAGGATATGACTTTATTATCCCTGTAGGTGTCTGGGTTATTAAAAAATGTTGACATCTTTAATAAAATTAAATTGGCTTTTCCATCTGTATCAGCAACAGAGCTAAAAATGAGATTGCTTTGTACTCCAAAGTCCCAATTTTTTTTTCCAAGCAGAACTGTTGTCGTTTGGCTCAGTCTGGAAATCATTACCTGTAGCCCAAGTCTACTCTCAGTTTTAGCAGCCTGAACTTGGAGTCACCTGTGGAGTTGCTCTGGTTTTATACTGTGAGCAGAATCTAGCCCCAGTTTTTAGCTTGTTCATCACTTTGGCCAAACACTGGGCAGGAGAAGCTCCTCCGGACCTTGCCTGGCTTGTCCTGAAGAAAACTGGTCATTTTGACTGAGAGAACCTGCGCCGATCCAAGGCAGGACCTCTCTTCCCATGTGCCCATGTCAAGAGAAATGAGTCTGTAGGGGTCTGTGTGAGTGTAACTGTTCACAAGGGGCTCAAAGATGGCAAAAATGCAAGTGGTGTCACCTGCTTGTGCAGACTCAGAAGATCTCTCGTTAGTGACGCAGGTCTGCACTCACTGAAAGCTGCTCTCCCAGCACTGGTGGACTGATGCAGCAATGCCCAGCCCTGTCAAGTATGCAGTGCCGCGTGCCACAGCGTTAAAGTCTTGCCAAACTGTGCTATCAGTATAACTGTCGCTCAATTGTGGTGCGTTCTTGCATCGAAAAGTTATTCTCCATGTGTGCTGCGTAAGAGTGTACCTGCTACCTGCTACGAGTAACTGGCCTTAGACACCAAGATTCACACTAAATCATGATGCTAATACATGGGCCAGAATGACCCATTTGTTCACTTATGCCAAAGATACTAATTAGTTGAGATTTCCTAGGCAGAAAGAGCCGCTCGGTTCATCAGCTGTGTGTGACACTTTTCTGATGTGTACGAAATGCAATTCATATGACTCTGTACAAACAGTGCAGTGCAACTTTGGGGTTGTCTAAGAGGATATGTTGAGTCAAATGAAGGAATTTCTTAAAACAGTAAAATTTTCGGTGGTGCTTCCAGGCCAGGCAAAGGCATCGCTGGTGCTCTGGGGCAGGGGTGGGAGAGAGTGGGGCATGCATGGAGCATGGATCCATGTGGTGCCTCGTGTGTGTGCTCTTTACCTGCAAATATGCTTCACCCCATGCTGGAGGCAGAGCCTGAGGCTGAGTGGGCACTTGGTCTTGCACCACTCTTCTTCTGTCCTCAGCTTGCTGCAGTCTCGTTCCCAGTCCTGGCCTTAGCTTGGGACACACACACTGGGTCACTGAATCCGGTGTCCTGTCTCTGACAATGACCAGCATCTCTAGGTCCTTCTTGAAAAAAATTCCTGCAAGTGCAGAGATTATTTTCTCCTACCTTTCATCTTTAGTCGCACTGAGCTACTATTTCTGTTCTCCAAGATATGCTACCTGCGTTGAATCAAGTCCTGATTTTGATGCAGAGGTTGTATCAGCTCTGCTTATGATGCAGGTGATCCTGCAAGGTGCTGTGCAAGGAGATGCTGGGCTCCCCTTGCCTGCCCAGATATTTAGGGAAATATGGACCTTGCTTTCTTCTGTCACACTCTTTTAATTACATTTTCATAATGTGCTCTCCTGACAGTATTACACGTTCCCCCTATGTCGTGGTATTTGGTGAAATTGTCATCCCTTGTAGTGATCTGTGCTAGGTAAGCGCTTCTTCCTGTTGTCTTGGGAATTACAACAGGGTACAGTTGGCAGAACTTCGTGAAGTTTATAAAAAGCATTTCCATGTTTACAGGCTAGAACAGTATGTCCAGTCACTTACAAGTTTTGATTCTCATGCATTAGCATAATTTTGATGTTAAAAGCCTTTACAGAAATATTGTAAAATAAATTTCTATTCCATCTGCTCCTATTAGATTTTGAAACTAAACTTACTTGGGATTGATAAATTTTTAGACTGTAGCTAGGGATAACAGATTGATAAATCAGATTGCTGGCCACTGGATCAAATCTTGTGCCACTGGCTATGGTGAGTGTGTTTAAGATGATGGAAATCTCTTGTGAGGCATCTGGCCACCAGTGTTGACCCTTCACAGACAATGAATTCTCTTCAGAAAAAAAACTGTTTAATTGCCGTATCTTCTTTTAAGAGGATAAAGACCACTCCAGGGAAAAAGCTTTCAGAATCCAATAATCCTATTCCCAAGCTGGTACCGTGCCAATAAATGCAGCACCACTTGCATGGAAAGATCTGAAGCCTCCAAAATCTTTAATCCAGAATGTTCCCTCTTTCTCTGTGTGGCTCGATCTGGAGGACTCCACCACCTCAGAGCCATGTAAGTGTTTACTTGAACTGGGAGACTGAAGACAATTTGATCAATGTGTTCCCATAGACATTTACATCTCCTCCTCATTCTGCAATTTTCTCTGGTTTCACTGGTTGATTTTCTTTGCCCCCTTTGGTGTCTGTAGGCAGCAGCCATCACCCTCCAGAGCCTTCCACAGGCATCGGCAGACCGCTCTGTTATCCCAGCATGGCCTGTGTGAAAGCATCTTTTTGACGAAAACACCAGTCCTGTTGGTTTCTGCTCCTGTTTCTAAGGCCTGATTCGTTCTAGCTGGGTCTGATTCAATGACTCCGTGCACTGGAGTATACGTGTGTCTCAGATGAGCCTTGACATTGCCTGCATTTGTCAAAACACTTTTTATTGCTTCGTTCCTAACATGTTAGAGTCTGCAGATCTCGACTGTAACACTGCTCGGCCAGGTGGAAGGAAGTTAGCCTCATGCTGAAGGTCAGTGCTAGAAACAGTTGGAAAGAAAGCTGAATTGATGGAGAATTTCACTGTGGAGCTGCAGGGACTGGCAATTTCAACTCAGCCTAGTTGACTCATTCGAGAAATATACAAATAATTTGGTCTTAGGCCATAATCACTATTATGACTATTTGTATGATAATTTCTAGTGCTTCAGTTTTGGATCATAGAATCATAGAATCATAGAATGGTAGGGGTTGGAAGGGACCTCTAGAGATCATCTAGTCCAACCCCCCTGCTAAAGCAGGTTAGCCTAGAGCAGGTTGCACAGGAATGCGTCCAGGCGGGTTTTGAATATCTCCAGAGAAGGAGACTCCACAACCTCTCTGGGCAGCCTGTTCCAGTGCTCTGTCACCCTCACAGTAAAGAAGTTCCTCCTCATGTTCAGGTGGAACTGCCTGTGCTCCAGTTTGTGCCCATTGCCCCTTCTCCTGTCGCTGGGCACCACTGAGAAGAGTCTGACCCCGTCCTCTTGACACCCACCCTTTAGGTATTTGTGAGTATTGATATATGAGACCTAAAAGAACAATGTTCTGTAAAAAACAGATAAGCTCCAAAGAATCTAAGTAACAATCTAATGGTAAGGCAGAGGGTGGCATCCATTAGCAGGCTAATGGATGAAAGCTGATGGAGGAGAAATTCAAGCAGAAAGTGAAATGCTGGTTTTCAAAGCTGTGTAGTTCCCAGCTGAACAGTTTACCATTCTCAGTTGCTCAGGAAAGAAGACTGCACAGGCTGCAGGGCCTGAATTCAACAGAATGGTTAACTACTTACCCACCACTTGCACATATGTAGTTGTGTCTGGTGTGCCAGAAATCAGGTATATGCTTGAGTAATCTGTTAATTCACATTTTAAAGATAGCCATGTGCTTAAGTGCTTTGCTGGATCTTTTTCTTTGCCATCTGCTTGTTACTGGGTTCTGTGCAGGGATTGCTAGGTTAAAGCCAGTGGTCTGTGGTTAATCAGTAATCGATGGTTATGCAGGGATCAGACTCAGTGCTTAATGGTTTTTCTGAGAAGAAAAGACACTCATAGGAGGAGATGAGCGTGAACAGAGGAGGCTGGAACACCCTGCTGAAATTGGAGGGGAAGTAGAGAGGTTTCCTCCCAGCAGTGCTTGTTTTCCTTGGAAAACATGGCCAGTTTCTGTGCAGGAAGGTTTAAGAAGGGGTCCAGAAGCATGAGTGGAGCAGGAAGATGAAAGCATGGAAACAGAGTGAATTGTTGTCTGAAAGCGACGGAAGAAGGAAAGTTTTGGTAAAGAGATATCAGGTTATATTTATGGGGAAGGTAAGAACAACCCAGTGACCAAGATACCATCCCTTTCTTGCCTGATTCCTTCACTCGTACAGCGTTCAATTTACACTTGTAAATAGCCAGCTTATTTTGACTTTGTGTTGATAATTCATAACCCAAAGGCTCTGGTTTTTTGTTTTTCCCTTTATCTGGACAGCACGGGGTGTTCAGTGTGTTTGAACTGTTTTGCATGGGTCACAGGTCACTGTGGATGCCTGGCATGTTCCTTGAAGATAAGTGAGCTCTTTTATCAGGTCAAGTACATACTACTGACACTCTCTCTATCAAAGGGATCACGGAGGGATCAGGAGAAAAATGACACATTCAGAAATATCCGAGTCAGGTGTTTTTCTTGTGTCCCAAATACGATTGGAGGCTTTTTGTTCTGCTTTTGATAACACCTATTTGTCTTTGTGCAACAGCTTTTTTCATCATATAGTTAATTTATTATAGAAGTCTTCTGTTAATGACAAACATTGACAGATCTATCAAAGGTGTGTTTTGGATGAAGATGAGCAGGCTGTGCGAGGAGAGAGTAGGTGATAGATGTAGCATCTCTAGATTGATCGCTTGAGGAAAAAACTCTCTAAAATATGTACTGCATGCAGTATTTTTCTGCAGAGGGTTTAGTTACAATGGACAGCCTAGAAAATTAATGTAAATTACTTGCAAATGTGCCTTTTCAAAGGACTAGTGGTGCTAACCTGAATCATTTCTATGGGCAAGCATTTAGAATTGAAAAAGCCTGACTTTACCTGGTTTAGCTAGAATCAGAGTGAGCTCAGCTGGCATTTGATTTACCTTAAGAGTTTTGCTGGCAACCACAAAAGTGAGGAAAAAAAAACATCTTCACCCCTGTCTGAGATGGGCAGAGGCATAAATGGTGGCCACTGCATAAGCCCAGGCAGCCATCTCTTCCTGGCTTTGACAGAAGGGTGAAAACCAGCGGTGAATGACAGCAGCTTCTCCAGCTGTTCCAGGTAGACCTAAAGACAACTTCACCATCACTCCTGGAGATGTTTCACTGTTGGTTATTCCGGCATAAGCATTGTCTGGGACACATTTGCAGGCAGCAGTCCCAGATGCTCACAACTGCTGTCCCCTCCTCAGGATGTTCCTGCTGACAGCTATTTGACCAAGCTATTATTTTATGGTATATTTAGTTCTTTTTTATCTTTCCTCACTGTCCGTCTCTCCAGCCCAATAATCATGTTTTCTTCTTTAACACAGCCTCCATATCCTGCTGTCATTCTAAAAATGCTTCTGTGATGTTAAATCTTTTCCAGTTATATGAAGAGAATTAATTCATTCTGACACAGCCATGAAAATCTGATTCAATTCCTTTTTTTGGTATCTCAGTCACAGTCCTTGATCACAAATCAGTATGAGTCAGAATTTCCCAGGTTATTATTTCCTCAGAAAGGCTGATTGCAGGCCTGTCTCCATATTTAATATTCTTTTCCTGACTGCGGTGAAGTGATGCAGTCGAGGCTGCAGTGATTTTGTCTGGAGACCTGTCTGTCATTCAATGCCACAGGTAGAAAAGAACATGACACCAAAGAATATCCCAGACCAGTTTTAGTGGTACAGTTTCCCATCATCAGGTAGTTGAGTCCATGCTGGTTCTACACCATGAAGATGACTACAGAAACTAGCAGAATTTACTTCTCTGGAGACTAAGAAATCTCTGGTCACAGGTGGCTTTACCAGCTTGTGCTCAGGACAGGAGAATTCAGTAACAACGGTGTTTCAAACTGACCATATTATGCTGAGATCTTCTGCCAAAACGGACTGTCCTGAAATGTTTCAGGTGGATAGGTTTTGAATCCTTTTGGGTTCAACGGGTTAAATGAGTAGCTTATCTGGAGTTAGTAAAGTAGACCAGAATGAAAAATAAGTGGGAAATACTCTCTTTGGGGCCCTTACCATTCGTTTATTCTCTCCAATACATGTTTGTCTCTCAAATTTTATGTCTGGGGGGCAGGACCACATTGGCTGCCCATTGAAAGAGTGGAGTGCAGTCAGTACTTCGGCGTTGGGCTGTGCTGTGGCCAGGAGGGTTTGGAGGCATGAAGAGAGTTTTCCTTTTCCTTACAGAGAGCGTCTGGCTCTGGAAGCAAACACAGGAGGAAATCCTGCTTCCACTCACCATTGTCTCCTGATTCTGAAGGAGGTGCTGACGGCTGAGCAGCAGCTGAAAGGGCTGCGGGAAGGAGCAGGCATTGCTGCTTACAGTTTGAAAGAGGCAGGCGAGATCCCCAGGCCTGCCCCAGGGGCTTTGTCACTGCACAAACTCAATGTCCAGCTTGAGGACTAAAGAATTGTTTCTATGTTTTCTAGTGATTGCTGCAGTTTCCTTTTGTGGTTCTCTTGGGTTCTTCAAACAAGGCAGTAGTAGCTTTAATACCCACATGGTTTTTTGCTTGCTTGTTTGCTTCCTGCCAAGCTCTAGGAATATTTTTTTTCACATTAAAAGAGAAAAAAAAATGCCCAGATGGAGATTGGTCCATTATTTTTATGAGGGAAGAGTATTTATTAGGATTTAATTGTGCAGGAAAAGCAACCAAGCACTGCCTGCAGGGGAAAGCCTTTATGCCCTGGTATAAGTATATCAGATCAATAACTAATTGCTATTGGGAAAGGACAAAAAGGCATCTTTACATTTAGTAGGAAAGGATTAACTCCCAATTCAAGCTCAGCTTTCTCATCTTCCTGGGACAAATCACACAAGTGTCCGCTTTCTGCGTGTGGAGATACGGCTTTTCTTCCTGACAGGGGACTGTGGATTTAACTCCTCAGAGTTATTGGGCTCCTCATGTGCTGAAGTGGGCAAGCCAAGCTTCTGGTCCAACAGAAGTGCCTTACCTTTGTTTGACTTCTGTGCCTTGTGAGTGTGTTTCTGGCAGAGACGTGAGTCACTGTTTCACGATTCGATTTTATATTGTGTTGCATATGCCAAAGGCTGCGCTGTGATGCTCCTACCCTGCTAGCCACAATGGTTGTTAAAGCTTAGGTGAGTGAACTCAATTTCCCCTAAAATTTCCAAACAATTCTAGGCATTATTGGTGGGGATAATTAGAATAAGATGCTGGTATGCTGAGCAGGATGGGTTGCCTTTATGAGGCTCATCCATGATTAATCAGCCATGTAATTTCCCTTAAGTGACAAGGTGCGATTGCTTATGTTTTAGGCCCAGTTGCATCTTCATGCTAGGAGCAGAGACGAGACCCTCTTGCCTGCAGTATTGTGAATTAGCCATTTGGGAAATGAGGATGCTGTAGGCTGGAGGTACTGCCTAGGAGCTCACGCATGGCACAGAGAGACAATCAGATGCTGAATAAGCAAGAAATTAATTCTTCCTTCCCTTTCTCCTTTCCGCATAAGAGATGGGTTTGGTTTTGCTGGAGCTTTGCCTGCATAAAGGCTGCAGTATGGAGCCAATGTGTGCCGTCACACTTAACCTTTGGCACGTCAGAAAGCAGCTTATGATGGGGACAAAAAGCCTCTCCGATGCCAGGATCTGCTGAGCGTGCCTGCAGTGCGGAGGGGCCTGCGGGAGCCGAGCGCAGAGGTACCAGCCCAGTGTTAAAACCTTGGAAAGCAAACTTCTCACAGATGAAACAATTGTAATACTCTGATTTAATACAGTTGTGCTTCAAATGACTTATGATGAAGAACAAATCAGTATACTCTTAATTAGAAACAGAGTGATAGCATAATAAACATAACCTTATTGAACTCAAGGAAGCATAAATCACTTGTAATTCAAAAGCATTATAAAAAAATAATTATGATATACTGCTGAACTCTGTTTAACAGTCTGTGAAAACTTTTTGTTTTGCTTTCAAAAAGACATTTCTCTTAATCAAAGTTGTTGCAATTAGAGGGAGTGGTAATGACCTAGAAGATAGCTGGGTGATGTTGGCTTTTGATGATCTTTACAGCTGCCATTTTCATAGCGTGAATAGTGATGCTTGGTGTTGGTGGAGAAGCTCCTGTGGATCAGAGCTACAGCAATTGGAAATGCGCTTTGCAATACTCCCCCATTCCCCTAAACCTACCATGATGTTGAATTCCATCTACTTAAAACAGGGCCTATGTTTAACAATAATTTAAATCATTATCCTGCCTGTCAGCTCAGAGTTAAGGGGCTATGCAACTGCGATTCTTTGTTTAGAAACTGCCTGGAATAATAACTTTCAGATGTCTCAAATATGCACCACTTATCTATAACATCTAAATACAAATGTCTCCCTGCTGAGCAAGCCCGACACTGTTTACCTATCATGTCCAAACCATTCCAGAGGGCTTGCTTGGCGTGGAGCGGAAGGCCCTATATCCGCAGCTCCGACAGTGCTGTCAGTGTAATGTTTTTCAACTCCTCCTCACCTTTAGGTGATTGCAAAGGAAGAAACAGCCTAAGCCCAGGCGTGACAAGTGAAGAATGTCCCTGCATGTGTATCCCCCCGCTGCGCCAAGGGTAAAAGTGCATTGCGAGCCAGCCCCGCGCTCTTGCAGACAGGATGATGCTCGTGCCTCTGGGTCGCTGCCAGCCTGCTGTGAGATGATCCAAATGCTGAACCCCGCATGCCCCAGGCACACTGGGGCTGGGCAGAGTTGAGGCGCTGTCGCTGGCTTGGGGGCCCTGGGCTCTTTCTCTGCATGCAGACTTCAGTGGGACCTGTCAAGTCTCATTGAACATCAGGATCCCCAATTGGCTTGCGCTGTGTGCTCCCTCCAGCAATGGTGTGCAGAAGCTGGATGGCGCTGCTGCTGCTGCCCGGGGAGCTGCTCTGCTGGATCTGGGCACTCAGCGTGTCCCTGAAGGGGCTGCAGAGGTGATGGGCTGTGGTGTGGTGCTGTCCCTGCAGCTCATCCACGAGTAATCAGAGCAGGGACAGCTGAAAAAACCCTCCTTGCCTTGCTATGACTGACCTGTGGCTTATGATGGGGGAGCCCCTGTGACTTTTTGGGTGTCTCCCAAGTGCATGGAATGTCTCATACCACCCACACCTGGAAAGAGAGGAGCTCCATCCCTATAGCCAGCATTGGGTGCAAAAGGCCTCTGCACAATACTCTGCAACCTAATGGGATATGCTAGGTAGTTTCCAAACTTCCTAATACATCCTGGGGAGACCCTGCTGTGCTTGGGCTTTGCTTCCTGTGGGCACGCAGAACACCCTTAGCTGGTGTGCATTGTCCTCATGCAGCCAGTGAAGGTGAAATAAGGAGAAACAAGAAGCAATTAAAGCATCTTTGCATCATCTTTGGTCCCTAGGTGAAGTCCGAGTCACAGCTCTTATGGGGTATATCATATCCAAATGTTACTGACATTCTTTCTGGGGCTCTTATCCCTTTGCTCTGTTAACTCCTGGATTACCTGTTGTCCAGCCCCTGCAGCGCTGCTGCTGTGCTCATACTACACAACAGCAGGTTCTCTGAAATGTATGCATTCTGGGCATTGAAAATTGCTGTTATTTTATTAGTTTTTATAGAAAGCGTGAAATTTAGACTGTTAGCAGGGACCAAGACTTGGTACCAAATGTTTATGGAAGCAAGCCTACCCCATTGTCCAGTTTGGACAGCAGTTGGCATGTGTGTCCCCTGTGCCGCCACCCAGGGCTGCCACAAAGGAGCACTGCTGATCTGCTGCCTCTGTGGCCAGGTTGAGCCCACGACAGTGTTTTTCAGAATAGCTGCAATTAGAGAAGCGTGGATAGCATTAGCTGAGCTCAGAACATGGTTTCTTCTTCCTTTTTCTTTTTTTAATGTAGGCTTCCTTGTAGGGATGTGGCTTGGAGAGGAGTCCTTTGTAGCTTGCTCTCATCCTGCTCAGGAAACCAGATCAGTGAGGCTCGGTATCTGATGGCTTTCTTCATTCAGCATGCCTGCCTCCATGCGTATGAATATACAGACCAGTTTACTTGCTCGAAATGCCCAAACTGTGTTTCTGTTCTTCATGAAATATTAATCTGCTCGGATGTAGTAAGCCAGGTTTTTCTGATGGTGGTGTTTCTGGACAGAAGTGTGCACAGGCACATGGCTCCAGTGCCCACTTAGCTTGCTGGAGCTGCCTGTCCCACCTAATGGTCCAACACGGTGGCGCTCAGGGAGATGCTCTGCCTGGGGAGCCGCATGGCTCTGCCATGCTCAGGAAAGGAGCTGCTCCGAGACCACCTTCGCTCCATTCACTCTCCCACTTTCTATGGTCGGGGGCTCCATCTTTATGGGCCTCTCCTCACATATGCCCGTATCAGAGTGATTGGGAATGAGAATGAGAACAGCATGCAGGACCCATGGGCTCTTCGTCCTCAGCCTGGCTCCTCCTGCACGCTGACTCTTACATCAGTTACTTTATCAGTGTCTTGTCACCTCCTCAGCAGCTCTTTGCTGACTTTCTCGCCTTCACCCATGCCAGAGAGCCTGGAGCAAACTAGCACAGAAGAAAAATGTTATACGTTTAACTTGTTTATCCATCGTTCTGCTGTGTATCTACACTGCTTGTGTGTCACCGTGCTACCTATATCACTTACACAGAATGTTGTATTTACCAGGCGTTCTCTGATAATGCTTTGCAGCTTGGCTGTGGAGGCAGGAAAATAATTTGCAGGTACAGGAACTGCCTTCATGCTGTTTGCTGCTCTAAATTTGTACTGAGTGTTTGCTGCTCGGAATGAGAGAAGGCTGCGATCCAGGATGCTGGCTTCTCAGCTGTCTTCAGCGAGAGATGACCAGTGACATGTTTCTTCCCAAGTGGCATTCCGAGGTGACACGACAGAATGACAGACAGATGGCGTTAGGTTGCACAAGAAGTGCTGCTGGCCAAAAAGGTATAAGCAGCTAGTGTGAACACGTGTGATCGGGTCCAGCCAGTCTCTGTAAGGAGCCGGGGCTAGTTTCATTTACTGGGGGTGGGAATTGTTTGCTATATAAAACTAAAGGTTCAAAACTGAATCGAATCTCAGCTCCTCCAAACCCCCCAGCGCTCTCCATTCTGGTGTTTTGATTACCTGAGCCCATTCTAAATGCTAGCTAGAGCATCAAGCCCTCACATTTCCTTTTAGCTGTACAAGGAAAACATTTTTAATAGCTACGCAGCTATTCATCAGGCTTAGGCCCTGCTGGACTAGTTTGGATATTATGCAAGCTAAGTGCAGTGCGATCTGAGCTTAACTTGGAACATCTAGAGGCACCAAAAACATTTGCTTCAGTAACTCAAGCACATTCATCAGCCCCCGCTCCTCGTGCCTCTGACCATGTTCAGTACCGGGAGAGAAGGGGCTGGGGGAGAGCCCGCTCTCCTGTTATTCCTGGCCCTGATGGAAACAGGGAGAAGCAAAAGTATCAGTAGGAAGCGTGTGCTTTTGCAGCTCCTGCTCCTGAGTCGACACGGATGCAGAAAAGAAAAGCATCCGCGTACTTGGGTGCTTACCCAGCTGCCCCCTGTGGCAGCAGCACCACTGCCCGTTGCTCACCGTGTGCATCCCAGTGTGTCCCGGTGTTATAGCATGGAGCACAGCGGCCTCCCAAAAGCACCTCTGGGATTCCAGTGGAGCGGGAGAAGCTAACTTGTTCTGTATTTATTGTCTAAGTTTAGATAGCTAGAATACTGCTCCGCCAAGTGTTGAGGGAAAAATTCCTTGCTCCACCTTATATGTTTCTTGGAGTGGCCCGTGCTGAGCTGAAAGTCCTTGGCCAGCCAGCACTGAGCAAGGTTTCACGTTGGCACTGAAGACTCTGTTTTGCTGGTGGCTTCAAGACCTGGGAATGCACATGGGTTTCCTCTCTTATCCACATATCTTCATACAGGCATCAAGAAGTTTTGCTTGCTTAGTCTCCAGTATTTAGTAGGTAAATGCTAGAAAATGTTTTTTAAAAAAAAAAGAGAATGAATAGAAGTTGAATAGGTTACGGTTGTTTTCATGCTGTTGCTGCTAGCTGGCTTTTCCCTATCCAGACTTCACTGGAAAACGTTGGAGGATTCCTGCAAGATCCTCAGGCACCCAAACAAATTTGGACATTTAATTGCTGCAGAGGTGGGGACCTGTCAAGGGTGGTGGTGGCTGCCTTCTGTGTAATCGCTGAGATCTGGAAGTGGGAACTGGGAATCCCATAGGAATATGGTTTCTTTAAGTACTCTGACCCTTTGGATTGGCTGTGGAGGCTCCTGGAACAGCAAAATTTATGTAAGACATTTTGCAGTGTAATTTTTTTTTCAGTTTTAGGACATGTTGAGGCTGGATGGAGTTCAGCGGAGTGAAAGGGACGGTTCTCTTGCGTTTAGTAACTGCTGCTGCTTGTTTCTGAGGCACGTCGATTGCTTTACAAGGGAGGCAGGATGGTATCGGCTTTGTATCTGGTAGAACAGCAACCTTTTATTCAGAGAATGGTCTGAATAAAGATAAATAACTGACTCTTGTAGAAATCCTGATGGTGATCTCTAACTGAAAATAATAATGGCTTTTTGAAGCACTCTATATAAATATTTACAGCTCTCTCTATAGGTATGTATATGTATGTCTGTATGAAAACAAACAAGCAGCCCCCCCCAAAACAAACACAAAGACCAGAAATATTCCAGACTTTCCTCATTTTCATGAAACGCAAGGGGAAAATAATATACTAAATTGTCCACACTTTTTTTAGTTGTCTAGACAGTGCTATACTGAAATAACACAGCATGTCTAGCTAAAAGGGAATTCACGTAGGACTGTGGATCCCATGCAGACAGCAAGGAGGAATTGTTGAAAAACTTCAGAGAACAGTGAGAGCAAGCTATCTGCTGTCCACCTGGGCATTACGTCTCAGAAGACGTGCTGCAGCTGAAGGTGGCTGTCAGCCGTCCCTATCACTCAGTGCCATCTTTGGCATCGCATCCGTGGGAGGGAGGAAGAGTCCAGCTGCCACTTTCAGCACATCCAGAAAATACAAATGATGCAGGAGAAGGGGCCTCGTCTCTGCTTCTCTGAAAAACAGAGAATTACGCATCTTGAAAGTAAAGCAAAACTGCGAAGGAAGAAGTTTAGCTCTTAGAGGTTACATATTCACAATACTTTAAGGATCTGAAAAAAGGAGAAGAGTGAATTTGTTTTTGCTTCTGTTGTCACGGGACTGTTCTGGCCCTGTGCTTCCCTGCATTGCACAAGTACAAGATGCAACTTCTGTCTAGGGGGAAGTGTGGCAATCCCCTTGAACACTTAAATACCTCTTGATTTCTCCCATTGGACATGCAATGACATGCTCTTCTTGTTCTTTCCATCCTCCACTCCAGCCTCCCCAGGCAGGGAGACACCCGGCACTGCCAGGTGAGTCTGGGCAGAGCTGGAGCCAAGCAGAAATAATGAGGCTCTCCCACCTGGGTGGCTCAGGAGCAAATGTGGCCTTACAGGCTATATCCTCTCTCCACCTTGCTCACCATCAGGCATGAGATGAAACCTTTTCAGGTGAACACATGCAATGCAGGGAGTAAAAATCAGAGCGGGATGTGATGTGTTTGAATTTTAGACATCCTAGAGTTTTGTAGATCATAGCTACTCTGTTTATTTTCAATGTGGGAAGAAGGTTCAGCACTGTAACTCTGCCTCCCAGCACAAAGTCCATCACCTACTGCAAAAGGATGTACCAGGAGAACATTCAAGTATGACCAGGATAGACCCTCACGTTGGGAAGCACATTTGCGGTGTTGCAGTACAGGATGGTAGATGCCCTCAATAAAGAAGCACTTACAAGTTATGCCAAGTATTTCCTGTCTGTCAGCATTCGTCTTAACTGAGCAGCAACGTGTTTAAGCCAGTGCTTTATGTTTCTCAATGGGGAGCCACGAAACACCTGCTGTGTACCTGCTAAAAGCAGAGACTTGGATCTGAGCATTGGAGTCATCAGACATGAAGTCTCTGATGATTTTATTTAGATACTGGATGGTGACAAGAAATTTGGCCATTGTAGAAACTTCAAAGCAGAGAGCTGGCTGGGGAGGGAGAGCTGATCCCAGGATTTCCTCCAAACGTAGGGAGTAAGAGTCCCCTGCAGCCCTGGGAAGGTTCATGGATATGTTGAAAGGACTTCGTGCTCAGCCACAAGAAGGCTGCTGAAACAGCAAGGACAGGGTGGATTGTAAGTGACTGTCACTGGTTACTACGCAGTCTACAACAGGATGTATTTCTCACTTAAAACTGCACAGATCTTCAGGAGAAGGTCAGATGCTGGCCATCTGCTCCCCAAAGAAGCACTTAAAAGGGCCCTTTTCCATTTTAACACCTGAAATGTTTTAACATTTAACAAGGCGAGTGTGGAATCCGTCACTGAGGGCTGTGGGACCTCGCTCCCTGCAGACACCCGGGGGTATTCAGAGCATCGCGAGCTGCTTGCAGGAGGAAGACTCGAGTCATGCATCACTGAGATGGAATGACCTCCTGAGGGCTCTGCGGGGAGGACAAGGGACAGGACTTTCCGCCTCTTGTTCTCAAGTACAGTTAAAGCACAGCCGGTTCACATGGTGCCGTTGGTGAGTACAGATGTGGTGGGAGAGCAGTGGGAGAGAAGCTTTGGGCAAGGGATCAGGAGGAGTGAGAGACAGGAGAATGGGATGAGATGGAGGTGGATGGTTGTGGGTATGGAGAGCAGGGAACCTTAATGGCAAAAGCAAATGTAGAAACCCCACCAAAAGTGTCATTACAGAAAATACTCATTTTGCTCAGTTCAGAGGATCCGTAAATTATCTTAGAGCACGCTCGCGGTACAACCCGCCCAGTGTTTCTAATCTGAAATCCTGTTGTCTAACACATTTTTGGCTGTTAACATTTTCCAATCTATTGTGTAAATAGATTCTATTTTAACATTTTGGCAAATGGCTTCCCAGAAAAAGCTTGATTTCTCCACCACTCCTCCAGGGTCCCATTATCCGGGGTCTTATTTTTCCTTCCTCTTTCTCATGAACGCGCACAGCTTTGACAATTGCACTTTGTAGTCTTGAAATGTGAATGCCTTCCAAGGCTGGAAGGAGTCTCTCAGTTTTTTTGAGATTGACCTCTGATGTCCAGTGACAGCCAGGATGGACTTCTGCAATTTTTCATGTTGCCCAGGGCCTGACATTGACTGATAGGACATTCAGCAGGAATGGCAGGAAACCCTCGGTGATGAGATTTATTCATGCTGTCCATGAGTAGTTTCAAAACTGTAGGGCTAAGTTCCTGTTTGGGGTGAGTGGAGCAGTGTTACAACAGGGGTGAACTTAGACCATTGCTGCTGAAGGCACAGAGCAGCCCTTTCATTCAACCTCCCCCCAGATCTGTCCGATCAACAGCAAGCAGTCTGTGCTGCTTCAAGTATTGCAATAATGACATGCAAAATCACATGGTTTTCTGTTGAAAACCATCAGCAATACCATTGCATTTGCCTTTTGTTTATCTTTCTTAAGAAAACGGCAGATTCTGCCTAGTTTTACTGGAATAGTCCCTTGCTGGCTGGAAATTACTGGCTATACAAAAAAAAAAAAAAGTGACATAGCTCACTGTGTTTGAGAAAGGTTTCTGCGGAGCTTCTGCACTGACTGAACAGGGGGACAGGCTGGGGAGACAACTCACAGGAACCGGGGGGGCATCTGGAGAAGCTCTTTTGCATTCTGGTTGTTTTTATGGCCAACTGGGATTGCTAACAGCGTCCTCACACCCTGCTCCTTTCTCCCCTGGATGCCTGGGCATCATGGCTGTGCTACTGGGACAGCTTCTTCAGGGCACCCCTGGGGGTTGCCTGTGCCACCAGAAAGGAAGGGTGCCAAGCACCCATGCCATGCATGGTCAGGGACGCTGCATTGTCCAGCTTCATCTTGGTGCAGCTTCATGTTTCCCAGTGGAGCAGATGGGGACTGCCGGGGAGAGGAGAGGGAGCTTTTTTTGCTCTGCAGTTAGTCAGAGATCTCTGAAGCCATTTGCAATTGTAGATAAATGGGGTAAATAGACCCTCACATGGAGCTTGTCCGCAGAGCGCTGGTGATATAGTAGGACCTGGTTACATTGGGGCTCCTATTTTAAAATTCTCCGTTCAGATCTCTAGCTGACCGTGAGTGTAATCTCACATGATTAAAACAAAACCTATTTTAATAATTGATTCGTTCTTCCCTCTCTTCCATGTCTAGGGCAAGGAGAGTGAACAAAACATTTTTTTTCTCCTTTTTGCTAGTTAATCTTTTCATTTAACCAGCACTGGTTGAAATTAGGGAAGAGTTTGATTTTTATTTTCATGTAAGTGAAGCAGTATGTGAAAACAGTCCTCGTTTACCTTAGGTTCTGTAAAACACAATTGGTGTTTTTACAAAAGACAAATTTTGGACCGAGTTTGATCTGACAATATTGCTTTCAATCCAAGATTGCTTTGAACCAAACACTCACCCTCCTTTGTCCTCAAGGGCACTGTGATGGACTTCACAGAAGTTGAAAAATCATGTTTCCATCAGCTTAAATACTCTCAGCATCCATTAGGGGCCCCAGCGTGGCTCATCCCTTGCGCAGCAGCTGACGGGGCGCGTGGCATACTTGTTTTCCCTTCTCCTCCCTCTGTATCACCTGGCAGGCAGCGGCTGGGCTGTGGATGCTGAGCCAGGAGGGAGGATGTCCTGACTGCCCCTCAGCAGTAAAACCCAAAGGCAGCGCTAGCACGTCACAGTATTTTGCACCTATTTGCAGCGCTGCATGACCTTCTCCATTCTTCATGGGCTCCGGCACTGGGCACCCTCCTGGCCTGGAGAGCACCCCCACCCTGGGAGCCAGCCTGGAGGCTCAGCAGATCCTCCCGGGAAGGTTACTGCTAAAGGATCAGCAAGCATTTACTTGACTTTTAAAGTGCCCTTAGATCCGAATTTGACCCCAGTTCAGGCAAAACAGGAAACAAGCAGCTGCTTCTCTGGCATTCAAAGCAATGTGAGAATTTTAAAACAATTTCAAAACAAAGACGTTCGGCTGACAATTCGTTTGGGCATAAACGTGCAGTCACCAAAGAAAGATCCTCAGAGAAATTCAACTGCTGAATGCTTGACCTCCAAAGGACCCTTAAATATAGCATTGTACGCAATGTGCCTCTTTTTGTGGGTGAGATATTAAGAGCTTATTTATTTATTGGAAAGTGGTTTACAATGTAAGTAAATTAGTGAGTTCCAAGGCCCTCTCCCAGCTGCCAGATGCTGCGAGGATGTTTATGGCCACTGTAAATAATTTCATAGCTTAATACAAATACATTTCTAGAAATCAAGGGCTGATGGCTGCATGTTTATGGTGCAGTTGAGGATTTAACTATTTCTCCAGAATATGAGAAAGAAAATAAACAGTATTTCAGATATTTAAAAAATTAATCAGAAAGAAAACCCCCAAAGATGTTCTTCATTCACGGTGCTGTGGGCTCAAGTCTGCGTTGCTTTGGCCGAGCTCCATCAAGTCAGTGAGACCAGAATATGCTCAGCAACCTTCAAGACCCAGCCCATGCGTTTTGGAGACTGTGGAGGCTGGGGCTTTAATGGCGGAGACAGGTTCCCCTGCACTGAATATGTATTTGCAGATCGCTTTGCTGCTGCTGAATGACCTTTGCCAAGGTCGGCTTTAAATGACAGAAATCAGATCCTTCACAGTCAGCAGGGCAGCAAAGTGGAGCAGCTCAAGGGATTTGCTTTATGTTGTGGCTAAAAGGTAATAAAGACTGAGCAGCACCTGTGGGTACTGGCAGAAGGGTGGCTCTGGAGGGAAACCTGCTTCCCAGACAAAACTAGGACATAGAATAAAAATGGGGCTGGAAGGAATTTCCTTTTTGAGGCATGCGTGCAGCGAGGAATTAGAAATCAGTGAGGTGACGTCAGAGCGTATGTGGGATGCTTGGTAGGATTTTTGTGAAAAGTCTCGGTGCCTTGGGGAGGGCTGGGCAGAAATGAAGTACTACAGATGTTTCATGTGAGCTTTACGTCTGTTTACAGCCTTTGTGTGGCTGGCAGCAGAGGGCCTGCAAATATCAGCAGAAGCTGTGGGCTGCTTCTGCCATGGCTCGTTGTGGTGGCCGCGTGTTCCTGTGCTGCACTCTCCATAGCAACATATTTTCAATGTAAAACCACAGAACCAGCTGAATAGTTATGAGTGTTTACTCTCTCATGTGTGCAGGGGAAAATTGATGATGATGCTAAGCTGCTGCGAGGCAGAAACGGTCCTTGCTTTAAACTGCAGCCTAAGCTGAGCTTTTGGTCTGGTGTTGAAATGCAGTTTGACAATGGGAGGTGCTTAGACCCGTGTGCTCACAGGTCCCTTTTTCTTTTTTGGGAAAAAGTGACCCTTTTTTTTGTTACCCAAGATGTCCACCAAGAAGCACCTTGTTTTGGGGGCAGGAGACTGCCCCACGTCTACAGCAGGCCAGAGTTAGATGGCTTGACACTGTAAGGTTTGCCCAGGCTAATGGTGCCAGTTCTAACTACAATTAATTTAGGGCAAAATAACTTTTTTTTCAGTTTTGAGATAGCAGTGAATCCCAGTGTGACCCCGCCCCAGATCCGGCAGGCTGAGGTTTAGGTACTCGCATTGCAGCAGTGTCATTTTTTGCAGTGAGTGTTGTCTGGTACCATCCTGATCCTTTTTCTTGATGGTGCTGGATTGCCCACCCTTGAATTTAGCTGCAGGGGCTGCAAGCTCCAGTGAGGCAGAGGTGGCTGTGCAGCTGCGCACCTGCAGGGCTCACTGGCTAATCCTGGCCATACCTGGCTTGTTTGTGTCTGTCCCTTGAATCATTTCCCTTCGGACAATTTCTGGGACTGGTGATATGTGTACTGGCGATGGCTTTGAGGTGGTTTGGCAGGTACTGCAGCGGCAGAACATTTCTGAGTGAGCGTGTAGCTGCTGTTGAAGGAGCCAGCTCCTGCGGCTCTGCCTCCAGCCACCAGTGGAGCCGGCACACTCGGCAGGATGGCAAAGGCACAGAGACAGGGACAGCATTCAATCTGCCTTTGCTGAATGACTGGGAGTGCTGGGGAAAAAGACTGCTGACCTGGAAAACAAGCCAAGATAAGAAATGTCAGATTTCTGGGGAGAAGACGGTTTCCTGGAGGGCTGGGAGGTGGAGAAAGTAGACTCTGGAGGCTACTTGGGATGGCTAATTTCAAACGGACCATGAACTCTGTCGTAGCACTCGTGCTACTGGGAAGGGCCACCCTGACACCCTGAGCTGGGACTCACCTCCCAAAACTGGGTGCTGGGGCATGGGCGGCAAGCAGCAGGAGGACATGAGTGTAGAGGTGACTGTGTCCTCCTGGGGACAGAACTGGAGGATGATGCCTTCTAATGTGCAGCCTTTGGGGAGCTTCTTACAGGGTTAATGTAGCAGTGAACTGCACGAAGTGGGCACGTGAGCCGCACTTTCCCTTCTGACTTGCACCATAGGTGCTGCAGCCAGCTGGGCCCCAGGCGAAGCCACTGTGTAGCAATGAACTGGCACCTGCAGCTCTGCAGCAGCTTCACCTACGGTTAAAAAACCTGCTAGCCCCATAGATGGTTTGATTGCAGTAGACATAAAAGTGAACCCAGCAGCCATCCTGTTATTTGTTTCCTTATTAAATTCTGTTTGCTTCATGTTGCCCATAAATACAAATTTTCGAAGTGCTGCAAACCTCACTTGGGAAGGAATTTGCATCGCTTGAGCCTGGGAGAGCATGGACAACCGCAGCGGCTTTAACGGATCTGAGTGAAATGCATCTGACAGGACAAAGCAGTGAAATGCAGTTGTCATTTATCACTGTTCCCGCGGATTTGTGCCACAGTGGCAACCTCTGTTCATTTCTTTGCAGACAGAGCAGTTTTTATGCTGTGGGCAGCTCTCCCAGCTGCAAGGTAGCTGTCGCAGCAGAGCCGATGGGGCAGAGCCAGCAGCACGGGTTGGATGAACCTCTCCTCTGCCCAGCGGGATGCAGGGGCTCAGGCTGTGCTGTGCTGGCTGTCGGCAAGCCGGCAGACAGACAATTGCTGTTCTCAGTGCTGTCAGTCTGTGCCCCTTGCTAGTAAAGTTTGTGTGGTGCGCTGGGTGTGGGGCTGTACTGACTTGGAGTTGACATAACAGGTTTCTCTTTGCTGGTAAGTCCTGTTGCTCTCAGGGCAAGTTCATGCCTACTCCAGCAGTCCTTATGAGCCCCATGACTTCTCCATGCCAATTCAGGGACTAAATGCTGCCCCCATTTCCCCTTGGATGCCAGGCCCCGTTGGAAATGGTAGATCTGCTGACAGCAGCCCATTTTCCTTGCATGCAGGAGGGCAGCGCGAGCGGGACAGTGCCTGTGCACCACTGTGACCTAGCGAGGGAACGATGCAGGGCCGGGGGTCTCTCCTGGGTCCGGGGGACTCTCGTGGGCCTGGCAGCTCCCCAGGAGGGCTGTTCAGCTCCAGTGTTGAGGGTTGAGCTTTTCCTGGCGAGGCCTTGGAGCCCGTCCCAGCCGCGGCTGTGTCATCACCGAGTGGCTGCCACGTACCAGACCAGCGGGACACTTGCAAAAATGCACAGGGATGCAGAGCCCTTACAATGTTTAATAGGAAGAATATGAGAGCTGACAGGGCGTATACGCAGCATCTTGCCATCTTGCCCTGACCCTTTCTTCCCTGTGTTTATTGTACCCATTCGCTGTGTTATGTCTAATTTAGACAGTAAGCTCCTCTGGGATGGGAATTGCCATTTTTAACTGCCAGGCGCCAGGCACACCTAAGCCACCTTATAAATAATATTTCTGTGCAGAGGGAAACTTGACCCTGGGACGTAAAGGAGTGGCTATGGCAACAGCTGTCCAGGTGCTTTGTGTCTCCTATGGACATGCAGCAAATGGGGCTGGTAACGTGGCTTCAGCCTGGGCTAGAGCAGAACACGTACAGCTTCGTGGGGCCCTTTCTGCACGTATCCACTGGCTTTCTCCTGAGCGTAAGTCATCTACACTCCTCTCTGGGATTTTTTTCTCCTTGCTTACTTTGATATGAAAAAGAGTTACAGAACAGAAATACAGCCAGTAGCAACCCTTTCTTCTCTGCTTTAGGTATTAGAATAATGTTAGATTTGAGCACATCTTCTGCTTTTTCTTCTCTCTAGCTTTCAGAAACACATGATTTTTAGCTATGTGCCTTCCAAGTACCATCCTGTGGCAAGGAAAAATGAATGCAAATGTGAATTACACAGGCTTTTGCTCGATGACTGGACTGCACCCGTGCTTGGAAACAAAGAGTATTTTCCCTGTTGAAAAAATAAAGCATACATTTTTAAAGTCAAAGCTGTTATAGTACCAGGTATGGTGGGACCATACTGAGCAGAGTGGAGAGAGGAACCGTTTTTCTCTGATAACCAGGTTCCAGACAGACTTGGATCGATCCCGGATTCCTTAGACTGAGCGAGGCATCACTGGTGCTGCTGATGACATTTCAGTTGATGTAAGCCCAGCAATTTTTATTATTACATAGCAAGGGTTTTATGGTTCCCTACAACAGTTCAGAGTATGTGCAGAAATGTTCGCAATAACATTGTCACCAAATATTCCTTTAAACTTTGATGCTGAAGGAGGCAGAAGCTGAAGAGAAATGAGTCTACTAATGGGATGAGAAATCCTTGAGTTTGGGAGAGTCTCCCCTGTAGTGGTTACCATCTCTCTAGTCCGTATAGATCTCAGCAAGAGAGATATCAGCCTATAATGTTGCTGTATTGGCTCTTTCTGTTGCTGATTATTCCCAGTTCAGTTTAATCTCCAAAACTAAACTTGTTCATGACATTCTGGAACTAAACTTTATTGTTTAGCCATCAAGCCATCAAAAAGTAGGGAGTCAATTAGATGTTTCCCAAACCAGAGTAGTCTAGTGTTGTGGGCTAACAGGAATCAAGGTTAAAAATAAAGACTGAAACTGGACAAGTGGATGAATGAACACTGGTCCCCATACCGAGCCGAACTGGTGCAAAACCAAAACATTACAAGCTGGTAAAGAAGAGGTTTAGCCCGTGCGTCAGTCAGAGAGAGTGACCTTCAGCATAAGCTGAAATGTTAAGTCCTAGTGAAAATGCGTGGACAGTACAACAGGGCATCATTTGGCAAAAGGAAACTGCTGAAAAGCAGCAGATTTCTGCCACAGGAGTTTGAGAGATAAAAGAAGAAAAGGAAAATCAGCCTGCAGAAAGGGAAGAGAGACAAAAAACTCACTGCATTTTTAGATGCTTGGGTTTTACCCACCTCCCACCCTCTCCTCGGAAGGTCTCAGGGACCAGTAATAGCAGAAAGCGGTTGCAAGGTCAGGCATCTCTCCAGTGCCATGCTTATAGCTGGCACTTTGGTGGTGCAGAGGTTTTGCTGGGGAAGCTGTGAGATGGTTGCAGGAGGGCTTTTCCCTCTAGGTGCATGCCTGGCTCCCGTCAGGCAGTCCAGCTTTGTCCACCAGAGGGTCTCGGTTTTAGGATCCAGTTTCCCTGAAAGACTATCCTCCATCTCATCCCCAGGATCCCAGCAAGAATGAGCTTGTTCATGCTTACAGCGTCAGGCAGGGAAGGGATAAAGAAAAGCAGTGCTGTGGGAAGATGGGATGTGGGGAGAGAAGGAACCTTTGGGAACTGAAACTTCATGTCAACTTCCTTGGGGAGCTGAGGTAGCTGCATTTAGCATCCGGCAGCGCACATTGGACCTTGTTCTCCATGCGAATCCAGTGGCTTCAGCAAGGTTACACTGCCCTGACAGGCAGCTAAATTGTGGGCTTCTGGCTGATTCTTGTTTATACTTTCAATTTGCAGCTTCAGAAAAGCCTCCTGTCTTTCTGTCTAAACCTTTTGAGGCCACATTCTATGATCTGTGCATTTAAATTAGCTTTACTGATAGCCAAGGTGTTGAAGCTTTCCCTGGGGTAAGTGAGAGCAGAATTTGTCTTTTTCCTTGTTAAGGAGTTAGTTGAGGCTCTGGTAACAAGATTCAGCTCTTTAGTTCAAGGTATCAAAATAATTCATAAAGAAATCACAAGCATAATGGGCGTTGGCCATGACAAAATATATGAAGAATTTATTGAAGAGATGAACTTTTCAATTGGCAGAAGTGGGCATTGACTGTCTCTTTGATTCCCCCTAATTTGTCCAGCCATGGCAGCTAGAATGACTGATTTCGGGTCACTCTTTCAGGTAATCTCCTTTGCTGTTCACTCCAGTGGCAGGATGCAATGGGACAGGGATGGATACTGGAGTTTGGCACAAGAACTTTTCTTTTTTTTAATGTGGAATGAAGTTTTTAAACTGTGCCCTGATGTGAGACTACTGATACGCGTGTGTGTAAGTCCCATTGCCTTCAGTGGGATATAAATGCTTGCTTAGATGAAGTGGGTGTTGAAGTGCTGTCATGAAGTGGAACACACCTAAAGATGTGCTGAACTTTTCTGAATGGTGCAGACTGCAATAATTGTGCTATTTTAAATCAAGCTAATAAAACAAAGCCTTGCTTTACTGTTTCTGTGCATAATTGGGAGAGTACATCTTGCAGATCACACCAGCTCTGGAATAGGAGTCGGGGGGTGGGATGAATGGCCACACTGTCATTTTGTGGATGTGGAAAATAAGTCAGAAAATTTTTGAGAGCTTCTTCATGCTGGATTCTGGGGTAGAAATTCTCCAAGAAAGAGGTATTAGAAATTAAACCAAAGAAAATATTCTGGGCAAATAGCAATATGTAAATTCTTTCAGAAATACAGTTGTTGGATCTTTAGGTGAGGAACCAGCTTAGAGGAGGAGAGATGAGCTGTAAACTTAACTAGTCATTGCTGGAAAATTGAAATGCTTTTGACAAACTCTAGCTGTTTTCTTACACTGTTTTCAAAACTATATATTTCAATTTTGTGTCTTTAAATATCATTTTAATCTTGAAAACTGTAACAGTGATTTCCAAACAATTTCCCCAGAAATCAGCTGGAGAAGCTCTCAGTCCAGTATTCTTTTGCTTTTATAAAAGGAAGTAAGATAAACTGAGAACTTTGTTTCAGGTTAGCCTTAAGTACTGTATCTTTTGCATAAATTTAATTTTTTCTTCAGGCATTTGATTGAAATATTATGTATTATCACTGCCTTTCACAGGTTGCATCTTCACTAGAAAATGTGCTCTTAGCTCTGGTTATTGGGATAGCTGAGGGGCAGCAAAACCCTTGTGATGTCCAGGCAATTTATCATTTAGCAGTGCCTTCAGGCAGCCCTGCCGGACCAAACAGGACTGCAGTGAGCCCAGGAAGGGGATGGCCGGCAGAATTTCTGGGTTTCCTAAGGAAAAGGGGGAAGACCCAAATGCGCTAATTCAGGTCAATAAGCAATGGTGGTGGGTAAGATGCTGGGCCTTTGGGAGACCTTGGCAGGGACAAGGTAGTTGTTGGTGTGCTGAATTCTCCCTGAGCAGCTGGCTGTAAAACTGTCAGCGATGGCAGGAGCCTTTCACTGGGAAACGTGGGAAGAAGTTGGAGAAGGAGTCATCATCTCCATGCCTGGCATGAAGACACAAGGGTAAACGAAAGCAAGTGAAAAAGGATAAATGCAGGATACATAAATGCCACAAGAGGGAGGATGATGGATAGGAAGGAGGAAGAAAGTACTTGTTTTGAAGAAAATTGCTGTCAGATGATTCAGGGGTTGAAGGGATGTGTCTGATGTAGCTTGGGAATTGGCCGTGAGCACTGAGATGCTATGGAAACATTCGCACAGTGACGTAAGAAGGATTGGAAGTAAAGTTGTCGGAGGGTCCATGGCAATCTGCAACACAGTACATGAAAGTAAAGTTGTGGGGTGAGCACTGCATGCAGTGGTGAACTACCGTCTTACCTCAATAGGTGAGATAAGAGGGTAGAAATTTCTAGGAGGAAAGGAGGGTAAAAGGGATGACAGTGCCAAGAGTCACTGCGTACGAGAAGAGGGCTTTATAAAGTTATTAGACAACCAGGAATTGCAATTATTGTCCTAATTCTCTATGAAGAAGAAGAAAAATAACTTTTCTACAGAGAAATTTACGTCCTAAAGATTAGGAATCATCAGATAAAGTGACAGTCAGTCTCCAGGAAGAAATAGGTCTTGCACAGGTAATTAAAACAACTTTCCAGCTGTAGAAAGAATAAGAGGAAATGGAAAGAAAAGGTGGAGCACTCTGCAGGGAGAGGCAGGACTGAGATTAAAATATTGTAGGTACAGTCCTAAAAGCAATGGTCATTTTGCTGTGGTTTTCAAGTGGGATAATAATAGCTGAACATAATGTCTAGCAGGTGTGGGGCAATGGAGGTGGAAATCATTGCATCGGGGTGGGAGTAAAATTCAGAGACTTCATATGCATGAGTGGGAGACAGACTAAGGAGTGAATAACGGGGATTAGGTGATCTCCACAATACCGAAGGCACTTGATTTCTGATCAAACCATATTTCTCTGACTTCATGAGGAGTTAGGAAACATCAAATGGAAATCCATGAACATAATAAAGGGCATCAGACGTGGAGGTGCCGACATCCAGAGGTGGCTGTGGCAGTAGTTAAGCACGTCTTCAACCTGAAGGACAATTTTCAGTGCAGCTGTGCAGGGAGGATGAGTATATCCCAAATGAAAAGCCTTCCTGAACAAAAAACAAAAAGTGTTGTTTCTAACACAGATGTTGCCAACACCCTGCGGACTCTCTGAGCATCAGCTTTTGTGGAAAAGAAAACAATTTCACAACTGTAACACGAGTATGGAAGCTTGTTCTTCATAATCTACTGCCAGACTCTTCCAAAACATTCATATTTGCTAAGGAAAACAGTAATTTATTTTAATTTTATGAGTCTAGTCATGGTCTTTATGCCGTTTCATATGTTCTAATCAATTTGACATGCTTACAGATGTTATGCAGAATTGTATGAATGTTTGTTATGAACCAGGCGCATAACTTTATTAGACAGCACACTTTATCAGTCAGTACACAACCTTTGTGTTTTCAACTACAGTCTTATTCATGTATGAAATTGTGTGCTTTCGTTCCTTAGATTTTATTGAAGAATATGCAGATGATCAATTCAATTACTAAGCTGGCCTGGAAACAGCAATTGTTCATTCTGGTTTAAAAAAAGCTGCAATTCCCTAAAGCTCAGGAGTTTGTATTTTTTCTTTCTGAATATTTCAACTTGGAGGCTGGCAGTGCTCGAGTTCACATTCTTTTGTTTGTTTGTTTCTGATTTATTTTGCTGTGATATTTTATCTGTAGCATTGGTACAGCATAGACAATCCATGACAAGAAATCTGTGACAATCCCAGTGTGCCAAGGGAAGATATTTATATCCTTAGACAAGTATTCTGAACAGATCCCAAGGATTTCCTGAGATTCACCTAGCAGGACACCAGCTGCTCCGTGACTAATGGTGCAAAGGCACCATTCCCTTAAAGCAGGATTTGACGCTAAATGGCCACATGAAGCCACCAGATTTGCACAATGAATTTATCAAACACCTATCAGTTGATAACAACTAAAAGGCTAAGTTTTCCTCTTCCATCCCATTTTTTATGACCTCTCCAAAACTGAATCACGCAACCCAAATAGGTTTAGTGCTGAATCTCTCCCAAAAATGCTTGGGAAAAAATGCTGGTTTTTATCCAAGCAAGTGCAAACCCAAAGCAAAGACAAGTCCAGTGAGAAGCTCATTAAGCACTGTTGATTTCCACGCATTTCTGTTAAAGTGGCAGAGGTTTGTAGCCTTGCAATTGGTTCCACAGAGTCGATGGTCTGCCATCTTTTGTAACCCAGCTTTAAAATCAATTTTTAGTGACAATTTTTAGACAATTTTTAGTGCAAACATGAATGATTTCTTTCACAGACAAACGCCATCTTTGGGCTCTTTGTAACCATTGGCTTCAACTTTGACTTCTGCTCCTTCGTTATAACAGAAATTCTCTCAAGGGCTTTCAGCAATATTGGAAAAACACCCGAGTATCTTGTAAGAAAGCTAATTTGGACTGCGTTGGTCGCAGGCAGACAAATGCACTCAGCTGATTTAAATACCTGCCATTCCTGCAATGAAAATGGCTCTTATGAAATATCAGTTAGCTTGGCTTCCAGACGGCAGTGAGCAAGAAGCCAAAAGCTGCGTGTAGCCATTAACTCCCGCTGTAACCATGCGAACGCACACGAAACGTATGTTTGCCCTCCATTGACCATGTGGTGATACTAAGCTGGCCTGTTGGTGAAGGAGGAATTCTGCAACAGTGGTTTCCATACTGACTGTTGGGATCCCATAACGGATGAAGAGTCCCAAGTAGGTTGAGTTTTGAGGTAAGAGGAGCGACCTGCAGATGGAAGCAGAGTTGCAGCCGGTAGAGAATAAGGCATTGGATGGAGAGTTAGGAAATGAGAGAGTGCACCGTGTGTTTTGTTGTGCATTAGGCTAAACCCCAAGAAGTTTTTCTTAAGAGCTCTGCCAGAGTCATCATCTATCCCCTTGGACAGCTCACACCATCCCACGGTTTCCAGTCTATAAAATAAGAACATTAATTCTTTCTGCCTCCCACTCACCGTTTATATACCCTTTCTGTTTACGTGGTGAAGAGTGTCTTCTGCTGCAGAGCCCAGCAGCTGAGTCTTGATCTCAGATGCTGTTTGCCCCAGAGCAGATTTTACTGTCTCTTAAAGAGCAGCCTGAGCATCTTACGTATATAACAGGCACACGTGAAATTGTCTGTTGGCTGTAGTTTTGCATATATTCCTGGAAGCATGTGCTAAAAGAGAGTCAGAGCAGCGAGAGCAGAAGGAAGCAGCTTTATTTGAAATGGGATATTTATACTGTCAATGAAATAGAGACATACACATATGCGAGTAATGTACAAGTAGGTATTTACTTAACTGATGTCCTTGATTTGATGTGGGTGTTTTCAAGGAGAAGGAATGGCAATAACTCAGGCAATTTGATTTCTCAGTTGTTCATAAAGGGAAATGTACTTTGTAGAAGTGAATTCCTAAGTATATGGCAAAGGAGATTCTTAATCTGAATCATTCCTTTGAGGGATTTTAAACATTTGCCTCCCACATGCTACAGTAACGCTCTGAAAGTGGCTTCGTTGTGTGATCTGAGAAGCTGCATTCTGGCGCCTGATGGTTTATGAGAAATAAACACAATGGAGTGGTCTCGGATCATATAAATTCAGGATTTAACAGTAACAAGCAGGGAGGGGAGGGAGAAACCTGTGTGCAGCATCAGAGCAGAAGCACCCACCCGGGAGCATGTGTCTCTGCAGCGTTATGCTGAGCACGGCAGAGCCCAGCCTTCTCTCCTGACCTCACATGGAGAGTGTAAGTTTGCAGAAAAACAAACAGTTTTACAAGTGTCTGCTCAGACACATTGCCAGCAGGCAAGAGCACTTTGGATGTATTCTGTGAGTGGCGCTTTGCCTCTTAATGACTGTGAGTGTGGCCTCAGCTTTCTTCACTTCTCAATTTTTCTCCTGTGTTTATTTTAAGTAAGGGTGATTTTCACTCTCCTGTTTGCTTAGCTTCTCCTGGTACAATAAAACAACTAAGATACACATGGCAGAGCCCGAGAGAGCCTGGAGCAGAGCATCCCACAGTTGTGAGGACATCTCAAACACCATGAGTACAGCAGGCTGCAGAAAGGTCTGCCTCCAGGTGCCCTTAGTTTGGGTGGATTTTGAACCCAGAGCCACACAGCAGTCCTCCAGACCCAGTCACGGCTGCTCTTCTTACCAGTGGAGGAGGTGCTGTGGGCTGGGTGCCTTACAAACACTGGGCAAGCTGGTAACTAAAAGGGTCTGCGAACGGGTATTGTTCCTTGCCCCCAGTCACGGGGACCTTCATCGTTCTTTTAGGAGGGATAAATGAGAATATAAGTTGTTTCCATTTTACTGAGTTTTCACTCCTCAGTCACCTTAAAGTACCTAATAAATTGAGCTGTAAACAACATATAGAAATTGTTCTGGCTACTTCTGCGCTGAAGCGTGGCAGCTCCCCAGCAGTATACATCAGCTCGATAGGACTGAGTTAGCAAGGGAGCAAAGATTGCCACAGCATGACACAGGCAGAGATTGCAAGGCAGGCAGCGGAGCTGGGATTAATACCTTCACTCCCACGCTGGGGAGTACGAGGCTGTGAGTGACAGAAGGTCTCCAGAAGAACAAGTTTATTTCTTGTCTTATGACTGGTTGCTTTTCCCAATTGCCTTTGAGTGCAACGGCGTGGTACATCTCCTCATATTTCACACATGTCTCTCTGGAATGTCAAAGTCTTGCCAAATGGACTGTTGGCTGCGTAAGTCAGCTGCAGACCGTGGAGGAGGTAGTGCAAGATTCCAGGTGTTGGAAGGCCAGCTGTCCTCCCTGCAAAACCCCTGGTGACAGGTAGCTCTGATGGTGGGAAAAGGAGCCTTCATCTGCATTCCTGAGTAGGAACAGAATCCCTCCAGCATGGTGGGAATAGTACAGTATACATCCTTTTGCAGTTGTGTATTTACATAGAATATTCTTGTAGGGACCACTGACATCAAGATATCTTTAGGACCTCTGAGGTTCCCTGGTCACAGAAATTATACAATGAGCACCAGTACTCACTGAAAATACTATTATCCAGTGCAGTAAGGGGTTAAGAGAAGAAAAATGCACTTGTGAAGAAGTAAATCAAAGAACAGAAGGAAGGAAAGAACATGGGGCTGTGCACGGGAAAGGAAGGAATACGCCAGCAAGGTCCTGACCTTACCAAGTTTTTACTCTTTGCTTAGTAGCTGAGGACAGAAATGCTCTCCAGATGAAGGGAATGACTAGGTTGTTCCTTGTTTTCGCAGCATTTCTCTCTCCTGGGAGGGAAGATTATTAGAAATGGGGTTGGTTCTTAGGTTATCAGTCAGAGTTCCCAAATGTTGTTATTTTTTGTAGTAATAAGTGTCATGTTTGGTTTATTTATACTAGGTCTTCCATAGCTCCTTCTGCAGAGAGGTTGCAGCCTTCATACTCTGAACAAATACAGTTCATGTGAGGCCACAGGGTTGCACCAATCTCAGAAAACTCATCGAGAGGAGGAGATCTGTGCCTCTAGAGCTTGCAGTTAAATACTGCACTCTGCAAGTTTTCAGCATGTGTGTGCTGAGTTTGCTCTGCTTTCTCAGATCCTGTACAGATGTATGAACACTGGCTGCTCATGACCTTGGAAAGTCAAGCCTTCAGGCAGAAACAGACAGTACTGAATAAGAAAAAGAGGAAGGAAATAATGATTTGACAGTCTGACAGCAACACGTCCCCTTTGGGTTTGTGCAGGGCTGAGACGGTCTGTGCATGCTGGTGTTTAGAAATGCATCTATGTTTGGATGTACACGTAGCTATATCAAATGTACTTGTATGTGATATCTATAATAAATAAGTATTATACGTATTATGCATGTTTAAGGAAATAGATGATTTTAAGAAGACGACATTTGGCAGTGGTTCAAAAAAAGGTGGTAGTGAAATACTTCTGATGTGGATGCAGCGATCACAGCTGTACCTGGCTGCTCACCAGCTCCTTGTAAGTGCTATTGTAAAGTGTTGCTGCAGTTTCATTGAGCCTGCATCAAGCAGAAAGCTCTTGATGCCCTCTGAGCAGGAAAACAGAGAGCTTTGAAGCCTCTGGTTTGAGGAAGATACCTCAAGTTAATTTTCTGTGTAAGGCATCAGCTGCTGAGAATCTAAATTTTGCAGCTAAACCCCACTAAAGAGGAGAAGAAAACAGTAGACGGCTGAACTGCTCAAGTGCCCTTCAGTTCTACTTTGCTACTCCTGCTCACATTTTTTCTTAAACAAAGCCAGGAAAAGATACAAAGGGATTTGTGAACTATCGGCATTCTGTACAAAAATTCAGTGTCTCAGATTCTCCGACTGAGGAGCAGAGAATTTGTTTTAGAAATCCTTTCTGCTTTGGCTGTGTCTACACTGCTACCAGAAAATCTAATTCTCTAAATCCAGCATTGGCACCATAACTGGACTGATGTAGAGTTCCGCAAAACATCTCTGGAAAGCTGCCTGGGCAGCCAGCCTGCATTGAGCTGCCATGCCCATGGCCAACTTGCCGGTGGTACCCCAACAAGTTGGGTTAAAGTTTGCACTGGTGACACTGAGAACTATGGTCTTCACTCGCAAGTCCATGTATTCTCACCCAAGGAGGGCTCTCATCAGCTGACTTTTCCCGAAGAAACACTGCCNGCTTGCTGGTGGTACCCCAACAAGTTGGGTTAAAGTTTGCGCTGGTGACACTGAGAACTATGGTCTTCACTCGCAAGTCCATGTATTCTCACCCAAGGAGGGCTCTCATCAGCTGACTTTTCCCGAAGAAACACTGCCAACTGCCTTATACAGGAAATTTTAAAACCTTGAATATTTAATAAGAAGAAATTATTTCTATTTTTTTGGGGCTGAAGCTGAGTGATCTTCTCGGTAATGGACTGTTGGACCTGGTTTTTATTTTACAGTCTCGTCACATAAAGTCATTCCATCTTTTTGATGCGTGCTCCAGGTTTGTCTCTGAAAATACAAATGTGCCTGAACACTTCTACATGGAGAGCCCCTCCTTTGTAGGCATTAAAAGTCAGTTGTAAATGTTCTGCAGGAGCATGGCTGCGTTAAGGGCCACGCCAGCATGAACAGCTTGGTCTGTGTTTAAAAAATGATAATTGAAGCTTTAGTGGAAGAACATTACTCGTTCCTGGGTATCTTCTGGTGAAAGAAACTGCTCACAGTCACGTCATTTTTTCATGTTTCACTGGACTTGTTCTTTCATAGCCCTTGGCCATGATCAGTTATTCTGGATAAATGACATTCCACATCTCTTCTGACTTACCTACCACCCCAAAAGATTAATCCCACTGTTGTTTTACTTTATATTCAATGGGATTTTTTTTGTCTGCTTTGGCTAGGTATTATGTGATTTATAAAAACCGAGAGCCCAGGAGCAGGCCAGCATCTCTTAGAGACTCATCTCTAAATTTTCACAAGCCCACTTCAGATACCAGTAAACTGCAATTGTTTCTTCCATGGGTGTTTGCAAACATCAATGAAATGTCTCACAGTCAATCCTGTATGCTTGCGACATCTTATCCCTTATGTGGCTAGGCATCTGAGCTACCAATGGATTAAAGTAAAACAGTTGGATGTGTAACCCTGGTTTGCTGTCACTGCCATGCATCTTGTCTGCAGAAGAACTCCATCTCTCTTAACCCCTTTTCAGATGGAAAAAGATATTTTGTCCAGCAGCCAAAGGGAAAATGCAAGCATCCTGGTGGAAAACAAGCTGTTTCAAAACCTTGGCTGCAAGCTACCCACACATCACAGTTGTCAGCCAGGCTGCACATACATAGTTACAGGGAATAAAATAGAGAGGACCTTCTGTTCCTATTCAGAAAGGTCTCTGCCCATTCACCTACACCAAAGGATCGTCGTCAGCTGCCAGTATTAATTTGTTCTCCTATGTGGTTTTCCAGCCAAATAAGTCTAATTCTATCAAGCAGGAGCACTTGCAATGCAAATGCTAGCCCATATATTACAAAGCATTAATGCGACCCACTTCTAAATTACTTGGGGTAATTTCTGATTTTATTTATTCCTCCTTTTCCTTAATTAACTTCTGGGAAGAGAAGCTGAAATATCAGTGTGGGGAAAATCAAATATGAGAAACAAAGCACATTTTTATTTTGAGACTGTGCTTCCCTTGTAATAGTAGTTTATTTAAAGAGGAGCCTGGAATAATCCAGTTTAAGCAAAGCAAAGAGCTCCACTGAAGCCAAACCGTGTGTGGGTGTGCTCTTGTCAGGGCTCCCAGAAGAGGAGGGCAGGAAAGGCTGTTAGTCACACCTCAGATATTGCAGGACACGTTGGTTATTCGGTAGCTGGCATTTTTCCTTGGCACACCAGTACAGAGCCACTACTCTGGTGTACTGGGAGAGGGTGCATCCCATTGGGAAAAATCCTCAGATAACCTGAGTTCCTGCTCTTTTGTTGTCGTAAAAGAAAATCTCAAGGGTACATGGCTGGAATAGGTGCCCACTGCATGGGCCTCGCAGGTGGGTTAGGAACGAGTCTCTGCTTTTCTGCCTCTTCTTGTCATTCCATCTTGTGCCATGTTTGCAGCAGGTCTCAGGCTGGGATCTAGTGGTGTTTTGTGCCACCTGTGGGGGATTTTGTTGTACAGGGTGGTCCCACGTCGTGTTGTTTGGACCCAGGCTTGAAGCCACAACAGTCTTCAGGCACAGCTCCTGCAGAGGAACAGTCAGTATGGGTCGTAGCTTATTACGACATTTGCAGAGAAATACCCACACACTCAATTTTCTCACAGCAAATAATCTTTTGATGCTATGGACTTCTCAGAGTTGAGAAAGTGAAGTTGAAGTATAGATCTTTGTGTTATTTCAGCTTACTTTTATACTCTGTTTAAATAATGTTTTTTTCTTAGTATATTGCGCTTTAAAAATTCCATGGCAACAATGTAGCTAAGAATATCTTAAATAAAAGTAATTTAGGCATTAGAAGCAGGTGATTGTGTTCCTTAGAAAAAGAATCAAATAAATTGATGATTAGCACTGGAAACGGCAGGTGAGACTAACAAAGAAGCTAAGGTGCAATTCTGTTTCCACTGGTGGATTTGAATGTGTAAGCATCATCTTTCTTTGTTACATATCCATGGATTTGATTTTTAATTATTTGGCTTGGAGATAATAAATGAATGTATGTTATTTATAGAAAACTGCATATTCCCAAGTTCCGCACCATGAAATCCGTATCTATAGTGGTTTGCAGTGAGCACCAGAACACTAATGATTAATTATATTAAGGAATATGATTAAATTTCGTATGATGATAAATAAATTTGAACTGAACATAGCATTTGTTTCAAAATTTTAAAAAAAGTGTAGTTAGATATTTATTTCCCAGATCTATGAGAATTACTGTAGAGAAAAAAGAGAGCAAGAAAACTCAGAGCCTGTGTAGGTATTGATTGGTATGTTCAGGGTGTATTTCAGATATTTACCCTCTGCTTCCCCTCTCCAAGGAGATCCTCCCCTGGTCAATTCTTTCCATTGATTTTGAGTCCACCTGCTCAGAAGCTGAAAATGGTGATGCTGGTGGTGGGAGTAAAAGAACAGCAATTGATTGCAAATACATTTTATGATACTCTGCTTCCATATTTTAAAGCGGAAAATTTATTAATGGCACAGGTCTCTGATTTTCCCTTTTAAACACACCAGTCAAATCAGTAGTGATTTGCAAACTCCTGGACGTTTTCATTTTCTCTGAAGCGACCCCTTTGTTGTTTTCTCTCTCCCCACAGACAGTGAAATCATTCCTCCTGACTGCCTGCGGCCCCGCTCCTTCACCGCCATCCGCCGGCCCTCGCTGCGGCGGGAGACGGAGGACACGCGCCTCTCGGTCAGCCTGTGCGACCTCAACCTGCAGGAGGAGACCTTCCACGTGACGGCCACCACGTGTCCCATCCCACAGAACTCCCTCAACTCCCAGCACTCCCACCTCCTCCCCTCCCAGCTGGAGAGCGACCTCCGCTTCCATCACCTCCGGGGACCCAATGTCAAAATCCTCGATGACCAAACCGTGGCCCGTCTGGAGCATGCTCGGGAAGAGAGGACTTTGGTTTTCACCAGCAGACCCCTTCGGATCAAGGAAACCATTTTTGTCAAAATCAACAAGTCCAACGCCGTGCGCACGGGGACGCTGTCCTACGGGGTGACGTCCTGCGACCCCAGCACCTTGCGCCCCAGCGACCTCCCCTATAACCCCGAATCCTTGGTCGACCGAAAGGAGTTCTGGGCCATCTGCCGAGTCGTGGTGCCCCTCCAGAGCGGTGACATCCTAGGATTTATGGTTAATTCAGATGGTGAGCTGCACTTGAGTCACAACGGTGCCGGCACTGGCATGCAGGTTTGCGTGGACTCTTCCCAGCCCCTCTGGATGTTCTTCGTTTTACACGGCGCAGTCACACAAATTCGATTGTTGGGTATGTCAGACTCCCTTTTTCAAACCTCATGCACAAAACAGCAAGGTGGGATGCATCAATGGGGGGAAGGTTGGAGGGAATAAATGGCTTCCTCCCTTTTCTAGGAACAGGTACAAATTTTGCTTTTATACAAGGAAAAAAATATATACAAAGGCACATATGTAGCACATGGATATGAGTTACAAGAATTACCTCTTTGCACTTCTCTAGCATCCTTCACTTGTCAGTCTCAAAGTTCTTTTCAGGTAATGAATCAAGCCTCAGGGACCTCCATTAAAATACAGATGAGTCACCACTGGCCTGGAAGGAGCAAGGAAAGGGGAGGAGAGGTGCTTTGGGCTGGGCTGATGTAGGGCATAGCTGGCAGGACAAATGAGATCTGATTCTCTCTTCTGTGTGTTAGCTATCTGGCATGACTGGTTCCCTAAAAGTGCGGTCCCTTTGCTTTCCCCAGGCTTGTATGTGAGAGACAGGGTAGGAAGCAGAGAGGAAGCCCTGTTTCTCATTACCCCGGCAGCACACAGAGCGTGGCACTGAACAGCTCAAGAGGAGAGGGGTTTACTTGTCCTCCGCCCTGATTTAAAGCAGTGTAGCTTATACAGGTTGATGGATCTCTGAAGAGCTGGCTTCTTTCTCTTGATATTTTTGCTTCATTTTTAGGCTCTGTTAAGTGAAGTACTTCATTTAAATGCTGAAAGTCATGTTTTGAAGGTGTGAAGGGAAAAGCCTTGAAATAGCGTTTGCTCAGGATCAAATGGATTTTTTTGGGGGGGGATGTGTGTGTATATTGGACACAGGTGTAGGACGTGTTTGGCCATGAATTTGGACCATCTCATGGTTCTGCTGGTGTCAGAAAGTAAATGATGGATTCTGAGAACATGATGCAACTCCTGGTTGGATGATGGAGATGATTTTAATGGAGATGATTTTAAAATGCTCCTTTCTTATTTATACTGCTATATGAATATATTTTTAAATATACTTACATTTCTTTTTGCTTCAAATCCTCACCAAGTAAAAAATGGGTTGGATGGCCAGGCCACAAGAGTTGTGGTGAATGGAGTTAAATCCAGTTGGCAGCTGGTCACAAGTGGTGCTCCCCAGGGCTCAGTACTAGGCCCAGTTTTCTTTGATATCTTTATCAATGATCCAGACAAGGCGATCAAGTGCACCCTCAGGAAGTTTGCAGATGATATCAAGCTGGGCAGGAGTGTTGATCTGCTTGAGGGTAGGAAGGCTCTACAGAGGGATCTGGACAGGCTGAATTGATGGGCTGAGGCCAGTTTATGAGGTTCAACAAGGCTAAGTGCCAGGTCCTGCACTTGGTCACAAAATAACCCCATGCAACGCTACAGGCTTGGGGAGGAGTGGCTGGAAAGCCGCTTGTCAGACTCAGGGGTATTGGTCCATAGCTGGCTGATTATGAGCCAGCTGTGTGTCCAGGTGGCCAAGAAAGCCAATGGCACCCTGACTTGTATCAGAAATAGTGTGGCCAGCAGGACGAGGGAAGTGATCATCCCCCTGTACTTGGCACAGGTGAGGCTGCACCTCAAATACTGTTCAGTTTTGGGCCTCTCACTACAACAAATACATTCAAGGTGCTGGAGCGTGGCCAAGGAGGGCAATGAAGCTACTGAAGGGTCTGGAGCACAAGTCTGATGATTAGAGGCTTAGGGAACTGGGGTTGTTTAGCCTGGAGAAAAGGAGGCTGAGGGGAGACCTTATCACTCTCTACAACTACTTGAAAGCAGGTTGTAGCGAGGTGGGTGTTGGTGTCTTCTCCCAAGTAATAAGCAATAGGACGAGAGGAAATGGCCTCAAGTTGTGCCAGGGGAGTTTTAGATGGCATATTAGGAAAAATTTCCTTCACCGAAAGGGTTGTCAAGCATTGGAACAGGCTGCCCAGGGAAGTGGTGGAGTCACCATCCCTGGAGGTATTTAACAGATGTGTAGACGTGGCACTTAGGGACATGGTCTAGCGGTGGACTTAGAAGTGTTACGTTAATGGATAGACTCGATGATCTTAAGGTCTTTTCCAATTTAAGTGATTGTATGTTTCTATTAAAATGCCCCTCTTACCCAACACGGAAAAAAACCCCAAACCCAACCAAAGGCCAACAAACACCTCCTTTTTTAGGCTTTATAGACGGTCTTTGAAGATAAATTGTGGTGAACACATGCATCTCTCTGCAGAGTCCAGTTCATTTTAACCACAGTCTGAAGTGCCCTATATAATTTGCTTAAAGTTGACCATAGGCCTACGCTGTGAGTGTTTTNTTCATAATGCAAGCAAGAGTAATTTTACATGATCTATCCTTTGTAGTTTGAGCTTTATATCACAGGAGAAGACATGTTTATAGTCATCTTTTTCTAGTTTTAATGGAAAAAGTGAAGTTTCATATCCTTGAAAGAAGTGAGACACAAATACTGCAAAAGGCATAATTGCACCAAACCTATCTTAAATAGCAGATGCCATTCTATTTCTGGGGGCATACCATTATTAGATTAATCAAAGCAATGTTATGCAGTGTTAAGGGAACATCGGCAATACGGCCGACTGTAAAATGAAACAAAAGTTGCTGGGTTTGCTTCCTGTCCAGCTTTTCTGTTTTGTTTGGAAGATGGAGAAGTGGAGAGCAGCAATGCCACTCTCGCGCCTAGAGAAGGTTTGTTTTCGACTCAGAGAACAAGATGGCTCAGGGTATTGATCATTGGATACTACATTTCATGCCTCGAGGTTAGTTATCTAGTCCCAACCCAGAGCAGGACCAGCCTCAGGTCTGTCCTGGCTTGTGGCTTTACCACAGAAGCTGCCATTTGCTGACTGCAGTTACGCCACAGTGTTGGGGATACAGCATTTATTTCCCAATATAAATTTCAGGGGAGAACATCTCTACCCAGGCTGATGGTCTTACAGAACTCTATAAGGAAGGAGGGCAGTGTGGGGTTGGTTTGATAGTAAAGAATTCTGACTTCTGGTTCCATCTTGTCAATCTGGCATCCTATACTGGCAATATATTTGCTGTAGGAGAAATAAAAAAGCAGAAAATAAAGACGAGGTTGGAAACACTATTTTTCTTTATGTCACCCCAGCAAAAGGAAAATTAATGAAACCCAGGCACCTCTACAGCCTACAGAGGCCGCAGTCATCTGTAGTGGGAGGTGGAAGGATGTCAATTTGTTGCAAAGAAAAGGTTAAAAGCAACTTGACCACATGGAGGGAAGATAAATAAAAGAGGAGGGCACTTTAATTTCGCATATAATAGCATAAAAATATCAAGCTGCTGGAAAATGAAGGGACACAAATTTAAGCTAAACATAAGTCAAAGTAATTAACTACAGGAACCAGCTATTGAAGGAGGCAATAGATCTTTTTGTCAGGGTTGGAAGCCTTTCTAAATATTTTATATCTAAAGTGCTGGTCTTAATTCAGAAATTCTGTGGGTTATGCACATAGGACGACCAACCAGAAACCCAGAACATCAGGCACGTAGAAATGAAACAGTCTTTGCATATCCTTTAGGAATTCCATTAGTTCAGGCATGGGTTGGTTTTTTTCAGGCATCATTCCTGTGCAGTCGACAAAACCAGCCTATTAAATCTGATTTACTGCTTTCAGCTTTTGTTGGTAAGCATTTCAGCTCGCACACAGTTTTATCGACAGCTCTGAAAGGTTGAAATGAGCCAGTCTGGATACGTTGGTCTGTTTTTGGTGGTGTAATTCATTTATGAAGTTAAACTGATGGACCCCATAAGGTTCTAAAATATATGACTCATGTCTGGAGGAGCTATCACAGCAATAAGTTTATATATTTAGTATTTGGGGAGCCAAATGGTTGGAGATGTTCTTTCATTTTCTTTTGTCTCAGAGTGACTCACCAGCATGTAAAACATCTGCCTTCGTCTCCTTTATTTTGGGTTGGGGTTTTTTTTTGGTGTGGTTTCCCTTATGGATTTTGTCGATTCCAGTAATATTGAAGTTTTCTTTTGAGCAGTGAAATAAGATGTTCCATCAACAGTCATACTAATGAGCTGAGCTGCCAATTTATCTGTATCCTTTCTATCCACGCACTTCAATAACTCCAGCCCCACCAGAACAGCTGCACAATATTGCACCTCTCTGGATGTTTCCTAATGCTGGCCAAGAGCCAGCATTAGGCCTGAAAAAAACCAACCGAAGCAGCAGCATTTGGTGTGGGTGAGTCTGTATTCACATCCATGATGGATAAATGCAGAGTGTGGATGGGCTAAGCTCTCCTGCCTCCTTTACCATGAGTATTGGTTTGGGGCTCCTACTTAGCTGCCCATTGCAAGATATTTAGAAATCAATTGTTGCTGAGGTTTCCATTCTTCTTCCAGACTTCCTCGAAATTAGTCACTGGGCTCAAAACTGTGGAGGCGCAGAAGAAAGAGCTGGCCATTTGCTCCCTGACTGTCCCAGGACTCCAGCATCCCATGACAGAGCACCCATCTCTGCCAAAGAGGTTCTCCACTCTGGGTGCAGCTATATACTTACTTTGCACATACAATTAACTGCAGCTAACATGCAAAATATTTAAATGATCATTGGTGTGTGCAGTTGTTATACACACTGCCCACGGTGCAGGCAGCAGGTACAGTTTGTAGAAAAGTCTCATGTAGGCAGGGAGAATGGGGGATTTTGATTCTTCAGCTCTAAATTTGTAAGCTTCTCCTGTTTGGGAGAAGCTGGGTAGCTTTTTGCAGTAGTAAATCACACACCTTCATCTCTGATGTCAGATGTGGCCAGTAGGTTACCCATTTGGGAACTTGATCCTTCTCCGCCTTGGTTCATTCTAGTGGCATGGAAATTGCTGAGTTAAATACAGCACAAGAGAAACCTGATAAATGCATAACATTGTTGCACAGAAATGCATATAATGAATTGCTTCTGTTAACAAGCATTCTATTAAAAGTGCCCCAGAGTTTTTATCATCCATTGGGTTTTATTTTTTTATTTTGTAAACATTTCCCACTTGTATGGAAAATAGACTCATTAAGCTGACTGGGATTTAACAGGCCTGTGTTGTGTGGCACTTAACTGCCTAGAGTTCCTCTACACTGCAGGGTATGTAGTATTTTATGGTGCTAAAGGCTAGCAAGGGAAGGAAGAGAGTTAATAGTCAGTGCCTCTTGGAAAGAAATCCACCTGTATTAACTGATGCCTCTTCGTAAACCCTCCTATCATGCATAGTTTTATCTTTCATTGCAAGTGAAGTACACATTACCGACGTNCCACTTGTATGGAAAATAGACTCATTAAGCTGACTGCGATTTAACAGGCCTGTGTTGTGTGGCACTTAACTG
>VZSC01014166.1:0-32661 GCA_013398225.1 Steatornis caripensis
ACCTGTTGGAGTGGGTCCAGAGGAGGCCACAAAAAGCATCAGAGGGATGGAACACCTCTCCTGTGAAGACAGGCTGAAAGAGTTAAGGTTGTTCAGCCTAGAGAAGAGAAGGCTCTGCGGAGACCTTTTTGCAGCCTTTCAATACTTAAAGGGGGCCTATATGAAAGACAGAGACAAACTTTTTAGCAGAGTCTGTTATGATAGGGCAAGGCGTAACGGTCTTAAAATACAGGACGGTAGATTCAGACTGGATATAAGGAAGAAGCTTTTTACAATGAGGGTAGTGAAACACTGGAACATGTTGCCCAGAGAGGCTGTAGATGCTCCATCCCTGGAAACATTCAAGGTCAGGTTTGATGGGGCTTTGAGCAACCTGATTTAGTTGAAGATGTCCCTGCTCATTGCATGGGGCTTGGGCTAGATGAACTTTAAAGGTCCTCTCCAACCCAAACTTCTATGATTCTATGATTTTCTTTGTAATTTCTCAGAAATACTGCAGCAAGGAAGTACTCAAAGCAGAACAAGAGATTAAAGCCCTCTTATAAAAGTTACACAAGTGCTTTGTTAATATTTACCACTTTTCCACCTTCTGACACTTCGCATATCCATTTTCTGTATTGCCACTAGCTATTATCAGATAGTGGAAATACAGAGCATATACACATATATAAATATATATAAACATCAGATACATAAAAAGTGCAACACGCGTACGTTCAGGCCACTTAATATCCAAGGGGAAATGACCAGAGAAACAAACATTAGAAAGGAAAAAGGACAGCAAGGAAGGCAAAAGTTATTTATTAAATCAGGGGTGTTCTTGGGTTCTATCTCTGTGGATCAGGACCATGCATCGTAAAGCGATGCAAATTCTGCGCTAAGATTCAGATATATTATACAAGTCCCATATGTCCTGCTTTTTTTTGCATTGCAAAAGTAAATGACACAGGCTAGGGATCTGGTGATAGATCATAACTTGAGTTGAAGCTGAAGCTTGCAGTTGTCTCTGGGTCATGGATTTTTATATTCTTTGCTTGTGCTAGGCTAAAGATTGAAATATGCTTTACCTGTGTGATCTGTCATTAAAAGTAATGGATTTTTTTCCTGGGGAATGAGGTATGAAGAACAAAACATAGCACAAAATGCATCCATTTATATTTCACTGGAAAACATTGTGAATAAAAGTGAACCAAAACAAAAAAAAGACACAAGGAAATCTCTGATGGGTGCTAACGTTTTATACTGCATATTCAAGAAAGTCACAAAAAGTACTCTGCTATGTGTAGACACTGCACCTACAGACATTACCTATGCATAGAAGCTATCACTGATTACCATGTATTTTCTCTGGCATTTGGATGAAAAAAGTTAGTCACAAAATGCAAACAAGAAGGCATGATATAGACCGTGATGTTGTATTTTTTCTTTACACTCTCCAAAAGTCAAAGAAACCTATTTTAGTAATCCTGTCATACCTTCCCTAAACCAAACAGAAGCGTGGGATGTTTGCCTCACTGTTCTCTGGACTTCCTTTTCTTCTGCAAAATTTAAAACTTCCTAACAGCCTCTCCCCCCAATACAGTCTACTGTCACCCTTAGATGTCATTGAAACGATACTAATAATATTTGTAGCTGGGTATGACACTCAGCCACCAGCAGCAAAGCTATTCGGCACTGTGATGCAAATGACTGCATTCATCAAATGAGCTTTGTTAGTTATTCATTGTGTTCCTTATCGTTCCTTCCCCAAACCCCGGTGCCTCCGCAGTGTGCACGGAGGTGTGTCCACAGCAGCATCTCTGCTGTAAAACCCACCCTTATCAGGCAACGCAGGGCGCCGCGGGAGTGACCTGCCAAGTCACCGCGTCCCCTCTCCTCTCCCTCACCCTTTTGTGCCCAGTGTCCCTCTTTGTCCTCATTCATGGGATCTGTCTCCCTCTGTTCTGCTCACCACGCCAGACCGTCTCCCACAGCTGGAAGAATGACTTGCAATGAAAGGCACTCTCGAGAGATCTTTAATTCCCTCCTCCTTCTACTCCATCTCCTCATTTTCCTCTGAAATCGACTGCTCCGACCAACCTTCCGCAGGGTTGGGTTTTTAAAAACAAGTACTGCAACAAAACAGCCCAAGCCATCGTGCGTATCTCAGTAGCCCAGCAGGCCTGCACAGACAGAAAACGGTATTGACAAGTTTGGAAAGGGACAGACGTCGACTCTGATGCAGGCAAGCACCTGGGGCTTTTTTTTCATTAAATCTTTCACTGCTTAACACAGTTCAACATATCATTCTGTACCTCTGGAGAAAAGCTTTTGAGGGCTGGAGCCAGAGATTAATCCCTCTGTAATTTCTACTGCTGCTGGCGGTACTAACTGCCAAGGGATTTTAGGGAGAGAAATGGCACTGTTAGCTTGTAACCTAGGTGTAAAAACGGTCTTAATAAAACTGGGATGGTTGAGGCTCCGTCAATAACCGCCACACACCAATTTTATTGGATGTAATAGATGCAATCCATTTGATGTGATACAGGAGGCTCATCCCAATGTGGCAATTAAGAGAGGCTGAGGAGCTACTCAAAAAATTGTCTACCACAACAGTGAAGGACAATCCAGTCAGTATAACCTCTAAAGCAAATGCAAAGATGTAAAAAGAGCTTTAGTAAGAGGACTGGTCTGGAACTCTTTTCAGTGTAAAATGCAATTAAACAGAGTATTAAAACTGTGAATAATTAAACCAGTTTAGAATGATTCTGTCAGATATTTTGTAATTGATGTTTGCATAAGAACAGATTTTTTGTTTTGCAAGAATCAGGAGATAATCAGCAGTTGATTGTTAACCTGCAAATATGCTGATTCAAGCATAATTATTTTTACACATGTACCTATCCTTCCATGAAAACATAAGCAAGACACATTTTCTCTACCCAAAGAACTGCTGTAACATGACAAGGCATAATCCCCAAACAACTCTAATTTTATTGTTTCTGTTTATCTTCAGCAGATTAATCACTCTTTATTTTGGAGTGGGAAAAAAAAGGGTTGAATAGGGTGGAAGCTCTAATTTCATGTCCTTGGCACTCTGTGTGGTCTTGAGCAAAACTTTTTTGTATATGCTTTTTTTTTTTACTTCCTTGTCTCAGATCAAGATTACTCTATTAGACTGATAGGTGCTTTGATACTATGGTTAGGGTAATAGACCTAGAGTAGTACTATTATACGCTCTGTCCCATGCACCTATAGATACTTCATGAATGAAGTGCAAGGTTCCCGTAAATCTTTTCTGGGAAAAGGAGAATATTTAAAGGTTTGCAGAAGTTGAAGGCTAAAAGAGGAACAGAATACTAGTAATTCATCAGCGTGACAAAGAAAATAGTAGGTATTTAACACCATGAGACAGATGGTTTTCATTGGAAGCTCTCATGGTTTTGGTCATCCATTCTCTCCAATTTTCAAGAGCCTTCTCACCTTGCTAAATCTTCAATTTGTTTTGCACTAATGGAGCAAGCGTCCTCATCAATGGGTAATCATTAACATATTGATGGCTTATATTGACTTCTATTAAACTTTACCTGTGAATTTTCTGTATTTCAAGTGAAGATTTTTGAAATACAGTAGGTCAGAAATAATGAACTAGATTGTGGTGTTTGTTATGCACCATTAGAAAGATGCCTTGCAACGGTAACAGGCAAAGAAATTTCTCCTCGCATATGAGAATTTCCAACCAACTCCACCACTTACTTTCTTAAATCTCAGTGCTCATCTCATCCTGTGAGAGTGGTTGGCTTGATGGGCAAGCCATGGGACTTGCATGGCCAAGATGGTGAAGAGTTCTGCTACACAAGAGAAAAAACTTAGATGTAGCTCTTCACCTCCCTCATTCTTCACAAGGCTGAATTTCAGGGGGAAACATAGTGAGAAAGGATGAGGAAAAGGCTGTGGTACTTAATGCCTTCTTTGCCTGTCTTTACTAGTAAGACCAGTTGTTCTCAGGGTACCCAGCCCCCTGGGCTGAAGGACAGGGATGGGGAGCAGAATGAAGCCCTCATAGGGGGAATGAATCCCCACAAGGCGAAATGTCAGTGACCTGCTACACTGCTTAGACACGCACAAGTCTATGGGGCCAGATGGGATTCAATCAAGGGTACTGAGGGAGCTGGTGGAAGTACTCTCACCAAGACACTTTCCATCATTTATCAGCAGTCCTGGCTAACTGGGGAGATCCCAGTTGGCTGGAGATTAGCAAATGTGACACCCATCTACAAGAAGGGCTGGAAGAAGGATCCAAAGAAGTACAGGCCTGTCAGTGTGACTTCAGCACCCAGGAAGGTTATGGAGCAGATCATCTTGAGTGCCATCAGGNGGCTGAAGGACAGGGATGGCGAGCAGAATGAAGCCCTCATAGGGGGAATGAATCCCCACAAGGCGAAATGTCAGTGACCTGCTACACTGCTTAGACACGCACAAGTCTATGGGGCCAGATGGGATTCAATCAAGGGTACTGAGGGAGCTGGTGGAAGTACTCTCACCAAGACACTTTCCATCATTTATCAGCAGTCCTGGCTAACTGGGGAGATCCCAGTTGGCTGGAGATTAGCAAATGTGACACCCATCTACAAGAAGGGCTGGAAGAAGGATCCAAAGAAGTACAGGCCTGTCAGTGTGACTTCAGCACCCAGGAAGGTTATGGAGCAGATCATCTTGAGTGCCATCAGGTGGCATGTACAGGACAACCAGGTGATCAGGCCCAGTCAGCATGAGTTTATGAAATCAGGTCCTGCTTGACTAACCTAATCTCCTTTTATGACAAGGTAATCCACTTAGTGGATGAGGGAAAGGTTGTGGATGTTCTCTACCTAGACTTTAGTAAAGCCTTTGATACCACTTCCCACAGCATTCTCCTGGAGAAACTGGCTGTTCATGGCTTGGGTGGGTGTATTCTTTGCTGGGTAGAAAACTGGCTGGATGGCTGGGCTCAAAGCGTTGTGGTGAATCGAGTTAAATCCAGTTGGCAGCTGGTCAAAAGTGGTGTTCCCCAGGGCTCAGTATTGGGGCCAGTTCTCTTTAATATCTTTATCAATGATCTGGATGAGGGGATCGAGTACATCCGCAGTAAGTTTGCAGACGACACCAAGTTGGGCAGGAGTGTTGATGTGCTTGAGGGTAGGAAGGCTCTACAGAGGGACCTGGACAGGCTGGATCAATGGGCCAAGGCCAACTGTATGAGGTTCAATAAGCCTAAGTGTCGGGTCCTGCACTTGGGTCACCACAACCCCATGCAACACTGCAGGCTGGGGGAACAGTGGCTTGAAAGCTGCCTGGCAGAAAAGGAGCTGGGGGTACCGGTCAGCATGAGCCAGCAGTGTGCCCAGGTGGCCAAGGCAGCCAACAGCATCCTGGCTTGTATCAGAAATAGTGTGGTCAGCAGGACCAGGGAAGTAATTGTCCCCCTGTACTTGGTGCTGGTGAGGCCACACCTCAAATACTGTGCTCAGTTTTGGGCCCCTCACTACAAGAAAGACACTGAGGTGCTCGAGTGCTTGTGCGTGTCCAAAGGAGGGCAACGAAGCTAGTGAAGGGTCCTATGAGAAGTGGCTGAGGGAACTGGGGTTGCTTAGTCTGGAGAAAAGGAGGCTGAGGGGAGACCTTATCACTCTCTATGACTACCTGAAAGGAGGTTGTAGCAAGGTGGGTGTTGGTCTCTTCTCTCAAGTAACAAGCAATAGGAAAAGAGGAAATGGCTTCAAGTTGTGCCAGGGGAGGTTTAGATTGGATATTAGGAAAAATTTCTTCACTGAAAGGGTTGTCAAGCATTGGAACGGGCTGCCCAGGGAAGTGGCTCAGTCACCACCCCGGAGGTATTTAGAAGTAGATGTGGTTCTTAGGGACGTGGCTTAGTGGTAGACTTGGCAATGTCAGGTTTCTTGTTGGACTGGATGATCTTAAAGGTCTTTTCCAACCTAAAAGATTCTATGAATAGTCAAAAGTAAGGAATCGGCAACCAGTTTCCAAAAGCTGCTCCTAGACTTTCGTAATATCTATTGTTATCATCAAGTTTGTTCCCATTTACAATCTTATCTTTTTTTGATTAGGAGAGCAGTTCTAATGTAACAGAGAATCCAGGTGTTTACAATAATAATAAAAAAAGATAGCCCTTAAGTCACGTCTGTGTTAGCTTTGCTATATATTTTTAGTAACCGTCATTTGCAAAGTTTCTTTCCTCTCCCTCCCTCATCTTTTTCCAGTCATGTAAAATTCACCACTGAGTAAAAGGCCATCCAAAGCTCAGACAGGTTTTCATGCTCTTTTTCTAGGACTGATAGACCATTACCAGAAAAAGTGCCAAATGCCTGCCAGCACCTTCAGTCAGCTGTAAGGAGCTGGACATGTAACGTGCTTGCTCCCTACAGGTGGTCATGGTGCGATAGGACTGATGCAGCATTTTGGGAAAGCTTGTTCAGGTGTATCTCAAAGACATCACTTTCCACTTAAATTTGGTTAGCTCCATCTAACAGGGTTTATGACTGAAGGGGGTCTACAGAACACTAAGAAAATTGCCAGAACTGCTTGAAATTCAATTATGACAAACATCTAACTCTTGATAGGGCCTTTGAAAATCCTGGACAAAAAAAATTGAAAGCAGAAAAAACAACAATACAGAGGTATAGGATCACGTGAAACTCACTCTAGCCAAGAGTAACAAGGTAATTTGCATCTGTTTTAAAAATACTGAGTAGAACAAACAACTTATCAACCCACGCAACATTCATCCAGTGGCTAACCTAACAGTATATTCTATACAAAACATCACCACTGGTGAAACAGCTGGGAAAAAGGAAATGTTGTTTATATCTGTGGTATGCTGAATTAGTGAATGACACAGAAAACATAACCTAGCTGTGCATGTCTTTCTTACCCTTAAAAAGAGATGTGAATGTATCATAGCGCAGAAAAATCTAAAGGCGTACTTACAGAAATGGGAAGTAAAAAGCTGAAGCATTAGATATTCTATTAGTAGAGCGAAAAATCTTTCAATTGGCCACAAACTCCGGAGCACAGAAGATTAAATTTTAGTAGAAAATTATCAAATCAGCAGAAAATAAAATTGATCGTTCCCATGCATACTGCAAAAGCAATATTTTACTGAGAAGACTGAATCCTTCAAATACAACATAAAAGCTTGCCATAATGACAGATAGTTCTATTACAAAAGGTACTGAGTGCATAATTAACCACTGCTAATACCTATCTGAATATTTGAAAAGAAGAAAAATTTATTCAAGTGGAATATAAACTATTCATCAAAGCTGCAGAAAATATATAAATGAAATTGCTTCAGTGAAAACATGCACTAGTCAGGCTATGTTTATGATCCCCTGACAGAAGATATATAAATAGGAAAAATTTACCACTCATTCACTAGGGGCTAATGAAGCAGAACTAAGATCACATGCACACCATCACTCAAGTGCAGGACATTTGCAACTTCTCAATTTTATATGGAACTGCCTGTTCGAGTCACATATTCTATAAGAAAGGTCTTTTTTTTTGTTTCACTCTAAATAGTAAACTGTAATTGGCTCAGAAGTTTCATTTTTCTTAAGCTAATGTTAATTTAATGAGTATTCTCTCCACATTCCCAGATATAGGTGATGGAGGACTTTGCTTTCTCCGTTCCCTAGTATCAATCAGTTACATACAGCAAGGCATAAAGAGTAATACTTAATTGAAGTTTTCTGCTCTGTAAAATGATTCATACTCTTGGATAAACAGCCACAGCTCTAAACTTTGGGGTTTTTATAACAGTTCACAAAAATGAAGAAAATATAACCCATGTCTGTACTATCCAAGCTACTGCAACTGTGGAAACAGCTAAGTATTCATGACTTGGGAAAACACTTCTTAGAGCTAAAACATTTGTAAAGGATAATCAGAAGTTTACGCTCTGTAGGCAGGTGCAAGTAAGGTCTAAATTCTCAAACAACGGCAAGTTTCCAATCTCTGAATGTTCATTTAGAGTAACGCAAGCTGCATTACTTTGTCAGCCAATAGAGGCATATGGACAATATTCCTCAATATACTCTCAGTTCTTAAAGCTGTAACATTTGCCACTCGCAAGTGTAAACATATTTATGAATTTTTAGCATCATCTTATTCTGATGACTGTATTTATCTGTGTCACGTAGTATTTTCTAGAATCTGTTTGTGAATGAAATATAAATTAGCTCTCTTCTCAAAGAGAGGTTTGAAGTATTTCCCATGAATTTACTTTCACAGAGGTCCTAGCAAAAATGTTGCCCTGTAATTTTAGTCAGTGGATTATCCCTAATACATTATTTTCTTCCTAATTTATTTACACAGCCTATAATGCACTTAACAAAGACCTTAATGTGTCAGGTGCCCTGTGAATGCTAAATAGATTAAAAACTACGGGCCTGTTTCTAAGAATAGGAAACAAATAGTACCTTGTGCTTCCAGCAGCATGCTAGGAAAATACTCTCCGGAGATGAATTCTGCCTCTGTTCTCCAAATGGGCCCAACATAATGTCAATCTATAGGAAGCACAACTTTCTCCTGCTGTAAATTCAAATCTCTACTATGCTTAAAGTATAGAAGTGTCTTTATTGAAAGGTTAAATTCTGCATATTTGTTTCCGTAACAATAGATGTTTGAAATAACAAAGGGAAAAATTTCTTACAGCACCTGAAACTTTGGCCATGTATCTCTGCCTACACTTGCCTACCTAGAAAGGGACAACCACAGCCCTAGTCTACAAATGCGACCACGAGACTAACTTGCTTGTGGATCATTCCGCTTAGCAGGGGCCAGGGCGATCCTCGCTTCCTTCTGCACGAGCTGAAGAAAAACCATGCCAGTACAGGGAGGCAAGGAAACCTTCCCCGGTGCAACATGGTATTCGCTTCTTTAATAGCAAGGTAAGAGACATAACCATACACTAGAAAAAAACCCCAGCCTATTGCTGGAACAATATTCACAGTATCTTAGCTGCGGACGGTAAAGTTTTACTCCACATTGCTGTACATATTAGTAATGCCAGCACAATTTGTATTATTCAAATGGCCATACATGTGCTGTGGAGTGGAAAGAAAGCTACTCAATCAGAATTCAATACTTAGTAGTATTGAACACTTCCGCACCATACATACAAAATCTCTCATTAGAGGAAGAACAATAGGCACCGTAAAAGACCTTTCGGTTGAAATGGCTTGAAGAGCCTTCTCACAACACTTTGCACATCTGGTGCATTTCATTGTGGACAAATTTGGAAATAAATCTCATAGAATGGCTCAAATCCTTCATTTTTTCCCATCTTAGTTGTTGCTGAGGTACAAGCAGCATCACCTATGATACTTTATAATTTTGTTTCACCAACGAACAAAGATTGATATGGTAGTCAGAGAATCAAATTAGAACAAAGAGACAGGAGTAAATATTCTGGCAGTGTTGTACAGTGTTCCTGTGCAATAAAAGGAAATCCAATTTTCTCATCTCTCCTCTTGCATTCAGATTTTCCTCACTACAACAAAAAGCTAAGCAATTCTCAGTGTCTTTCAAATCAAAAACATGGGAACAACAACTTTTCTGAAAATAACCTGTAACCCAAGGCTTAGAGTAGCTTCCAACTAAAGTCTCCTGAGGTATGGCGAGGTGGGAGGCTGAGACCTATCCCATCTCAAGTCACACTAGAAATTAACAGCACTATTATTTGAATGATGACCTTCCTGCATAGTACTAACAAGTGGTTTTCTTTGGCCACAGGATTTATTTGTTGGGACCTATTCCCAGCAGCTGCTGCAGTCACTGCAATCCAGAAGGGTAAGACAAGATTTCTATCCCAGTTCCCACCTTTTTCCTATCCCACTGAAGACATATGCATGGGAAAGAATTAGCATCACAGGGGTGCAAATTTCAAAGCATCAACTATCATCTGTTGCATACTTTTGCCCTAAATAAAATACAGGGCGCATTCTGCCACCAGTCCCTTTTCCCCAAGTCTTTTTAGCACAGAGTAAAAGAGCGGCAACATAACCCCGCACATAAAGTTTATGCCTCTGTTTACCCTGGGGTTACTTGTTGAAGTCCCTCTAATGTTAAGGGTGACAATGTTCTTGCATAGTCCAGAGCTGTCCTGCATAATTAGCACCTGACCAAAGTTTCATTGCATTTTTGCCTAACTACCACTCATTTCAGGAGTTAATTATCTCTAAGGATGTTCCTTTAAAATAATTAATCCGCTCTTATCTAGAGGTCAAGTAAGCAACTAAAGAGAGCAGGAGAGCTCATAGAGAAATTACTAAATTAAGGTTCTTAAAGTCTTATTTGCCTATTTTAATCTTAAGCTCTTCTTCACAAATTATAGATGTTGTGAACAATTGTCTTTAAAATACGGATAAATACTAACTCAAGTGAATCCACTGCCAACATAAGAATATTATCCACTTCATCGTAGATCATCTCCAGCCTGGACAAAGCAACAGGCCTTGAAGCCTATCAGCAATCTCAAATAATTATAGATAATGGTGTAGGAAACAGTCTTTCAAGACTCAGAGCTCTCTGCAGCATTTCCCAGCCCCCAAGTCAAACACACTTTGGGAACTTCAGACAGAGCATCAACTAAGCCTGAATTGCCAAGATAAAGCATTAACTTCAAGACAAAGTCTAAGAAACCCACATTCCTGCCACTGAGTTTTACAAATCCTGGACATATTTGAATTTTGCACGGAAATAAGCTTTAATGCATACAAGTATCAGTAAGGAAGTGAACAGCTGCATTCAGCACTTCCTGAAGTCTCTACAAGAACATCAGGGAGCCTAAAGGGGTCCATTATGTTGCATTTTTAGGGCACACAAGTGCCCATGGTGAAAGCCTGAATTTCCAAAAAAAAAAAAAAAGTGTCACTACTATGCAGAAATGGAAAAGAATGGTTGGCTGCTGTATTGAGAAGGCTGTCATATAAGCTATAAATAATCGGACATACCGATCACTCAGCAGCCTTTCCTTTGGATTTTGCTCTGTGTTTTGTCTTTGGTTGTAAGTAAATATGACATCTATCCTCTTTATTCAGCAGGCTAATGGCCCTCATGTAACTCTGAAACATTGGACTAGCACTTTGGGAAGCCATCCGTATCCATGAAATAAAGATAGAGCCAATACTACAAAGGTTCTTGTATTTCTGTCTCTCAGTTGTCCTGAAGATCTTAGTGTAAGGTCAGCAAGCACTTATTGCCGAGCAGAACCTTTTGACATCCCACACGGAGCTCTCCCAGCACACAGGAGCTGTGGTCAAGCAAAGCCCTGTGGGTCCTTCCTCAGAGGAAAGGCCTGGGCTTGTCAAACATGCCTCCATCCTTCTCTGAGAGGGTATTCAGGCATGCTAGCAATATCTCATGGGCAAGATTGCCAGAGGCAGCTGATACAACTTAAAGAGTCTGTATGTTCCCTTACTGTCACAAAACTAAAGGAGAAAATATCGACATAAACTTACTGCTCTCAATATAATATTGAAATTACAAAATAAGGTATCTACTGCTAATAAGGATTACTAAAAGTTAAGTAATATAGTTAAAACCAGAAATAACTGTTCAATTTACTCTAGATAGCAGTAGAGTCTCATTTGCTCTTTCAAAGGCATAATCAGTTGAAGGGCACATTTTTCTTCTCTTTGTTCTTTCCCATCAATTTTAATGGGTGCAGAACATCAGTCACATGGAATGTAATGGGACAAGAAGATGGATGAGTACATTTGAAGCTACTAGTCACAGGACAGAAAACATCCTGACAAAGTGACACTGGCAGCACAGGGTTCAACAATAGAGCCTGGACAATATTTAGTAAGTGAAACTACAGTGCTACATGATTTGGTATTCTCACTCGGCAAAATCCTTCCCTTGTCATTATTCATCATGTTCCCACAGGTCAGACTTTCAAAGACATTCTCTTACTGAACATGACCAAATGACATTTTTAATTCAAGGAAATACGTAAAGCTGGAGACAAAGAGGTCATTTAGAGATAAATGGGAACAACCTCCTGTATTAAGAACTTCAAACTACTTCATCAAGAAGGCTTTATATGGTTTAGTAAGATTCACACTTGAGATCTGAAATATATTACGCTCATATATGTGTGGAGACTTTATATCGATGCTGAACTTATTGACAGCAACAGGAGTCCGCTACTGATGAACAAGTAGCAAAAATCCCCTATTTTTATTAGTACCTGAAGAAAGCAATACCAATAAATTAATATTTAGAAATTGCTCCATACTAGAAAGCCTCCAATTTTCACAATGCCATAAAATTTATGAATTAAAAAGCAACATTCTCTATTAGTTACCTGAGAAGAGGTTCTGGGGAAGTTGTAAAGAAAATTCCTAGCAAAACTGACTTTTATTGTACAGTAAATGAAAAATTAGTCAACCAACAAACCAAACCAAACCAAACCCTTTCTGGACTTTGAAAAACCGCGGGACTCCAGAGCTGTTGGGAAATGCAGGCAGATCTACACTCTACTGCAGCGATCCACTTGTGTTATAACTACCAATAATTGCTAAGTGGATCGATCTAGCATTTTACAATGCTTATTGTGATCATCATCATCATTATTAGACAACAGAATTCCAGTTTCTTCACTAGCCATTTGCCAAGATCTCTACAGTTAATCTTTAAAGCTTTAAATAGTACAGAAATTTATACCAGAGAGGGAAAAGAGAAACCAGGACCACTTCAAATACACCCATGAGAGAAGGAATCAGAGCCAGACCCCCAAGTCCTCCTTCTGTGCTAAACAGGACCTATGCATCAACACACCACAAACGCCCATCCGGTGGAGTGCAATATTCAGAAAGCAAAAAGCCAGCTTTTGGCAAATTCTCTTAAACAGGGCAACATCCCTCTCTGGCATCACAACATACACTGTGAAGGGAATGGTGTATTCTTTTTATAACAAGTACCTTGTTGGAAGCTGTTCACACAAACACTTCTTGCTGTATATACTTTCCTTCTCTCTCACAAGATGTAAGACTGCTCTCCAACAAAATCTCTACAAGAAGTGTACACTGGTAAAGAAGATTACACACAGGGAGGAGTTTTTCCACAGTAAATCACATATTTCAGAGTAGGAAATCCAGAGAGGATGGAAATTCCACGTCAGGAGAAGGCTTGAGATTTCACAAACAGTACACTCAACTCTGGAAAGAGCAAAACATTTTAAGATAAAAGAATGCTTGACTCACTTTTGGCTTCCAAATTTCATACTATATGAAATAACACACCATTTCAAAAACTACTGAATAGAAGATGCTTCAAAACTTAATCAACCTAAGTATTTCACTATGATGATATATAAATAATATTCAGACACTTCTGGAAATTTTTTTCCTGTGGTTTTCCTCTAAGAACACATTTTGATGACAATTTTTCTGTGAGGCATTTTGATTTTGATGGAATTATATTCCTCGGTGAAAAACAAGGCAGACACTACACACACTTTCTGGAATCCCTCATTTATAAACTTATGGGTCCATGTCTTTCCTGACTGTAATAGTAGAATACATGACAAACTAAATTTAAAAAATGCATAAAACCATATTGTGATGATAGATGCCACTCCTACTTTTAGTAACCCTGATGTCTGAGAAACCATTCCAAATGCTGAACTTTAACCAATAATTGACCCTTTCTTCCATCTTTTCTTGCTATTAAAATGTTTTGAGCTGGCAGTTCATATGCCCATAGATAACAGGAGGAAGCTGAATATTTCACGTTCTAGCCATGAGGAAGTCGAAGGCCTGTTCAATCATTATTTCTTGAGCAGCTTCCCCTGCAAATCCATCACTATAATACGCAAAAAGCACATCACAAAAACAATTAAACGTATTAAATAGGTCAATTGTTCAGTCATATCACGGGTAACCAAAGATAATCCTTTTCTTTGATTATTTCAATTGTTCAGTCCTCATAAGGATTTAGCTAAGCTCACCTGTTCCCATGCTCCTCTTGGTCCTCAGGACACAGGTCCTGGCACTGCAGTTCATTATCTTTCTGATATCAGAGAGCAACTGAAGACCTAGTAAGTTTGTGGATCTTTCCCAGAAGCCTCTCCAGTTTGCTGCACATGGACACAGAAGCTGCTCTGACATTTGCGAGCAGGACGGTCCCTGAAGGCATGCCTGCAGACACAATTTGCGATCCTAGCCAGCAACCGGCCAGGATCTCAAGTGTGCCATGATGTGCTGACACAGCCACGGCTGGCTCCTCTTGGCACTGATTTCTGTGGACAAGCCCTGAAAGTCCAGAGCCAAACATTTTTCTCCTCCTTACGGCCATGCACAGCTGCTAACCCCACATCCGTGGGTCTCCGCCTCACCTCTCAAGCAATTATGTCTCCCCTAGACATGCAGAAGAATACCAAACCCTCAACAATTTAGACTGTTTCTAAAAATTATCTTTCAAGTTCATCCCAAATCCTTTCAATTTTCCTAAACTGTAAACTAAACCTGATTGATATTTGCAAACTTTTCTCACTGATCATAAGGGAGGCTAGTTCTAACGAAAAGTGCTTTTTTCAAAACAGTATGATTCCAAGCGCTAGCGGAAAACCGCAAACAACAACCCCACCCCCAAATACTAAGAGACATGAAACTAAACAGAAGAAAATCTCCAGCTGGCTGAAGAATACAAAACCTAAGTTGTATCTAAACAAATTAAAGATTCTTGTAGATTTTTGCAGATTAAGTCCTCTCAGATTCAGCTCTGACATTAAAATACATGAAGCACAGGAATTCTATGTATGACGTAGTAGTTTGGAAGATTACCAATTCCATCGTGCTTATGTGGTTTCAGAGGTCAAACTTCATGGCTAAGACCTCTAGGGAATAAACTACTACTGTACACAATCAGATCACAAAATAAAGGAAAACAAATGTTTGCTTTTCTTCACTTCGCTGATTATCAGGGTTTGCTTCTGTTGATAAAAAAACAAAAAACAGAAAAAAACCCCAAAACAACAAAAAACCCAACGTCCATCCTGGAGGAGAAAGAATGAATTATTTTTTCCACCTGAGAGAAGAAGGATATGTAGAATTTCCTAACTAACTAACTTCCTTAAAATGAAACAATAAAAACTCACAACAGTGAGGGCCATGCAAGTTTACATCATTCTATTATGTAGAAATGCCCAAATATCCACTCTGTCCTCTGCCTGTCCACACCAGTATTTTAAACTAAAATCCAAAATACAAACAACTATAAGAGACAGTTTGCAGTGCGCTATACGAAGACACTGCAATTCCATTTCTGGGTTCAGTCTATGCCATAAAAGTATTTGTAAACTTCTCTTTCTGAAATGCTGCTTATTTTTAAAAAATATTGATAACCTTTTAACAGTTACTGATCTAATATCCTCTCTTATCCTCTCTATCCAATCTTAACAGATTGATTTTCATTACAAATATTGAGTAAAGTAAAACAAAGGACAAGGTTATTACACACAAAATAGTAAGTAACTATCTTCACTGCAACCACAAAGCAAGCGCATAAAGAATAATCTGCATCTAAAGTTTCAAATTCGTTCATATCTTGATATTTTGAGCTGACATTTGCACACTAGGGAATTCTCTTGCTCTTGAAAAAAATTTAAAAAAAAATCTAGGTAACAGTATCATCAAACTACTTTTGCACAAACCTAGAAGATGAGAAAAGCCTTTGTGGCTGAAATCAGCCAGTGGGTTTGAAGTTCTGGGGTGGAAAGAAAAACAAGTACTATTACAAAAAGATCATGCCCTTTAAAATAACAGGTCAAACACACTCTGAAGTTAAACAGCCTAAAGCCAAAGATCGAAGCATTTTTCAGCTTTTTTTTAAATTATTTTTATGAGACTTCACCAAATCCCTAGGGGTGGAAGAACTGCTAGCTATCACCAAGTCCTGTGGTATATGTCTCCATTAAACTCTTAGCTTTTGAGGGAAAACTGGTGAAACAACCTACTGTCAATTAACTCTTAACATATACTTAGCAGAGTATTTGGCTGACATTTTAATGCCCCTCCCCTTCAACGAATCAACGAGCCCCTAAAATAACTGCTTCTTTGGCAGTTACCAGTATGAATGCTCAAGGTAGCAAGATTGGCTTCATCACATCACTGATGTATAAGACTCACACAAAGATATGTTTTGCCTTAGGCTTGAGGATTATATCCATACCAAACCACATCAGGAGGCAAGCCTCAAGAAAGGATAGCTCTGTAAAAAATGTATAAAAATCTGATCATTAGAAGAATCCTTAATCCCCATTGTTGAATACAAGATGCAAGGAACAGCAAAATGACGGAGAAAATCATGCTATTCAGTACCTCAACCACTTTTTTTATTTTCATGGCACTGCATATCCCTGCAGATTACTGATATAATCTTGGTATGGCTTTTTATAGATGCCTCTGTTGTACGTATCCCCTGAATTCTTATCTCAAAAACTATTGTCTGCTTTCTTATCTCAGGACTCTTTCTTTATCCGTCCTCTTGAGGTATGAGCAGGAATTATATGCCTTTTACAAGAAAGTAAACAAGGACAGAAAATGAAAGCCTGGCCCCAAAGAAGTCAGTGGCAACACTTCAGAGTTTCCTGGATGTTATCAGGGAAAAAAATAAGCGTTTTATTAAAGCCAGTTGGTGTGAGATCCAAAATAACACTTAGGCATATTATTCAGGTGTCATGTTCAAAAGAATGATCCCAAAAATCATGCTAATGGCTTTAGGTTTTTAGGAATCATATGATGACTTCCTTACATGCCTAGTTGTATGCATGGGTGTCTTCTCTACAGCCACCATCCATCTGGATTGCCAGAGCTGGTTATTTTAAGCAGCCTGCGTGTCCGCAGACTCAAACCCCCATAGCACAATCCTCCATGACTCCTCAGGGAGCCTTCACACTTAAAACACAGCTCTGTGGTGAGAGCCTAAATCCAGACAAGAGGTGGCTTTTCGGACGGATCTTCTCTTTTAGGCAATTGGCACATAGTGACTCAAAGCACAGAGCTGAGGCGTGGGTGCGTGGGGCTCTGAGGACGGTTACTACTGGGCAGACAATGCTCCCTAGGTCCATGGACCAGTACCCAGCATGGGATAGGATGCTCCTCCGCCAGGAGCAAGTGCTCAGTTGTTAGCAGTGCCACAACACTGGTGCCTCTTTTTGAGCACAGCCTCCAGAAACGCTATGGCAATGGAATTACTTACGATACGAATGCTGCTCAATTATCAGTGTAAAGTAAATATGCAAGGAAAGAGAAGAAACAGGAAAGCTGTGCCTGCTAACGACAAAGACCATGTCTTATCTGTAGGAGAAGTCAACTTTTATGAACTCATTTCTTAAAGTCTTTTCAGTTCAGCAGAGGTTCCTTAAGGAAATTCCAAGCAGGTTTCTAGGACATGGCTAGAAATGTATGACAAGCCTTACTTGATTGTATTTCTACTATAAATACACTGCTCTGCTAATACGAGATAGCACAGCTTTGAGGGGAATTACATGGAGTAGAACTCTAAAATTGTTCAGTTAAACTGAGAAGAAACTACTCCTACAAGTTTGTTGTCTCCTTCCACACCTCAAAATTTATTTTTCGACTTTTCAAACAGATAAATCAGTATTCAGAAGAGCTGCTTAGAAAAAAATAAGAATCAGGGCGTTCTCAAATCTTTTGTTTAAAAATGTAGAGAGGAGTAAGAAGGAAAAGCTACCAAATGCTGTAAGATCAAACCAGATCTACTTTTGCTACTGATTTAACTCAATCAGATAATTCTACTGATTTCCAGACAATTAAATTTAGAATTTTCTCCTTTCATATTCTCCAGAGGTAAAAGCATCCTGCCACAGAATTTCTATTAAAAATACAACTTAGATATAAATGGACCCAAAAATGTGTTTGTGCTGATGGAGCACAAGATGGTACTTTCCCATTGCGGGTGAAATTCTGGAGAAGCATTTGGAGGTGGCACTGATAGCCAGCAAACAAAGGTGATGTAAAAGCTGCCAGCAGGTATCTCCAGAAAAGAATGAGAGCTAATGGCAAACACCATACTGAAGAGTTGTCATGTAAATACCTCACATGGCATAAGTACCAAAAACGAATACTAGTGGCTGGAGGTTGGTTCAGAAGGAAAATAAGGATCACATCATCTAATCTATTTAATCCTTTGAATAAACCCAAACTTCATCAAGACTAGAGAAGGCTGTCTCATTGACAAGTAACACTGCTTGGCCCCCAGTCTTCTTTCCTTACTCCAATGCCAGCTATAAGCAGCATCTCCTGAAAAATACAAAAGTGTCTCTGTTTCACTGGGCAGGCTTGATGTCTTTCTTGTGAAGACCTCTGAATTTGAAAAGATGTACCACTAAAACTCAGTTCTTCAAGTAGCCCAAGGGATATCAAAATGAACATAAAACCAGAACTCTAAACTGGTGAAAACTTGAGTTTTATGCTAATTATGGAAACCAACACAAGAAGCAAACTGCATCATCAGTCTTCAGAAGATTTAAAACCGCTGCAAGCAAGCTCTACTATCATCTCAGGTCAAATGTAAAATATAAATGTGCAACCTTCTAGTTTTAATCTCAGCTCCACCACTGATTTTGCGAGCCACCCCAGATTGTCTCTGTTTTCCCTTCTAGCTTTTCTCCTTTCTCCCTTTCAAGTCTAAGTTCACCTGAGCCAGGATTGCTTCTTAATATGTAACTCAAAGCCAAAGCTCACACTGGTCTTTGGTCGACCTCCAAAAGTACTGAGTTCTCTCTTTCCCTCCTCTCTTTTTCTGGGTTAATTGCACATTTTGAAAACAAAGCACAAAACTTCCAGCAAACAGAAATTATTTCCAAATGATATCCACAGAATTCTGTGAAAAATTTGCATTTCTTTGAGTCTCACACAAGGCTATTGAAGATCACTGCTGACAATTGACCAGATGGTGCTTCAGTTTCATTTCCTCCCATCCTTGCCATATTTCTCTTATCCTTTCCACTAAACAGGAGGAGTCCTCATCATTCAGCTAACAAATGACTTAAACTCACTTCTTTCACCCCAGCAGTACAAGAGAAAATCAGCTGAGCAAAGCAGAGGTCTGCTCCTAATGGACACGAGCACACACTAGGTCCCACCTTCTCTAAGTGACTTGGTGTAGACTTCCTGGCTGCACACTCATTAGCTCAATCCTCCTTATAGAGCGCACAGGGAATAATAGTAAAGTGCCCCATGAAGTAGCATGTAAGGCCATAAATTTCAAATTGAGACATCTTCCATTTCTCCACTCGTAGGCACGTGGAGAAGAGGACTTGGGGGGGTGCTACGCCTCATACCTTCTCACGGTGAAGTCAAGTAAAGCTGAGCCATCCTCACATCCTGAGGACAGGTGAAGAGGCACTCAGAAGCACAAGGGTCCTTCACCAATGTGTAGTGGTATCTCAAAAGCTTTCATTCTTAAAACACGACTATTTGACTTTTTGTTTTAATCCCAATCTGCACGTGCAAGACACAGTTATCAAAACAAAAGTCTCCATCATGCAAGCAAATGCTGTTTTTGGAGAGGGCCTCCATAGTCTCTGAACTGCTATCTCAGTGAAAGGCAAACGAGCCTGGAGGAAGAGGGTGGGGGGAAAAGTGAGGAATTATACATATTCTAATGATGTCTTCATTTCCCAGCAGCTCCACAACAAAAAGCTCTCCGGTGCCAAATCTGACCGCACTACAAACAGAAGCAGAAAACATGCCTCACTGTAAGCGCTTGCATGGTTTTCCTCTGCAAACACACTTTCCTTTGTTTACTGTATTTTTAAGTACATGAGTGCACAGACCACCCACAGTATCAGGTAGCCTAGCACGGGAAAGGTGAGAGATGAGGCTAGGATTGCTTCCTTATATGAATATAAATTAATCTATCTGATCCACATATGCTAGTGAGCCACAGCTCATCCTCAGTCAGTTCATGTCCCTGACAGGCTAACTTGTCCCAAGCTCTCCAGAAATCATGCAGATGAAAGAGTCAAGGCTGCGGTATAGGAATTACAGGACTGGAGAGTTAAAAGGGGATTTGCAAATCAAGTAGTAATGCCTGCCTTGGCTTAATTTAATTTATCTTATTCTACTGCTGCTCCCCCCCACAGCAGCAAATCAGTATTGTACACAGAAGCAGCTATGGTGCGAGATACTACCTGATCTCTACCGTAGCACCTGATTAAAAATATGCTCAGTATCCTTTGGGCTCTGATCTGCATACACTGAGACAAAGATAGGGATGAGTTTACAGATGAACACGGGATCTGGCAGCGAGCACACTAAGTCATTTCTCTGCTCTCCTTCTGCACCTTATCAGTGACATTTCCCTAACAGTACAAGACGCAGCACCAGGCTCACTGCATTTCAACTCCCCAAGGAAACTCGCTCAGATCCTTCCAGGGATTACACTCTGTCTGGCAAGGACCAGAGTGAAAGGTGAAAGCGTTAGTTCATTTTGCACCTTGGTTGTTCACATCCACAGACACTCCAACTCCACAGCAGAGAAGGTAACAGATAAAGGGAAGAATTTCTCTAGAATCTCTTAAAACCCCCACCTTTGGGTTTGCTGATCATTTCAATAGCATTTATTACTATGCAACATTACTGCAAGGAATATTTAAAAAAATGCATTCGCCCTCAACCAGGCACAGCCTTTTTCTCCCTACACACATGCAGCCCTTTAAGAAACGTCTAATCCCCTTCACAGCACAACCTGCATTTCTCATTCCCTGGCACAGAAAAGCAGACGCCGACCTACTCCACTCTCTCCATTTTACACTTTCAGATCAGTTTGGCAATCCAGAGCTGGGGAGGGGGAAAGGGCGGAGAGGGAAATGTGCTGCTAACGCTCTTCCCTGTGCTGTTGCTGTAAGAAAACATAATGATGGGATTACGACTAACTATTGAACTAAAGGGAAGTGTTCCACCTAGAGACCGTCTTCACCAGGCAAGACAACAGGCAGGTTACCTGTGAGCAGACACTCTTTCAGGATTGAATATGCCTGCTGGTTCTGTGGTAAAAAATGATGCAGAGGTATTGCCTCCAGTAGTAATTAACAATGTTAATCTTCTTCTTCCTCTCTATGGCGATAAAAAGAGTAATTTTTAGATTTAATTAATGCAGAGGATCATTTTGGAAACTAGCTAATGAGGCTCTGATCACATTACCATGAAAATGTGCATTAACACCACAACTGAGGAGGCTGCTTCATGTGTAGAGAATCCACTTTGTAATTAGCCGACTGTGAAATGAATCACGTCAGGAAGAACTCGGAGGGAACCAGTCGGCAATGGGCACTTAGCTGCTGCTGTGCCAATAGACCACCAACACCGTAAGCTGTTTTTTCTCCTCCGCGCTGCCTGTCAGCAGCAGCGCAGTCCGAAACTGCGAGCGTTCAGCCTCTGTCAACGGCAGTGTGTCAAAGCCAGGGCAAATTATAGAGAGGGAGAGAACAGATGCTGAAAGGCACTAAACTTTAGTATGCGAAGGTCTGCTGTGCCAAGAGGAAAACAAAAAAAACAAACAAAAAGCTGCAAATCAAATACTGACTCAATAGGATCTGAGCAAAAATTATGGGCTATTATGGTAAGTGCTTGTTTCGCCTTTTCTCATCTTATCCTGAAAGAGCTGGGAACACGTTAGCAGCACACTGCTACTCACACTCCTACGTTGCTGAAAGAGACACCAAAATATCTACATGGCATTAAGATCTTTGTCTAGTAGTAAACAGAAATAACACACACACAATGAATGAAGAAGCAGCACACCTCATCCATGGAAACCCTGTCGTACTCAGTACCTGTTTAAAGGTGACAAGCATGTTTCAGAATCATTTCAATTGTAATTAATTGATCTGAAAATGTAACATACTTCTCTGCCAGCACAGACATGCCGTAAAAACTTTGTTCCTTAACTTAGAAATACCTGAGATCACAAACGTAACGCTTCCAGAGCCAGCAGTGCAACTTATCTGAAATCAGTCTTATTACCAAAGCCAAGGGCTCCCTTAAAACATCACTGATACGCTTCAGTGAGACTGTTGCTATATGACTGACATCTTGGCAGAAGATGCACAAAAATGTTAAAAGAATCCCACAGGAAGTCATCTGAAGGGGGAGTGGCAAACGAGCAGAAAACAACAGGCATCCAAAATACTAATAATTATCACCCCCCCACCCCCCACCCCCCCAACAACTTAGCTAGCAATTTTGCAAAGGGGAAAAACAGGCAAAGCAAAACAAAAGCATCTCTACTCACTCTCTGCAAAACCCACACATTTTTACTCTGGAGATGCTGGTAATATCCTCTGCACTCACCTGTGAAACTTCATAGAGCAGTTTGTAGTGCTCCTCTCTCTTCTGGAAAGTGCACAGATTGCAGCCCATCCTAATAAGCAACACAAGAGCAAAGCCTCTAATTTCCCCAGCACTGAAAGGCAAATGCACTGACAGGGAATCACCCTCCAGACTTGACTACTGTTTTTCATCAGTCACTCCAGCCCCGAAACACAGTCACGCCACTGTCAGCTGAAAGCACAAGGCAGGGCAGTGTGTAGCAGCATGCTCTTCTTCCCTTTCCCTAACTATCTTACACTCACGTATACACACACACAGAGTTTCGACTCAGTTCATGGCAACACTCCCCCTGTCTCTGCATCAGTGCACATGACTACACAGATTCTCACTCATGAATATTAATAGCCTCTCATTGATTATTTATGACAGAACGTGTTAGCGGGGAGGGGTGTCATAGCTGCTGCTGATGACAGATGAATATTCACTAATTAAGAAGCAAATGTACTGTGGTTAAACAAAATTCACTTGTGTCAATACCATCTCTGTTTATTAAGGTTAGAGGGACTAAGCCCAACGTATTTAACTCGCATTCGCCTTAATTTTTACAGTAATTGTGAGACTAATTCATGAATGGGGGTGGGAAAGGCACAAGTCAAGTCTTATGTTAGGTCTCCACCTTGTGCGACAGGGATCATGGAATACATTTACAATATCTGTAAGCATTTTAAGAGCGTGCTTGTGAAACCTGAGCTGATGTTGCTAAAAATTTAAAGCAAACAAGGAAGGAGAGAAAATTAATCCAGATGGCTATACTACTAGCTTCACCTTTGACACTGCCAAATTTAGCCAAAATTCCAGTGTACGCATAAAAAGATTATTCTATAACAACTTGTCACACATATCCGGTATATGTGGAAATGCAAGTGTGCCTCATTTGCTTATTCTTACATACATACACACATTGTATTGTTTGAGAATCTCGCATTCAAGTCTATTCTGTCATGTAAAACAGGTTAATAGTAATTATAGCCCAAATTTCCAAGAAAAACAGATGCACCCTCTTGGACTCCTAGATAGCGAAGGTTTTATAATAACATGCCATTGTATCTAATTTTACCATTTGTAAATTAGATTTTAATGGCTCCACAATTCTCGATGTGTGTATAAAGGCAAGGATGCATTTAAAATTAAACCTACATGCTAAATGTTAAGGCCAACGGAAATCACACTTAATTCCAGGCTGACATTAATTCCTATATTGTGTATCGCGTAATCCATCGGTAGCTATGCAAGACAAAAAATCCGAGCCATGACAAACCAAGACAGAAAATTAAAAAGTTGCTTATGTTTTATCACTCCTTTCTCAGCAACTCTGCTAATCAAGAACTACGTCCTTATTTCAAAGCATCTTTAATCTGGAGGGGATAGCAGGTGGGATCCAAAGCAGAAATAATTACTTGGAAACCAATGAAACCAGTTAGTTAAGATTGACACCAGGCCCTAAACAGTTGTAATTACTAAGCACTGATGTACAGCTACCATTTTTTGGGGGGGTGCAGTTTCCTAAAAGTGCTTTGTCAAACATTTAAAATCGATAACAGGAAATGATTCTAATGAGCACTAATTGTTAACAAATTGGCTTTGCATCTAGCAGCACCTCAAACATGACCAACACCAAGTAGCAAGCAGATCAACAATTATGTGCTGCTTATCAGTCCTGCCTCTTGGGATTTAATAATCCGATTTTCTGGGCCTCAATTTTACCTAACAGCCGGGATGAAAGCCAAGCAGAGAAACCTACAGGAAAAACTGGACCATTGCTGCAAACTCTGCATATTAGTAAAGTTTGCTAGAACCTCTGTGTAAATTACAGATAGGTTGATACTAAATTTTAATTAAATTTCATCTCCTTTAATAAATGAGAAGAGTCAGGGGGAATCAAACAATGACCATTAACAGAGCAAGCTCTTCTCGTATCAGCTTCCAGCACGGTTCTGAGATATAACATTAATTTTTATTTGTTGAAGAACCCAAGCAGGCAGGTTTGGGTGTGAACTTTCCCAAAGTCCAAGGGTTTCAAAGCCGAACCACGGAGGCGGGTTCATCATTTTAGAAAGAATCAGCCTCTGTTCTCCTCCTCCACACTCCCATGAAATGCTGTTCATGCCGAGAGGTTTAAACCCACGAAGCAAACATCAACTCAATCTTTGAAGGTTTCTGTATTGTGATGTACAGAAGGATTCTCAGATGTGTAAATTTTGAACTTAAGAAAGTCAGATCAATGAACTAGACAACAGTCGTGCAAGGACAACCATGCCATCTTTCAACGAAAGTATTCTCTCCTTCCACTGACACAACTTCTTCCTCTGACACATACACAGCCTGAAAGCTAAACTACATTCATAAAAGCAGCCATAATTTACCCTGGTATATTTTTGATAGTCCCTTAAAATTAGTTCTTTTTTAAAAGGGGGGAAAACCCGAAGTATTCCAGCAGGAACCCAGTTGTATATTTACAAGAAACAAACAAATAACAAAAAAAACCCAAACAGCCTCTACAGATAAAAAAAGCAATGGAAAACTACAGTTAATCTTTCAGCAGTTTACCCTGACAGTCTCTTTTTTTCATCGCTCCTCCTCTGATTCTTTTGTTTCCTTCTCCGAAGCTGACATAGGCTTCTCCATTCATTTATCAAGTGCCTGCCCCCTGCCCATACAGAGAGTAAAAGGGTTCTGTCTTTTGCTTCTGTGGCCACTAATGTGGTCAACACACCAAACTTCGTGCAGCATAGAATGACATTCAAGGCAAAACTTGACTGAACTAATGACTAAAATGAAAGATATGATGTGCTTTGGTCAAGTTGAATTTGATGCTGCGGAGAAAGCAATCTCTTTCTTTGCTTCCTTCTCTCCCTCCTCTTAACCCCCTCCAGCATCAAATTTGTAGCTAAAGGGACCAAAAAGGTACTAAAACATAATCCAGTAATTCTTATTCTACATGTAATTCAAAGATATTTGAATAATTCAATGCTTTTCTTGATTGCGGAGTTCTTCATGTTCATCACCTACAATTTAGTGTTACCATAAAGACTAAAACCATAATTTATAGTCAAACCAGGAATGCAATAATGCAAAGGGATGGAGTTCAATTTCAAGAGAGTTACAGTAAAATTTCTGTTAACATTTTCAAACAAGGTGCCCTTGTTTAGGTCCCCTAATTCATTTTAAGTATCTGGGAGATGACTTACACATTTGGTATATGGTTTCCTCATTGAGGTATAGAAGTGTCTAATTATAAGCACCCATGCTTGAAAGTTTATCATGGCAAAAAATTCAAGGCAATGACACCGCAAATTAAAGGCCGCTCAGTCCTTTATATCTTCTTTATCACACAGCTAAAAGACATATAATAAAATATAACATTCATTTTAAATGAGGATAGTAAAGTTGTTGGTCCAAACTCAGTGGTGAAATCCAGTGAGGCAAATGTGGAATTGAAAGCTTCCTTTGCATGCCCATGAAGAGTTAATTCACACTCTTCACCTGAATTTACCAACCCCACTGCATTTCCTCTATAGATTTTGAAGAATTCCCAGAAATCTAGCTCACAGAATAGATGGCAATGCAATTTATAGTCTTAGGGCTGTACATCTGTAAAACAAAAATACCGTAAGAAACATGGAGTTGGAGAAACCCTTTGCTTATCTCCACTGTCCTAAGCAAAGGCTTGAACTCATAAAGCTCGATCTCAGTCCGGTCAGATCTTGTAGTTCATTGTGATAATTAGTGTTTTTCATAAAGCCTCAGCTACTGGAATCAGGTGATTGTATGCATCAGTCAGTTTGCATATTAAAAAAATAAGGAATTTTCCAAACCTAAAATTGCAGAGAAAAACTTTCGGTTACAGTGAATGTAACTGAAAGAATTTGCATACAAGCTAAATAGCTTGAACTCTAAAATAACATAATGCGTATTACCCAGTAGGCTAAATGAAGGTACAAACTTCACAGAGTCATTGAAATGGGCTTAGGCTTCAATAAAATGGATTTTTGCAAATATATAAAAAAGGAAAATTTAACCACGCTTCCTACAAAAGATGCATAAAAATTTAACTCGAGGGAAAAATGGACTATACGTTTTCCACACACATTAAAACACACAAAATGCATGACCAACAAAAGTATGAATGTCTATCTACAATAAAATGCAGTATGTGCAGGAACATTAATTTATATCCATAGGCAAGGCACGTGTTTAAACTCATATCCTTTAGCATAGCCACCGAGACTTCATGCACTGCTCAAAGTCACAGCAAGAATAGCAGAAAAGGCAGAATGTGGAACTCCCATGTCCTATATTCCCAGGAGGATTGTAATTTATCTGAAGACTAGCCAGGTCTACCTGATTGTAAATCAAATGGGCTTCATAAATGGAATCTTCCATTAGGCTCAGATGCATCCTGGAAGGTAGGGAGCACCTACATCGTATGACACAAGTTTGGTCTGTTGGTTATTTTTTTTTCCATCCATGGTTACATTAACACAAATGTATAGGACTCCTGGTCCAAAACATAAATACGTGTCTAGAGAGAAATGGAAGGGAAGCACACAAGCAACCTTCTCTGCCATGATTGCTTACAACACAAGAGCTACTTGTCCCTTTTGTTTTACACAGGAAAAAAAAAAAATCAAATGAACGCCTGTTTATCTACCACTCCCACATGAATAGGCTGGCTAGCTTTCTTTGGGAAAATTACCATTCCTTTACAGGTCTATTGGCCAAACTTCAGACTGCTCAGACCCCTTTTTTTTGTCTTTTCTTTGTCGAAGTTTCATCCAGGATATTCTTTTCCGAGTTTCTTACTCGGAGTGGCTTCTTTATCGTTTTTTAAACTGCTGCCATAATCAATTACAGAAGTGTTGCAGAACACCAAATGATGCCTACACTGAACTTTAAGGCCTTAGGAATACATAGAGACATCAAGTAGATGGTGTCAGTTAAATTGAGAAAAATCGGTCAATACTGGCTCTAAACTAAAGACTTGGTTAACAAATTCTAAAAGACACTGGACTTTCTCTACCTCATCAGTTAATTACAAGGAAACTATCTGACACACTTTTACTTCTTTTTAAGCATGTGATCATGTGAAACCAGACTGATAGCTCTTTACTGCACTAGAGAGTTTCAACACTATGGAGTGTACAGAGTAGAACGACTCTTAAATAACCTTGAAAGGATTTAAAGTAAAAGACAAAATTTTATTCAGGATAGCCAAATCTAAAGTGGCTGAACAGAGCTGTGGAAAAAAAAAATCTGATTATAGATAAATTGGGATATGAGGTCCCATGTCAATAAACATTAAGTAATGCACTTAGGGAACATTGCTAGAACATCCAGAGTTGTGATCTCTAAAGTAGTATTTCTACCCAGAAAATAGATCAGGAGCTGTGGATAGTTTCCTTGAACTACAGGGTCAATGCTTAACCACAGTAAGAAGTAAAGCAGAATGTGAGGAATTTTAGGAAAAGACTGACAATGGGGCAAAAACTATTGTCATGAAACTGCACAAACCCCAGCAATATCCACATTTAAACACAGCCAGCAGTCCTGGTCTTTCCATCTCTAAATCATTTAATGGAAATGGAAGAGCCATGAAGAATAGATGAGAATCACAGATGTGTAATAGTTCACTTTCCCTGCATCTTTAATCTTAATCTGTAATTTTTTTCCCCTCGTGCAGAAGCCATTCCTTCTCACATTACACAATGAAATAATCAGACAATACATCTAAAGCAACAAAAGGAAGCCTGGATTTTTTTTCCAAGTAATTTGACTGTGGAACTCATTACCAAAACTCACTGGAAGCAAAGAGCAGAAAAGGGTTCAGAAAGGTATTAGACAACTTTACGACAGGTAACTGTCAGTAGTCATCTGCCTGCTTAGAAAGCCCATAATTCACTGACTCCTGGGAGCTACGAGAGACAGTACAGCAGAGAGATTTCTCTTCATGCAACCCCGTGCTGATAGCTTGCCCGTGTTTTATTGTTGGCCTCTTCAGAAATCTAATATTGGCAATATGATCCCTTTACTAATTCAATTCTAAAGCTCCAAATTTACCAGTTCTTGCACATAAAGCTAGAATATGTACTAAACAAAGTTCCTTAGCTAATGTTAGCTGATAATACACCATATAGTCCAAATGCATTACAAGGCTTTATTAATGATCGCATAATGACTTTGGATGTCCAACATGTTTATAAAAGTACATTTTATTACTGTCCTCACTGGTTTCAAACCTTTTCAAGCCACATCTGTTAAAAAACAAAAACCAAAACAACAGAATTTTCCCCCACATCTGAAGATTAAATCTGAGCTTTTTTTTTTTTTTCATCTGCATGGGAAAGAAAGACCGTCTGGCACTGAGATATTACGTGCCATGTTCAGGCCCAGACCAAACAAAGGCAAATATCAATGAAACACCTCAACAAGAAACTGAGCTCACAGTACAAAACTCAAATTCAAACGCTGAAGCAGCAGGAACTGGTTCAGAGGACGAGAGCAGCGGTGAGGACCCCTTGGCTCTGTTCTTTTCTCTGATACCTGCATCATTAGAAAAGCTCTTCCTTTTTACATTCTTATAAAATAACACCTGTCTTGCAAGAGCACTAATTCAGTGAACCTTTAAAGACTTTTCAGAGCTTTTCAAAGAAGGTATTATGGAGGGCTGTTACACCCAACCAAGTCCTTCTGCTGAGGCCACCCTCGCAGTCTCCAGCACGCAAATGTAATTAAAATGTCTTGTGTGGTTTCTTAATTAAAAGTTTTAAGTAATACTCATGGTGCGCTAATCAGTATAAAAGTATAAAAGAAAAAATTACTCATGACTTGAGAAAGTCCCTTGCTGAAAACAACAATCACAGCAATCTGAGGGATTAAAAAACTAAGCAAGACTTAGGACAGGGTGATGGTTGAACGTGTCTTCATGCTAGAGTGACTAAAATACACTAGCTAGAGGTAGTGCTATTCTTTTTTTGGTTACCTCGCAGTTTAAGTACCATTAGTTGGCTAAATCTCCAAGAGTAGTTTTGGCACATCTGAGTATTTCAAAAGTGAGGTAAAGATGCCGAGAAGAGCAGCCTGTCATGAATAATGTACTACCATTAGATTGACATATTTACCAACACAGACACTTCACTGTTCACTTTCAAAGCTCATACAATTGACAATCTGGAAGAAGTGTTGAGGGACACCTGCAATATAATAGGTTATTCTGTCTTGCTCCATACAAATGGCCTACTATACCCTAGAAAAACACCCCAGGATTAGGGAAGTTTTCATGGCCTTGAATGGATTTTCATGGTATTGAAGCTCAAAAGGAGACTTGTACCGAGTCAGGCCATAAAAGCAGCTGCTTTCCACCTTTGCCAAGGCATAAAGATGTTTTAACGTAACTGTCAGAAGTTCATGTTACTAAAGTAAAAAATAATTTTGCAACATAGAAATGACCTAAGTCTTTAAAGGAGTAGTGAGGCAGAGGGGAGTTGAGATTTTTTGTGTAACTAACCATGACTTCATCACCCTAAAATTAATATTAGGTGGTGTATGTGATTGAATCTCAGCTCTGGCTCCCAATACACACCTGATAGAATGATGGATGCAGGAGTGGCACCGCACGACACTGCATGAGGAACAACCACACCACTCCCGTGTCTGACAGCTGGCTAGTTTGATTTAAAATTACAATTTGAACTGAAATCAACTCTTGTTTGTTGACAGTCATTAACTGACTACCATAAAAGTGCCATTAATTCTGTTGCAGTCAGCAAATGCTTTGTAATGATCTAAAACTAACGCGGCTCCCCCTCCTATAAAATCCCCACAGCGTCAAAGGTTTACTTTGTACACTGTTTGGGCTTTCTAAAGCTTAAAACCACTGCCAGTGCACCTGCTTTCTAGAAGATCATTAGGTAAAAATCCCAAATGAAGCCCAATCACCCTGGCTTTAGTTACCTTACCGTCTGCTCTAGAAGAAAATTAATGTTATTAGATGTGTTTTTCTCTGAAAATTGCTGGTGTTTGGTTACCATGCCAGCTGTCTGGGAGGTGCATGGGTCTGCTGGACACTGACCCAGCTGGCTGCCTGGGCAAAGCCCGGTCTTGGACCCCGTGCCAGCACTGCCGGGACCCCGTGCCAGATGCTCCGCCAGCGTCGGGGTGCCCCGAGCCCCCGCAGCACACCAGACCTCAGCCTTGCCAGCATGTCGCCCCCAAACCCCAGCTCCTTGCAACGCTCACCCAGGCCATTGCAAAAGAGCAACGCCAGGTCCGAACTCAGGTATAAGGAGTTAGGAAGAAAAAGAACAAAAGGCATGAAAAAACTCCTGCAGAGCCACATGGATGGAGACAAATGAAATCCGATTAACGATGCCTCTTTTTCTTCTATTTTGGTGTCCTGTGGAAAAGAAATTAGCATAGCAAATCCTGCTTTATCTCTGAGCGAAATTTCAGATCCTTAGTCTGAAATCTGCTCTTTCCTCCTGGAATAAAAGGTAAAGCCCGAGAGCTTGTCAGCTTCAGAGGGGAGATTTGTCACACGCCAGTGGTTTCTGGGGGTGGGTGCCCACCTGGCCCTCGCTGCCTGACCGCAGGGACACCTCTGCCGCAGCCTCCGCTCAGCTGCCGCCTCCCCTGTGCTCCACTTCAGTGTTCCTGCGGCATGCCAGGACTTCTGGTTTGTCTGAGCCCTCTGGACAGGGGCATTAAAAATGCTTTTTGAATATATCTTCCTAAAATGGCCAAAGGACAACATGCCGTAGAGGAAAAGCATTCAATCACATTACAGTCAAAGAACGGTGCAAATTAAAGTGAAGAGCTTAACTAGTATTTGGCACAAAAGCCATCTGAAACCCTACAAACACCAAATCACTTAAAAAAACCCCTTCAGGTGAAAAGCAGGAATTGTAGAGGCATAGATCTCATTCACTTTACCAAGACTGAAGCAGTTAAAAGCGTCCAGTGTGTTCCGAAACATAACGCCTTAGTATCCCTTCTTCACTAGTAAGTATTAATAGATGAAATGAGAGCAACACCATGCAATTCATCAGGGATGAAAATCCTCCCCAATTAAATTTTCACAGGGTGAAAACACTATCTCCCTGAAGTTTTGCATTTTGGATTTCAAAATATGCTCCTCTTGAAATGCACGCCCGAGCTCCCTAGTGTATTTCAGTTGTCAATATCAGTCATAAATGAAGATAAAGCAAAGTCTAGAACAGAGAAATACGATGAGAATCGAAACAAAAATCTCCTGCTCAAAGAATCCCTGCTTTGTAATTCTCCACTGATGTTCTCTCCAGTTCTAGGGCTGGGAAAAGGATGATCTTTAGAGGTTCCTTCCAACCCAAACCATTCTGCGATTCTGTGATTCATCTGACTGCATTTACTCACTAGGAAATGTCCACTCTGCTTTGTCCAACAGTGCAGCGAGTGCCCTTGGTACCCTTAAACTTTACCAAAAGCAAACAATGCCATTTCTTTAAAATAATAATAAAATTATGTCCTTGCAGGACAGATGTTTTAGGAGATATTGTTTGGAGTTCTCTATGTCAAAAAGTTCAAGGCCACTTGCACAATCTTTGCCAGCTCCTCCAGTAAGCCAGATCCTGTACTTACGTTTGTAAGAGTTTAAAGATGCTCACTGACAGACACATACCTTCCCTGTGCCCCTGCACCTACCCATCCACTTGCCCACTCAGACCAAAGCACTCTGCTGTAATACAAAAATGGATAAGCCTAACCTCATACACTCCAGAGACGATTTCAGTACTACTGAATCATTTAACCTCAAAAGGAAAGCAATGGGCTTCAGGCCAGCTAGGCATCTCCTGTGGCTAAATCTGTCCACGTTTCTACCTGTCCATAAGAAGTCAGCCCCTACATTTTCAACTGGTTGCCTTCAGAGAGGAAAGAAAGATGGTCTCATTTACCACAGGGGAGGAAGTGACATCTGTGAAAAATGAATTTATTTATCAGGCTTCAAACTGCAGGCAGTATGTATGTGAGCGTGTACACTGGAAAGAAAAAGCAGCGCATTTCCCAAACTTACTTGTGTTTCATTTTTACAGAATTACACTTCTCACCTTATAAAACAGAAAGATCTTTTAATAGAAGAGGAAATACTTAACCTTCTTAAGGTCAATGCTTATTCTGTTCTCTGGGATTGCTCCTATAGAGACATGAAACAAATCACAGGGGAAAAAAAAAAGAAAAAAAAAATCAAGGAGAGTAACACATTGGGGGGGGGGGGGGGGGG